>JAGPOW010002067.1:9003869-9015803 GCA_030014935.1 Caiman crocodilus
CCTTCAGTACCCAATTCATTACAAATGACTAGTAACAATAAAAGATTTATAACAGCAACTTCTAAATACAAAATGTTTGGAGAAAACTACATCATATTCAAGTGCTACGGTTACCTTGTACGCAACAATTAAGTGCTTGCAGACAGTAGGAAAAGGCAATTTATCTCACCAAAATATGCATATTTACACTTTGCCTCCTGCTTTAACAACAGCTATTCTAGCACAAGAAAAACCATTATCAATTTGCCTTTTGAGCATTCAGTATTTCTAAATCACTCAGTCCAACATGTTGACACTTCAGTGGGAGGTCAAATTATTGTTTTGGCACCTCTGTCATCTCCTGTCACTTCAATTCCACTTTATAAAATTACTGATTGCTAGATGCAGTTGGATTAAGTCGAGAGATAGAGACACTCACACAGGAGCAATTGTCATCACTTCAATTGTGAAATTCCATAATTACATGTCACAGTGACAGAAAGAACAAGAGAGTGGTAATAGGAGTGGCATTATGATCATTGAAATGGCATGAAACTTCCCTTTAAACCCTTGCACTATATCAATCCAGACATTAGGAAACAGTAAGTAGCATTATTCTGTTGTACCTTGGAGCATTCCTTCATATTAGGAGCCTCTGTTGTGATTTGGTTATTCAAAATTTTAGTTCAAGCTATTGACAGACAAAAAAAGGCTTTTCTTCATGAAATCAGATTAGGTCACCATTCATTCTTTCATTGTTCACACCTATTTTGGAAGCTTAGGATGCACAACTCTCTTTTCATTTCAAGGTTTAGGATATATATTTCCAAATCCAGTTTAGGAACTAAGGGCATTTATACACATAGTTTTTTTCCAGCAATGTGCCAGAGACCTGGTGCACCACACGCAAGCTGAGGTAAACTGTACTGCACCATGTGCAATTGTATAAGTGATGAAATATACGTTAGCGTGCAGAAAATGGTGGTGATGCACTTTTGAACTAAAGCATCTCCAAGGTGTTTTAGTTCAAAAGTGTGCCGCTGCTATTTTCTAAGCGCTGATGTGTATTTTGCCACTAATACAGTTGCATGCATCACAGCTCCAGGTGTTTTTCAAAGAGCCCAGTGCTGCAATGCATGTATGTGTACAAAAGCCCTAAGGGCCTTGTTATACCTCACACTGTGAGCTGCACAGATGTTGATCAGTGTTAGCACTAGCTTGAGTTTGGAGCAGTCACACTTCAAGTTAGCAAGTGTCTGGAGGACTGAAAGGTAAGAATCTCTCCACCCGCTCCTGTTACGGGCCTCCCCCTGCCACTTGAAGCTCCCCCAGTGCCCTACCATCCCTTGAGGTTCCCCCCACCAATTTGTAGCTGCCTGGCTAACTATACCAGGAGAGCTGGCAGAGACAGTTTAGCCCTTCGTGCCCAGTCAGTACTGACAGGTTCCTGCTCTTCTTGGGGCTGAGCCAGGGGCAATGTGCAGGGGGAGCACATGGATGCATGTGCATCCCCTGAGCATGGCAGTGAACCCCTTACAAAAAGGCACTGCTGACACTGTCAGCAATGCCTGTGGGCAGTCATTGTTTGCCACCCCACCACTGATGCCACCGGCGGGTGGTAACTGCTACTGATATGGCAGCTGCTGGTAGTCACCGACCAAGGGTCGGCGCTTGCCATCCCCCTCTCCCCCACCTCCCCCGCCAACAGATGCTCCTCCAGGACACTTCCATTTACAGCCTAACTAGGGCTGCAGAGTCCCTCACCTAAATAACCAGAATTTGAGTAGGGAACTGTGACCCATTTTCTTCTTACTGGTGAGGCAAAGTTTTTCACCCACAGGGAGCACATTCTCTATTAAAAATCAAAACCAAAAAAATTGGAGAAAAAGCTGTGATTACTGTACAGCAAGGCATGTCCAGAGAGCTGCAGTTCGTTCTCTTTTGTACCTCTGACTTGCTTGCTGTATGACCTTGCCTCTGTCCTCTCTGTGCTTTTAGTTCCCCATATGTAACTTGGGTAATATAAAAATAATAATTTCCTTCCCTCACAGGTCCTTTTAATTTGTTTGCCAGGAGCTTTGAGATCTTCCGACAGAAGGCACTAAAAATGTATAAAGAATTATCATCAATAGGCAGAGAAAAGGAAAGCCATAGAATTCCCAAGAAGATAATAGGGAGTTATGAAAGATTATAACACTTTGGGGAAATTTTCTAACTTACTGACCTATCACGTTATTGGTGTAATGCATACCATAAAGCCAATAGCTCTCATAAACCCTCAGTACTTTGAACTTGAGTGGTGAATTTCTATGTCAAGATGCATCTCAGAAGTGTTCTCTCTGTGAGCTGCATTCCTGCTGGAGGACAGAAAATAAAGTGAGATTTTTTGAGTGACCTTGAACTACAGTGCTAATAACACTTAGCTGCTAGTTAATGGTCAGCATTATGGTGCCTCAAGGGAATACTGGAGAGAATGTCATTGCAAATTGTAGCAATGGTGAGCTTTTTTTTTTTTTTCCCAAGGAAGGGATTGAAGAAAGCCATAACGTAGAATGTAGAAACCAGGGTTGGAGAATAAAACATCTCACAGGAAAAACAGAATATAACACAACTTTCTGGTACAGAAACATCCTTTTCAGGTAAGTCCTCCTAAGTTTGCTGTGGTTCAATACTTTCATTTATTTATTTTGTAATAAACAAAAACAAGATTAGGATACATTAACAGTTTTAGATGTCACATACTTGTTTTGTAATGTCAGTACATCTTGATGATCGGTCATCAGAGGACCACAATACCCAGAATACAATTATAGAATATATGACAGTGTCAGTTAACTACTTTATAGGCCAGACCCACAAGAGTAGAATAAGGCAGGGAAGGGAAAATAGAAAGCATCTTATTTGCATTTAAAGGAAAAAATTTCTTTTAATACTTTTGGGAGATTCTTCTCCTATGGCAGGCTAACATAATTCTTCCCTCTACTTCTCTCATTGAAGCCAAACAACAAAGATATGTATTAAAAATGAATATTTTCAGTATTTCTGAAAATAAAATCTCAACTAATGGAAATTGGCAAAGCTCCACTAAAGTGAAACTTACTTGAAGTTGCACCAGCTAAAAATCCAGCTTTGCATGGCCAAGTCTATAAAGTAGGTAGATGATAACTACTATATTCATATGTCCTTCCTTGCCTAAAAAAAGAGAATTGCATGAATTCTCCTCTACCTGAATACTTTTAGATACTTTTCCAAGCTGAAAGAACTTTAATCTTTTAGATACTTTTCCAAGCTGAAAGAACTTTAATCTTAACACATATATTATATAGAGAACTTATCTTATCTAGCATTTTTATTATAAAGACTGTTATTTAATACCTTTGCAGAGCAGCACATATAGCATTTTTCACAATAGTTCCTTGCTTTGCTACACAAAGAGAGGATACATTAGGGAATTATTATTAGCTAGGTTATAAGGTAAATGGTGTATATCATTACTGCATCCACAAAGCCCATGACATTTAACCAGCCAGGTAATCCATAAGTCTCCCTCTATGCTACTCTGGGTACTAAGTTACCATTTCCTCCACCTACGTGTGCTCAGGAACTTAATAATATTGATTTGTTTTGCCCGCAACACACTAATTAAGGCAATGAGAAACACTTGCATTGTAGATACTAAACTAAAGCAATCTTTGCAAGAGGGAGAATACGTAGTAGGGTTGACATCAAGTACTCAAAAGTCATGAAATCAGGGCCCAACTCATCAGTGGCTTTAGATGTAAAACGAATTTGCAGAAATACATTTTTCATTCTTTCATTTTTATTCTGGATTTTGAGCCTTTAAGCATTGCTTCCAAGTTTTTCTCTGCAGTAATGAGAAGTAACAAGGAATTTTTTTTTATACAATCCCATGATTCTAGGGCTAAGTAAACAGTCATAAAGCCTGAGGCTGGAGTAGAGGGCACTAGAGTACACTTCCCTGCTTGGCTGAAGCAATCAGCTTAAACCAATGCTAGCCCAAACCACCGGGGTTGGGGGAAGGGAGGGTTGCAGGGGAGGTGCAAAGCATCCTGGTATACTGGGGGACAGTGAGTTAAGTTGAATCTGGAGGAGATCTGGGACCAAAGTTCAATAAACCTATTTAACCTAAATCACTAAAGTGTGATATTACATCCATCCAGGTTTATCTTAAACTGGTTCTGACCATTTTGAAAGTGGTTTATGTGCACTCAGCTTCCGTTCTGTACAGATTTGAAGCAGTTTCTGATAACTTACATTGGTTTAGGTGTCATTTCTGTCCCTAGTCCTGGAGTAGGGCTAGTAGAAAAGCTCCAGGTGATGTTAGATACAGCTTAACATTAGGAGAGTTTGCAGTGGTGGAGAAGCATATAGTAAACACAAAGAAAGTCCCTTCCAACCAATGCCAGATTTATTTAAATTTGTAGCATATTGGCTTGCATCATGAGAAATTCAGCCTGTAATGTAGTGTTGCTACAGTGATAGTCTAAACTGTGGTTAGGAACAGACTGCTGACACTATTTGTTCTCAAGACCAAGGAGTTTTTGTTGTTGTTGTTGTTGCAAAAACTAGGTCATACATAAGAGGTGCATGAGAAATGATCAGAGAAAATACAGATCTGAATCATAAAGTGAGTTAGGATAGACAATTATTTTTTTCTTAATTTATATGACACATTTCACAGTAGCCTTGAGTTGAAAGAGGTAGTTAGCTAAGTTAGTCTGAAGTCAGGTAGAAGGTAAGGTACTTTATAGGGTAACTATATATTAGAGATAGACACAGCATAAGCTTTCATAAGCCCAAGCTATGAAAGGACATGTACAGAGCACTGTATAGAATGGAGAAAGTGGATTCCATACAAGAGGGAGGAAGGGCAGAGGGGGGAGAGGACTTCAGTGCTGGGAGGGACAAAGAAGCAAGCAATAAGGTTTATTGCTATGGGTTTAATCCTATGGGTTTATTATTTATTAACCTCCCTCCCTCCTTTCCTGACTTTTGTATTTAAATCACTATTTTATACAATAATCCTGGTCATCAGATTAGATTTGTCTTCCCGCTGAAGCTTCAACACAGCTTCTAACATCCATTTGAAAAGTTAGAAGAGAAGCAGCTTCAGGAAGAAGTCGTTATAGAGAAGATAAACAGATTTATATTGCGTTATTAACTAGGAAACATTTCCATCCATCAGGAATTGCAAATTTCATTAGTAGTATGTTTCATAATGAAAAGGTAACTGATAAATTCCTAATGATGCATATCCTACTTGGACTGGATTGCATCTGAAGCCTGCCTGGAAACAGAATATTTCTTTATATTGTTCTGGCTCAGTGAAGTAATTCCTAATTTCTTAGTAAATATTAAAAAAAAAAAATAAAATTAAACAATTTATCAGTGAAATTCACCCAGTGAAACTTGTTCCCAGGATAACATAGCTAAGCACAGATCTCTGCCACTTAGGGTAAAGGAAAAGATTCTGCTTGATGGTTCAACTACTAGAAATGAACATACAAAGCACTGTGTAACAATTACAATTGTATAGCTGTCTTTTTATTTCACAAATTCTTAAACAACACAATGCAGGAAAGAGAGATAGGCTAGATAGTTTTCAATATACAGTTTGGTGTTTGCACTTTCAAAAGTTAGGTGTAAATTCCATTAAATAAAGCACCATAGCACTGGATATCTAATATAAACTTTCTGACACAGGAATTGTGTTTCTATCAAGCTAAATGACTAAACCAACAGACAACTGCCTTGGGCTGCAATCTCACATGCTTCCTTCATTATGAATTCTCCTGATATTTGCACAATGGTCTGCTCTTACAGGAGTTCTAGAGGCAGGTGGTTGATCCCCTTCTCATACGTACTGTGTTGTATTGCCCTGTGCAATTCAGTTGAGACAAGGAATAGCAGAGAGGCCAAAGAAAAAACACCAATAATAATAAATAAAAATGGTTATCCTACCTCCTTGTACAAGTCAGTAAATCTCCTGTTCCCCATCATCACTTTCATAATGGACGAGGCAAAATTACAGAATGGCCCCAAGGAGTTACAAGGGTATAGCAATAATCATATGGACAGATGGGCAAGGAATTCAGAGCTCAATCAGTTTTGTAACAGTAATACCCAGCTCTCCAAATCTCCAGCCTGAAGGCATGGTGTACATCCTTTCATTTAACACACCAGGTTTTTTCAGCTCCTCCACTCACATTTCTGAAGCTTTCATTTTCAATTAGAAGCTGATTTAAACTAAACAGATTAGCATGCATAAGAGTCTATATCTCTGTAATAGTAATGGATGTATCAATATGCATTTATCTGTAGGGAACTGATACATGCCTAAATTCCTTTCTGTGCAGAGGAACAACCTATGTCCTCTCTACCAGTTAAGTTCCCAGTAAAGCCTCTAAAGACTTGGACGTAAGTAGGGCATAGGTGTTTTCCTGGCCTTTTGCACAAGGATGAACATCAATCATGCTGAACAAAAGTTTTTGAAGAAATTATTCCAGGTTAGAATACTGTAATGCATCCGTTCCACTTCTGGTGGGCCAACACAGGACAACATCCTATAATGCACTGCAGAGCAGTGCTGGAGTACTTGCCTGTAGGAAAGAAATGAGGAGGAATATTTCCCCAGATACCAGTTTAATAAATACTAGTTTATGCAGATGAGAATTTGGTCCACCTTAACAACATTGAAAACAGGGCACAATTACTAGATCCAGAGAAATGTAACAGAGATTTTCAAACAAAATCAGACCAACCAACGTCACTATCCCTGCACTTTCCCCCTGTTTTACAAAGGAACAAAAATAAATATTTTGGAGGGGGCTTTGCTTTATTTTCTTTTTTAAATATACGAATCTCCCCTCCAACTGCAATTACAGTTTCTGATCATGGTCAAAAATGGTCTTTCTGAAATATTCTGATAAAGTTCCTTCTTGTTACAATTTCCAAACCAACTATGTTGATACAAATACTTCAGATAAAAATTCAGAAATGTGAATGTGTACCAGAAACAAGCTAGAAGTTTCAGTATCAGAAGTTGAAGTCTCTCAAGTCCCATTTATTAGCCCTGATAGAACAGCACTGAGACATGAGCAAGTGACATAGAAAAAAAGCTATCAAAACAAGTTAAACATTTCAATTCATCTGAATGGAATAACACAATCCTAACTATAAATCCACTATTTCACTCCCAAAAGTTAGAAAACAGCATTGAAAAGTGGTTTGCGGAATTAAGGGCTAAATAGAAATATTTAAAAACCAAGGAAGGGGGGAGACAACAGTTGAAAATGTGTACTTTCCAGATCCGAGTGTAGATCAATTAAGTAAAGGTAAAACATAAAATAATACAAGTCTCCAGGGAAATCTCAAATATTCATAAAAGACAGCATGGTCATTGGAGTCAATCCCCTAAACAGGTTTTCTTACATATATAAGATTCTAACTGAAGCCAGAGGACCTGATTCTTGTGCTGCTGACACTGCTACAATGATACCCACTGGAAGTGGAGTTATGTCTGATTTACGAGGTACTTGAAAATACCCTGTTATATACTAGTGTTTACAACTACCACCATTTAAAAAAAAAAAAAAAAAGATTAAAATTGAAATAATATGAAACTCCAATGTAATCCTTTATAGTTCTCTCTGACGATTTTAATTAAACCACCATGGATTTAATTGTAAAGAAAAAAGATAAAGAATTTGTCACTGAAGATTTTTCTTTTCATGGATACTTATTAGAAAGCACAGAGACTTGACAAAATGGTTTCATTTCATTTTTGTGATCAGGATGTTATTCAGCAGGATGAAACTGACTGCTCCCTGGAGTGCAAGGTGAATGGTAAGCGACCTTTCTTCCCACAGAAATAAATCTAACTAATGTCTAACACCTCAGCACTTAATATAGGACTGCTTGTAGGGAAAAAAATAAACTGGGTATTTAATTATAGCCTTTTTACATGAAAGAAAGGACACTTAACCTGAATTAAAAGACAGGCTACACAGACTTTTCTGACTTGCTTCACTATAGGCAATGAAGGTTACAAGAGAAGAAGCAAAAGTGGATCATACATTAAGGTTTGGTTTTTTTTTTTTCTTTTGAGATTTTTCCCCCCTATTTGCTAACCTACCTTGAACCAATGTGTTTCAGGATTCTTTTATTCTTGGAATAAGAATATAAACCAAAGTTTTTAAACTGGGTATCTCTTGTTAAGCTTCTAAATCCAATTGTATGTCTAAATCAGGCAAAGCATTTCAACCCATTCATGAGTCTAAGTGTCTGCAAGGTCCGACAAAAAACATACTTACGTACTTTGCTGTACTGGGGGCTTGCATAGGAACAGCCTGATTCCACAGGCACTGTGTATTTTCTGCTCACTGACTTTGAAAGCCTCTGAAAAATCAGGCTGCTCCTTTACAGATCCCACAATATAGATTTTACCAGCCAATATTTAAGAATTCAGGATGGAAGATGCTAGCTACAAATTTTAGTTGTAATCAGAGACCTAAAAGTAGAGAACAATGCAGAGTTTTGTGGAAGAATCTATTACTTCAATATCTTATTACCAATACTGTTTATGTTGCAAAATAAAATAGTTTTAGAAGAAAGCAAGGGATTCAGTTTCTTAGATTGTAGGTATTAAACGTACATTTTATTTATTAGAAACAATTATACTGGGTGGCTCTGAAGTTCAAGAGCACTACACAGATTCAAATAAATCTTATTCCACCTCCTACACTACATAAATGAATATAAACCTTTGCTTCTCATTTCCTGAGTTACAGTGGTTAGTGCTAGCCTTTGTCTTCATATTTTAAGTAAAAAAAAATCTCCAAACATGATCAAAAGTCAGAAAGCACAACAGAGGCAAATTCTGTTCTAAGAGTTGGATCTCTTAGTCAACACTTATAGCTGACCTACAAAAGGTTTTCTTTGTTTCCCCCAATCAAAATATAGAATACAGGCAGGTTGCTTTAAATTACTGAGAAAAAATATGAAAAGCGTGTTGGACCAACTCCATTTACATATCACATATAAAATAAATCTGACTGGTGGACAATTACAAAATGAAGGCATACTGCTAAAAAGGAAAGTGCTCATACATATTGTAGAAAACACTTTTTAAAAAACACTTTTCTCCAAAAGATAGATTTAGTTTTGCTTTCTTGTGTAATATGGCACTCATAATGATGATCACAATCACTGAATTCTGCCCTGGAATATCTTAGAATCTTTTAGTTCTCTACCTCCAGCTTTCCTGGGTAGGGCCATTTCAGATGTTCAAGTCATGCCAGGAAACAACTACCAAGTCAGTGAAGTTTATTATTTATGACTGTGCATAACCCTATTAAGCATTCACCTTGTTAAGATACAGGCACTGATTGCAGAAAAACTGAAAATATGCCAAATATAAAGGAGAGAAAATATTTACTTATTCATTCAAATTGAGGATCTTGTGAAAATAGAAAAGCTCTTGTCACTACTCAAAATAGAACACTTTGTTACATGTGGATGGAATTTTAGGCATGCCAAAATTTGTAACAGAAAAAAAATTATCTAAAACCTTTGGATGATAAGATAAATTTATCACTATTGTAATTATCCATCATCAACATTGAAAATGAATCAAAATGTTACCAGCAACAAAATAATTATTTCAATTTCGCACTGAAGCCAACAAATGCAGGGGAGGAAAAACTTTCTTCCTTTTTCCACATGTGTTCTGTTACCCTTTGCACATGGCTTAAGTTAGGCTAGGTACAGACACCTCATTGGTATAAGTAATCAGAAGCTAGTCGACAACCATAACAGAACAGAAGTTCAGTGCATATAGAACAATTAAAAAATGGCAGAATACTGTCTAAGATAGACTTGAATGGATGTAGTATCCAACTTAAGTGATGAGGTTAAACTGGTCTAATGAGCTTCTGTGCTAGAACCCCTCCTGACTTGAGGTAGGTCACAGTCTGCCAGGATCCCAGTCAACCTTGCAGCACCGAAGGAACCAATCCTTCCTTCTTTGGACCACCTCTTTCCCTGGCACACAGTGGTGGGCTGCAAGGGCCTGCTGTTGGGGGGGGGACTGGGGGAGGGGGGAAGAGGGGAGGAAAGAGAACTGCCTGGCTCCCTGGGGCTGCGTCAGCTCATGCAGGATGAGAGCTGGGCATGGACAAGCAATGTTGTTATGCCTGTGGCTGATGCTGCTGGGAGCAGGGGAAGAAGTGTGTTCAGCTTTGCCTAGCAGCCATTCAGGGGTGGCCCGGCCCAGGGAGCCCAATGGGAGACATATGGGAGCACCTCTGACCTGCTGGCCTCAGCCAGTGCAGACAGCCTGCGTGCCCCTCCCCGCACCCCAAAGGGAGAGCACGTGTTCTGTTCACTCTCAACCTAACTTAGGGCACTTAGAGTAAAGCATGCAACTTAGAGTGCTTCTGCCTTGAGGGAGGTTTGAATGTCTGTACCTGGATTTAATATGATCAAAAGTAATCTTGAGCTCTGCTATGGAGAATTATGAAAAATACATTTACAAACAATATTAACCTTACCGCTTTCTCATTGTGTACCTGGTTTATGGTCACATGACTTAGCTTAATTTGCACAATTGTAGATTGGGAGCAGTGTGTGCAGACACTCGCTGGTTGGAAGCAGCACCAGGATCCAGGTGTAACTCGGGACTTGGGGAGAAGGTTGCCTTCCCAGGGTTGGGGGAGCAGGGGCAGGCAGAGGACTAAAAGTAGCTCTGTCAATGTGGGGGGGGGGGCAGGGAAGGTAAAGAAGAGTGCAGCCCCAGGGCCGAGGTGAGAGGCTGATGTTTGATAGATCAGGCTAATCTATTCCCAATCTAATTTAGTACACCTACTCAACTAACTATGCATGTACCCAAAGGCTAGTTTCCTTATGTTCAATTCACCCAAGTTAAGCATTCCATACTCCCTGTATTTAAACAGAAAATGCTCAGCTATTACAGAAGTTGTATTACAAGAGTACTAGGTTAATTCTATGCTTCCAATATCCAAATTAATTTGTATCTGGACATGTTTAAATGATTTCTTAACATCTGCATACCTTTAACTTAAATATTTCACTAAAATAAATTCTTTCACTTCATTTAGTGAGCCCTGAATCTAATGCATGCCAACAAAGCAAATTAGTTGCATTATGAGGCATTGAAATGCTGCATTTATTACAATATTATATTAGACGATATACAAAATGCAACCTGACTGAAAGTGACTTACTAAACTTGAGAAACGATCTATAAATTATAAACATGGGTTGAACAACAAATTTGACATTGGCAAGAATAAAATTAAAAAACTGTTACACAAAAAAACATGTAGATGTCTACTTGGTAGCGTATGGAGACTATTGGAAATGAATTTGGATAATTAGTTGTTTTCACAGAAAAAATATTTTACCCAACATAAATAATCAGAAAGAATTAATTTTTGGAAAGTGCATAATAGCTTTGTATTATTTTTACTGTGTTTAAAATAATAGTACACAAAACATTAAAAAAGGTGGTTTTTGGATATAGTTTGACAGTACTGTACTAGCATTAGAAAAAGACTTCCTTCCATCTTAGGTTGGACAAGTCCAGCACAGGTGTACAATTTCTTCATACATTTTCATTCAGTTTTAACAAATTAGAAACAGTAACTATTTAGATAAGGGAACTGAATACACACACACACACACACACACACACACACACATTAGTTATGATGCAAAATTTCCTAGTCTTGAACAGTCAAAATTGGGAAAGAAACTAGAAGCTAAACTGTTTTTACATGATCTATTTTGCAGAGAGTTCAAAAGTATTGCCAGAGTTTATGTTTTTAGGGAGCAAAGAAAGAAATCTATAGAACAATATTACTTGGCTAACTTGAGAATGCCATACTTATTGTACCATATTAACCCTGTTCAAAG
>JAGPOW010002067.1:9015903-9028838 GCA_030014935.1 Caiman crocodilus
GCACTCTTAAAAACACTGTGGAAGACAATGGAAAGCAGTATTATCTTTTCAACTGTTTACATCAGATTCTATAACAAAAGAGAGAGCTGCAATTCCCTTCTGACGGACTTCTAATTTGAGTATGCTCAGTAAGCAAAAGCATAATGGAGAATCTCTATTCTCATGGTCCATGTATAATATTTTCCAACATTTCTTCACACCATAGCTCATTTCAAAGGTAAAAAAAATCTTAATTATAATATGCCTATTTAATAAAATGCTTTTTCATTACAAGTATTTTTTTAGCATTAAGTAACACAAATAGACAAGCTTTGATAGCATTTTTTTAAAAAGTTAGAGACACACCCAAAGATGACATTAAAATAAATCACTTACTTTTCTGTCCTCTGTTTCTACACAGGAACTGCACTCTGCTTTAGTATCCTGAAGACACACAGAAAAGAAAGAAGAAAACACTAATCAGAAAGGTAGCTCATGCCATAGAACACATTTTCCACAGTCATGGAAAAACTCAGAACAAAGAAAGGGCACCAAAGTACTGAAAGCTGCTTCTCAACCCATTACCCTTTATTGCAAAGTTATTTTTGTATGTACAGTACACTTAAAATTACATTAAACTTATAAAGGCTTTAAGTAAGCCTTATCAAGCTTTATTAGAAGCAGATGTCCCATAAGATAGAATTCAAAGACCATAAAAAACAAATTTACTTCAATACACAGAAACCAGCTAAAGAATAAAATTGTAAGCCTTCTCTGGTTTGTCAAACGATTCACTTTTTTACACTTATCCTTTAAGGAAACATGACTTCTCCCTCTCGTCTCTAAACACAAACTTTAGAGTTCCATTCAACTCATGTAAAGAGACAAATTCACTATTGTCATAAGTGGAAAAACAAGGAAGCAAGCAAATATACTTTTGTCTTGATAATACCCATGGATCAGAACTTGCATTTAAGAGCTCTTTAGTGATGTTTAAATCTCAGATGACATAGCAGAAGTTGTTTTATATTGGCTGACTACTTGAAGATACTCATTTTGTGGAACTGACTACACTATAGATTCTTTCAGCTCTTTACTTCATGTACATTTATGTTGCCTACGTGAATTTTTTGTGCTCATGTTCTTTTAAGATCCAACAGCTTCAGTTTTGGTGATACTTCATACCCTTCCATTCATTGTTTATGGCACCTCTTCCTTACCTCTACAGCTTCTGATTGTAGATGAAACATCTGAATTAGTTTATTAAAAAGACTGCTGTATGTTAAGTGGCCCTTATATTAACATGCCATGAATCAGAATTGCATGTTTTGGGCCCATTTCTTATTTTTATTTGCATCTCTATATTTCACTAAATATTCAATTGTTCTTTCGTCTCTCCCTATATCAAAGACTTAATTATGATTTCATTTTTATAACAATTCTATAGTGAAAGAGCATGGATAATGTCCACTAAATGTATCAAGTATCTACTCCCATTTGACAGCTAACAACTAACATCTTGATACATCCTCTGGTACTCACGTTATTTGTACTACCAAAGCAATCATTTTGGTCAAGTTATCCAAATGTTCCCCATCAGAGCACTCACAAGTGAGTGAATAGTTTGAACTACTGCTCCAGAATCTCTCATGTGACTCTAGTATTTACACTTCTGTCTTTCAGAGGTTCCGTGCCACCCTTGACTTGAACTGAGCTTGGATGCTCAATACATCTGAACCTCACACCACAACTTACTTGATTTCCTATTTCTTTATTCATTTCCTTCCTATCCTGTTATTTTAAGTCCTCCACCTTGCAAGGAATGTTTAGTCTTGTAGCAGTGTTACTACAGATTAGAATCCCAGTTCTATTTCCAGTTGTCTGTGCAGTTCTGTATCTTTACTATTTGCCAGTTCTAATTATCTGACCTCTGTTCATGTTATTCCATAATAGTGCCAATTTTCACTTCAAAAGATATACATGGATAGTTCATTGCTTGTATGGAAATCATACTCTGGACTTCATTTATTTTCTTGAATCATGATTTTATTCTACACATTAATTTTTGCAAACAGCCAGCATAACAAATTTTCAGTCAATTAGAATAATGGAAAGATTAAGTGTGACATGTTTCCTTTGTTTTTCAAACTCACTTTTGCTCTAGTTGGGTGCTCTGAGCTATTGTTTTCCTTTAATTACTGCAACATAAGAGATTTCTGTTATTCAGAGTACAGCGAAGGAAGAGACTTGGTAGTTTCAGATAAAAAAAAAATTCTTAATAAAAACTACAACCACTTTGACTCACTGTAGATTACTGGCTAGGAGTTACTGGGTTAAGTGCCTTTCTGATAGCTTCTCCCATTGAAAATAAGAGAAAACAAACAGAAAGACCAAAAAATAAATGAACAACCCCTTAAACTTCTTCCTGGAAATATATCTACATGACTAATTATAAACTAACGGCCTTTCGTCACCTTTAACTTAGGGAAAATATTGTTTGAGTAGACACAGAGCACAGGTCCTTGTGTAGCTCAAGTCTTTACCACAACATTTTCTATTGAAAGAAGGGCAAAAAAAGGGAAAAAAGTTGGGAAGAGATTTGAATACATACATAGCAGGGAAGATAGTGAAAATGAAAAAATACAAGTACATAAAATGAGGTCAGCACTCTCTCATATATATATGAGCTATAAATCTTATACATATATAAAATCAGATATCCTGCAAAAATATTTTGTAATGTAGTAAGTGTAAAATGCCTTAGAATTTGAAAAATTTTACAGAAAAAATGTATCTTCCCCCTAAAATAAAGAATTTTCACCCAAACATCTGTATTTCCTAATTGAATTATGTTAGCACACCTCAGGACCTTTAATATTTTTTGCTATATTTGTCTGAAGCATCTCATGCAAGGAGCCATGCTTTATTGTGTATTATCTTATGTACAAGCCTTTTCTTTTAACTTTGATTCATTTGACCTTTCTTTTTCCTATTTTCTAGACAAGGAAGTACTAGTACCTCCGCATATTGGTAGATTCAAAATGCCTTCTGTTTATTCCCACCCTTTTCAAAAGTACTGAGTACTTTATTTATATATATATATATATATATATATTATATACATGCAGTGCTAGAAACTTTATTTTCTGCAGTTTAACTGCAGACTTCATTAGCTACCTGTTTGCTGCACTCTGAATCACCATTTAGGAATAATGTAATGCTCTTTAACATATTTATTGGTTAATCAGAATGACTCATATAATTTCATATTACCAAGGACAACAGTACTTCTATTTCACACACTGACTTCTATTAAAAGCAAGCACAGTATAAACCAGCTGTCATCAAAATCAAGCTAAGACTATTACAAATGAGGAATACTACTCACTGAACAGCCTGCATAGCTTTACTCCCCTTCATTCTCCCAAAGACTATTTAATCTTGTTATTTTGTCATTGTCCTTTTCCATTGCAAGCTATCTTTTTCACACCTAAATTCATAAACATCCACTATTCAAAAGACAATGTAAAAAACTTCCAATTGTACCTGGACAAATGGAAGAGAGATTTCTTTTCCCAACAGTTATCTGCAAAGTTTCCTGTGCCCTGTAAACTGCTTCCTAGGGATGGGTGCTAATAAACATAAACCAGCCCAACTGAGAATACTTTGAAGAGATCCAGCTGCAAAGTCAGCAGCTACTACAAAATGTGGCTACAAGCAAACTGCTACCAGAGGCAGGGAAGATACTACTGTCCAGTAGATAAGGATTTGGATTGAAAACCTGACCTGTCGTACCACTTTGAATAAATTATTTTACTTCATGATGGCACTATTTCCCCATCACTGAAATAAAGATGACACATATCTCCCTTATAAAATACTTCAATTTGATAAACGTATGGTATCAACTTTCTTAGAAGTGCTATCCAATGGTACATCTTGAGATTTACTTATCCTTAGATTTCCCAAAATAAGAACAGTATAAGAACTAGCTCTATTTTGGCTTCTAAAGCACAAATCTTGATTCAGTATTGTGCACAAGGACACAACATGGTTAAATGATGGTTTAAAAACACTGTTAAACCAGTGTTTTGCATATTAAGATACTTATTTGAATCATCTTTGACTAGCTTATCCTAGCCAGAAATGCAGGTAGAAGTCTAGCTGGCAAAAGCCACTTAAAGTTTTACTCTTCCCCATCCTGAACGAATTCTCCACACTGTTAGGTAATATATATTTTTTTTTTCCACAGATATAGATTTCAAGATATGTCTGGTAAAATACTTAGGTACTTAACACAAGTATAATGAAGTGGAGACACTTAAGTACAAAACTGCAATTCACAAACTCCTACTTAACTGCTCTTTAACCCTGATGGTCTCTAAATTCATGATGCATCTCTCTATTTGACTTCCAGATTCCTGTTTTGCACATGTTCAGAAATACCCCCATTTGAAGAGCTTGTCTCCAGTTTCTACCTCAACCCAGTGGGAATAGTTATTCCTTTGCCTAAGGGGCCTAACCCTGTGAGTACATGACGGGGTATCCTGCACATTTCACTTGGAGAAGTCATAGATTCTGCTTCCTGTTCTTGCTCCCTAGGAAGTTTATATGTATTATATTTAACTTGCCACTGGATAAAATGTAGTCCTGGGAGCAGGGACCAGAATCAATAGCTCCACTTCTTGCTATGAGTGTCTCAGTGTAACTGTGGCGGGGGGCAGGGAATGAGGGGTAGAACCCTGAAATACAGCCCTGAATGCAAGCCTGCAGGTCAGGTTGCTATGGGACCTACCAGGCTGGGGGGGAGGAGTGGTCAAGAGGCCAGCAGTGATAATGAGGGATGCCTGGGCAGAGTAATTAGCAGGGATCCTGATTTTCCCTGATAAAAAAAAAAATCACGATTTTTTTCTGTGGCGGGTGCAGGCCCAGAACTCACAAGGGAAAAATCAGTGGCTGAGGAACCCAGGTCCCACAAGGACTGAAGCAGGTGCCAAGGGAGCCAGAGCCACAAGGACATGGCTGGAATTGGGGCCCAAGAGAGTGTGTGTAGTCCTGGGACAGTGGACACAAGCTAAGGGGCTCAGATAGAGTAAACTGGAACAAGGCTGGGGAGAGGCTCAACCCAGAAAAGGGCCTACCATCCAAGACCCTCTTTGCCCTCTAGTGGAGAGGCAGCCTCCCTGTCAATTTATAATATCAAGGCATGGCAGGAAAGATAGCAAGGTGGGACCCTGAGGGGTCAAAGAAAGCCACACAGTGGGGGCAGGTAGTGACCAGAAGAGGTATTACACCCATGCACTAAAGAATTATGGTCACTCTCTCTCCTGCAGGATTTGTAGGTACCCAACCCAAACTAATCAAGAACCTGGTGATTAGGGCACTGTCTAAGGGAGTAGATTTGAACCACTTCTGGCTGAAGAGGAAATTGGAGACAGGTCTCTTGTTTCTAGAAAGAGGCTCTGAATTTCAAAATACAGAAGCAATTACCTTCAGGCAGACTAGCTCCTGAAAAGGACGTGGGCAAGACACAGCGATTTGCAGCATTTCCTATGAAATAATCCTAAATGAAATTGATCCCTACCTGATGTATGTTTTATTTTTTGGATCACTGTTCTGAAGTGTCTATCTTCCCCTGTGCAGTGTACAAGTGGCCTAATGATTTTATAAATCTTATTTTGGATCTAGCTCTTTCTACAAGAAAGAGAATAATTTAAAAACTTAAGAATATATAACTAACACGTTTTCCATGCTCATAGCACTAAAAGGAAACAACAGAACAGATTAATAATCTATGATAGGCTGCAACTAATGAGTCTATTTTAGACCCATAATTTACTCTTTTAGCTGAAAGGCAATCTTTAATTTGTTATTGATTACACATTTAAAACAAAAACATGTAGGTGTTCATGTGCTCTTTTATGGGAAAAATTCTGGATTCCCTGACAAGAGTAAAGCTCAGAGATGGCCTTAGAGAAAACAGTGCCCTGAGCAAACGTGTATTCTGGTGCTCCCCTTTCTCCCTCCCTCCCCCACAGCTGCTGCTGCGAAGGGACAAAGCGGGCAGACTGGTGCAGAAGCCACCCCTCTTGCACATGCCCAACCCAACTCTTCCTGAGCAGTGGCTAGAGCCAAGAATCAGGCTGGGCTGGGCACTGTGTGTGGGGCAGCCCTGCTAACTGTGATGCCCTGGGCAATCTCCCATCCTTAAGGCTGGCACTAGTAAAGCTTGTATGTATTATGGATTCATTCATAATATAAAGTCATGGCAGTTACAAAATGAAAAAGTGCACCAAATAACTTTTGTTTCCTGTTGAAGACCATACTACTGACACAAAAAAAGCCATCTGGCACAAGTAACACACCTGACATCTTTTCAGAACTATTCAACTTACCCCTGTCCCAATTAATTTATTAAGCCTGTGTTGTTTTTAATGTATACGATATTGTGGTTTCTTATCTTGCTCATGCCATCATTCAAGAAACCTGATTAAAATTTTTAAATGGTAGAAACAAAATATGATTGGTGTTGATTCTGCTATGTTTGATGTCTTCTGATGGTCTATGACTTGGCCTTTTCAAAACACAAACGTTCAGCTACCTTGTTCCCAAATAGTGACTTAACTCAGGCTGACTAAGTATCCATCATGGTTCATGTCAGGGCCATGCATGCTTATCTGAACCTTTAATTTTCCAAGGGGAAAGGAAACACTTTTTCTGACACAACTAGTGTCAACATTCTCTGGCTGGTTCAGTAATGTATTAGATGTTGAAATTTAACTATTTGTTTTACCTACTATAAATCTCTCTTCTAAAGCACAAAGCCACGTGAAACTAATATTGAATACATATTGTCAAACTTGCCCTACCATTTACATATGACTAGGGAATAAACATAAAAAAAAATGTTCTGCTAATTCTTTACCAATTGAGTTTTCAGTTTTTGGTTATTAAAATCAGTATCAAATCATAAAATACTTGTTTATTTACTGTGTTGGATAAAAACAACTAAGAAACAAGAAGCAGGACCTGATAAAATGTACAGAAGCTGCAGATAGCAAAACTATGACTTTCACAAATGGTATGTAGATTTGCAAACACTTATAACACACGTTTAACTTTACCATCTTTACCATGGACAGACTTCCATCTTCAGCTCTCTCAGTGCAAAAATGAAGTTTATTTCCTATCTATGGCAACTTTTTACCATCTTGTGCCACCTACACTTTTCCCAGAGCCTGACAAAGGGACTTTGATCTTGAAAGCTTGCAGAAAAGGACAATTTTCTTGCCTTTTTCCAGTTGGTCTAATGAAAGGTATCATTTTGGAACCAAGGGTTCTAGTTTTTGTATGTCTTCTATATAGTTTGATACATATACAGACTCCCTGCCTCAGTAATCTACAATATGGATCAGGATGGTTACTCAGCCCTTCATTGATTTCTTAAGAATAATTAATATTATTTGTGATCTTATTTATGTGTGTTGTGTATGGAAACTTTAAAAACTGGACTGAAAGCCAACTTGTATCAAAAGTTTATTAACCAGAAAAAAAACCCTCCTGGAACTGCTGACTTAATAGGTTTGAAATATAGACCTAGAAGTGAAACTTACTTGTTCCATTAGCAACCCCCAAGATATAAAGTTGTTCTTTCCATTGCTGAAGAAGCATGTACAATACTGATAACTCTTAAGAATGAGATAACAGAGTTGACATTTGAGCCAACCAAGTCATGAATATGAATGGGAGAATTTGAAGCTGATACAAAGTAAAAATTTTTGGTGCAGAATGAAAAGGAACTTGCAATGAGAAATCAAGATTTATCACAAGAAATATTCCCTCACTTTGCACTTCAAGGATGGGCTCCCAGCATGTGGGAGTTTTCTGGAGATAACACCACAAAAGATGATGTGAATTTGAGTCTACAGAAGTTGACTAAACGATGTTCACATCTAGTTCAGTTGATATCACTCTTTAGCTATCTGACAAACCCCTTGCCACACTTCATAAAGGTGTATATAACTCTATAACTCTACTACTACTTCTTGCTCTGTTACTTAATAATACATTTTAAGGAGTCACAAAAATATAACCAATACAAAATTAAATGAAAAGGTAGGTAGACAAATGATCTGATTCATGAGCTAACCAAACAACTTCCAAAGGCTATACGAAGAAACTCAAAAGGGCATTTCCAAATAATACAAAAACCAATTACATAAACATACACGATAAAACAAACCTAGATAAGAGTCCCCATACATTTCAGAATGTATCTGTTGAAATAACTGAATCTTACACTGGATCCCAAAATCAACTATAAAGTAACTACAGCAAACCTCCTCTAGATAAGGGATGTATTTGGTAGCCATGTTGGTCTGAGAAATGGAAAAATCTAGAACTCTTGGTTCAGAGATTATCCTTTTTAACAGACCAACTAGAAAATTGCAACAAAAAAAAATAAAAATCTTTTTTTGTAAGCATTTGGGCTCAAACACTCTTCATCAGGCTCAGTGAAAATTAAAGATGGTAAAAAGTCCCCACAGAATTTTATTTCCTTCCTATGGGGAATTTTTACCATTTTTAATTTTTCCTGAGCCTGATGAAAAGCATTTGAGCCTGAAACCTTGCAGAAAAAGATTGGAGTTCTTTGAAATTTCCTGGTTGGTCTAATAAAAGGTAATATCTCTGAGACAAGAGTCCTAGATTCCTGCACTCCTCTGGATAAGACATTTAACTGAGAAAATCCTTCTTATGGTTAGGTCTGACTTAATGTAGTGATGGAATTATTATGCATAGGTAATGATAGTTACTTGGGAGAAAATACAAAAAAGGAACACCTGTATTCTTATTTTGTAAGAGCCAGATTATTAAGGCTTTGATATACCAACACATGATAAAAACAAAAATAGTTCAGACAAGTTTATGAACAACTGAGATAATGGCAGCAGTGGAAGTGAACTTCTTCATAGGCAGACCTCAAAGCTTTTACAAGACAAATATCCAGGGGGACAAGGTAACATTTTTTTCCCCCCTTTGTCTCTGGGCCCTATATTTTCATAGACACACAAAGCTTATCTCTGGAAAGAGCCAGCTGGTTCTCAGTTTAAGTCCCCAAGCCATGGAATGCCTATCATCTTTTTTGTTAAGATATTAGAATCCACTACCAAGCTTAAGTCCTCCTTTACTGTCGGAGAGAAAAGGCAGATTTCATCTCTTGACCAATGAATGGTAAACTGGGAGTTTCAAATAACATTCATCTAATTGTTTTGTTTTCACCTTTGTTCTGTGATTGAGGAATGCCTTCAGCTAAATGATGTAATATTTAGTATGCATTGTAATATCCATTTTCTTCTCTGCCAAAAAATACACAGGCTATACAACATGAAGCAAGCTTAATGATACAAATCCAGTGATGGAAAAGGGAGAACATGAAATAGTCATCTTGCTCAATTTCCTTAGAACATTGTATGAGTACTATAATAATGGGTGGGTGACCAGGGCAGGAGACTTGGGCACTGCCTAAGAAAGAGGTGAAGGGCAGTAGGATGAAACTAGTGGAAGCCTTACCCTCCTATCCCCCATGCCCCCTTCTCCTACCCTGCACCTTCCCTGCTCCAGTTCTGGCAGAGGGGAGGGCAGACAAGCAGTGGCAGCACATGGTACAGGAGCAGGTTCACTGTTGTTGAGAGAGATGTCATCTCCTATTTTTGCTGCCAAAAACAGTTGCCTGAGAGTGAGAACTGGTGCAAGGCAGGTGCAGGCTGCAGAAGGTGGGTACTGCCCAGGGCACAGTATAGCCAGCTATGCCTCTGTGTGAGCTCACTGATCCCATGGTTACTTCTGGGCAGAGACAAATCCTGAGGGTGTGTAGCAGCACAGTTGCACAGCCTTTCAGAGCATGCCATAAGAGCAACATCCAGGGACATTATTGAAGTTTCCCCACCATCTCTTGGGCCACCCTTCCCCCTTCCCTTCTCTTCCTTTCCCGTTCAACAGCACCTTCCTTCCCACCCATTCTGCCCCACCTGCCATTCCTACTGCCCCCAGCTGACCCAGGGGCCAGAGGCACTCCAAAGGTATTCATGCCTCACTTCAGTTAAGCTGCATAGGGAATTAGGATCATTCAGGGACAGTGGTGGTGGTGGTGATGGTGGCAGCAGCAGCTACAGATAGGTTCTACATCCCTGTCAGGTTTCTCTTGTGGTTCTTCCCAGCCTGAGAGCAGGCATGCGTCTGGGGGGAACCCCCTCTGCTGCCACTGATGTCCCTAGCTGAGCTTGGCCCTTCATGCAGCCACTTGCTTAATTCTTAGCTGCAGCAGGGCAGGAGTGACTAGGCTGGGGTGACAGCAGCAGTAATGGTCAGGTCTCTCCCTACACACCCAGAGGCATAAGCACAGAGGCTGAAAGGGAGGGAAGAGGACTGGTTGCTGAGCGCTGAGGCAAAGGAAGCGGGGTGCTGAGAATGGCTGGGGTAGAGTCTTACCTTATCTGGGAACTTTAAAAAGTCCCTGGCTGCTGCTCATGTGTCATGGTCTGCCCATCCCCTGCACCCCTGGTCACACTCCCTTTTAAAAATTCTGAATTCACTTCTGGGAGGTCGAATATTGACTTAAAAACGTATTACTAACAACAGCAGTTCTATATTGGAAAGTATTCCTCATATTTTCTAATTCTGCAGTAAATTCTAATAATATTTAAACAATAACATATCTAATTCATTACTTGCTAGATCCTGGAGGCTAGCAGTAGTGGATGCTATTAAAAATATTATTTGTACAGTGGGCAAAGTACTAGTATCTAATAGTAATTTTTAGAATGCCTATATTTACCTCATGGTTATATATATTGTCTTTGACCCACGATCACTTATTATTTTATTTCAACAAAGACAAGGTCTTTCTTTTTCCAAAAACACTCTCTCTTTCCTCTCCATTTTTTTTCATTTCCATTATGAAGCACATTGAGCAAGATATAACACTTACATATAAACATTTCACAAACATCTTCTGTTGCAATTATACACCTGAGACCAGATTTATGAACCTACGTGGCAATAGGGCATATACATGCTTCTAATTGCAATGTCTTCACTCATAATACAAGTAATAATTGCTTTAATATTTACATTTTTGCAACAACAGACTATTTTCGTATTTGGGATAACAAGCATAGCTACAATATGTAAGCACTTAATTAGCGTAGTGGAGCAAGCAAAAAAGAAACCAAACAGCAAAGGTTTAAAAGTTAAATAAAATGCAAAGGCTTGCAAAAAATCACGTGTACTAACGTTTTAATTTTTATGTGAAAATAATAAAATATAATATGGAAAAGGAACTGATTTCATATACACACTAGTCTGTACACAAGAAAAAGGAAAAGACTTGTAAACGTGTAAATGTTTTGCTTCACGTTTGCTAAACTTTTCTGATTTGTGACTGCAATATCACAAATGGTCAGCAGATGGAAGCAAATAACTTTGCAAAATCTATTTCAACTTTCCACCAGATTCTGTTGTATAGAATAAAGGGACTGCAGTGATCAGATTGTTCAAGTATTTTATGCACATAAGATGAATTGGCCTCCATACAGCAAAATTACTAACTAATGGGTATTGGTTTGCCATTTGGATGTAAATATTGAAGTTTTAAATAATAATCACTGAATAATTTTGAATATTAAAAAGTTATACATCAATCATAAAAGACTAAACAATGGGAGACAAACATTAAGCAAAATTATTATAGTTAATGTAACAGGAAAGCAAGATAATCAAGTTTTATTTTATGGGCTTTAGATTTTTATGGACAGCTTGAATAAACTTAGACCCCTATATTATTGGAAGAAATATTTTCATCTTTTTATTAATCAAAGTCTGGAAAATGAAGCAAGTCTTCCAAAAACTTGCTAATGACAAGGCTGCCTGCAAAAAAAAAAAAATCACCTTAATTTCATGTTAACAAACTTCATATGTTTGATGGTTTTGATCATCTTTACATTATAATATTTACTACAGTAGAGAAGAAAACTGACCATCTGAAGTTCTAGTATAACTGTTATGTGCTGAATAGCTCAAATGAGTACAGAATTCCTAGTAAGACAATCCAACTACATAGGGAAAAAAAGATCCATCCTAAGACTCACTGGAAGGCTTCTGCATAATAGTTTAAGTACCTCTGGGTATGTCAACACAAGACGATTAATGTGCAATAGACTAATTCTACTGTCCAGTATTAGCACGTCACAGCAAAAGCCATGCTAATGCACAGTAAAAATTAATTTACTGCACATTAAATGTCACAAAAAGACAGTGTAATGCCATTACTGTGCATTTGCTCTGGCTACTGCATATTTATTTAGTACCTCATATTAGAGGTACTAAACTTAATGCACAGTAGCAACAGAGCATTAATGAATGTGTAGACATGCCCTCTTATGATAACTTTTAATAACACAGGTCCAAGCCTTTTAAAGTGAAACACCAAAATAAGCAGCTTAATTTTTACCCGGAAACTAAACTGCAGTCACAGTCAGGTTATCATAGGAAAGCAGAGCTGGAAGGGACCTGACAAGTTCATCTAGTCCAGCTTCCTACTCAAGGCTGGATCATCCCTGATGAAACCATCCCAGCCAAGCATCTGTTCTAACCTGTTCTTGTAAATTTCCAGGGATGGGGATTCCACAGCTTTTCTAAGTAGCCTGTTCCAATGCTCATAGTTCGAAAGCTCCTCCTAATCACCAACCTAAATTTCCACTGCTGCAACTTGAAACCACTGCTTAGTCCTGTCCCTGCTGCCATAGAGAAAACCCCATGTCCTTCCTCATTGTAATTGCTCTTCAGGCAATTAAAGACTGTTGTGGGGAGGCAGTCAAGAAGGCCAACCGTACCCTGTCGTGCATCCATAGATGCATCTCGAGCAGGTCCAGGGAGGTGATCCTCCCCCTCTATGCGGC
>JAGPOW010002067.1:9037266-9105154 GCA_030014935.1 Caiman crocodilus
ATCACACTGCTGACTCATGTTCATCTTGGAGTCCACTAAGACTCCAAGATCCCTTTCCGATTCCGTGCCACCCAGCAGATCGTTTCCTAGGCAGTAGGTATGCTGGATGAACTTAGAAACAATGTATCCTCTGTCAAAGACTGAGAAGCCAAACTCATCTGAAGTAAAGGCATCACTTAAGAAGGAGGCTAATGTTATTTATAAAATTGGATCCACTAATGATTTCTCCTTTCCTATCTTAAACTCACAGAGAAGGAATGAGAAACACACCCTATTTTAATAGAAATTTTTGGGCGCTATCCTTGTTTACCAGTCTCATGATTTGCAGGTTTTCACTCACTTGATGAGTCAACTTATCTACTCTAGAAGGAAAGCTCCCTGTGATTAAATTTTTGAAACTCTTCTGAAAAATTCAGGAACCTTCATAGGAAGACTAGAGAACAAGAAGTCACAAGAGTAAATAAATTAGCCACTGGATGATAGTAAAGTTTAAGGAAGAAGCTGTCCAAGAGGCCTACGGGCAATGTTCTCATTAGAGGTCACTCTGAAACGTTAAGATTCCTCCCAAAGTGGTTTATCTGCCCCCAGGGCAGTTTCATTTTTATATTAACATCTGGTTAGTGGAAGCTTAATAAGTTTGAATGATCCAATGCCTCCCTATACTACTGCTCATGTCTTTCTACAGCAATTTGAAATAGACAAGATACTTTACAGGGCTCTGAACAGAATCAATAAACATTCTAAAAGTGCTCATTTCATCCCATTGCTGTGGACAAAGAAGGAAAAGAGATATATATAGGAGATATCTTCAATTTGAGGAAAACATCATAGCAAGTGTTGTTTTTCATTCATAAATATCAAAAACAATTACTCATGCAAAATGTAGAAACGTTGTAAAATTAAAACCGGTTTATTTTGAAGAAATTAATTATGTACTCTCAAATGCTGATTCACCAATGACCAAACTAAACTTAGGAAATTAGTTTCCCAGTTCCTAGCTGCAGAGCTCTTATAGTAAATCAGAATAAGGATCCTTCCTATACAACAACTATAGAAAAAATAAGTTCCCACACTCCAGAATTCCATCATTTTCCCACTTCACAAAGCATGTCCTTGCCTTTGCCTTATTTACTTTTCAAAGTTTTCACTATATAATTTAGACAAGCATGACTATTTTCTTACTTTCACACTTCTAAAATATAGCAAAAACTAGTCTCAGAATATGATTGTCAAAGGCTAATGGTTTGATTAATCAATATCAATTTCTGATAAAACACTATGGCATTGCTCCACAGTGAGAGCTATTTCCTTATGATTTATCAATACCTTAATCAGGATAGATGTAAAACCTCTCAGAAAAAAGTTGCTATTATTATTTTATAACAATAAATGAATATACATATTGCAGATCTGTAACTTAAAAAAATACTTTTGTTCCAAGTTGAGGTAAAAAAATCACCCTTTGGCAGAGACCAGATTTGAAGCATGAATCTAAAGGGGAAAAGTTAAGATATGAGTTCATGAGTTCAGGCAAAAATCAATGATGCATTTGTAGGTGGTAACCTGACCAGCAGGGTCTGAATCTTCTCTGTTCATTTGTTCATAATAACTGTAATGGAACTACTGAATGACACAGAAAAAAATACATGTAAATATACAATAAGGGTTTCCTTAATAAATGACAAAAAAATAAATTTAAAAATGTATGTGTAAGTTTAGGGGGGTATGTGCAATATGTTGGTTCGGTGAGCTGAATGCCAACAAGAGCTCTTCCCCTGCATCTTTATCATTGCAAGGAATTAATAGGAATATTGCCATTTAATTGTAAAATATAATTAGTATACTTACTGTAAGAAAATAGTGAAATCACTGTGTTTAAGGAAATATGCAGAAATGCCTTTTTCTCTTTAAATAAACTATATTCATTAGTTTGATACCTCTTTTCTCAACAAATAAATAAAAAGCAAACATTTATATTACTGTGCATCAGAAACTGTTTTGCCCCTGGTTTCCTGCCAGTTAACTAGCTTCTGCTTTTATTTACATAAGGGTACAGAATTCCTAACAAGCTGTCATTACAGTTGTGCATTCATAACATTTATATTTCTCTTGGCTTTTAGAGTGATGATCAAACCTATTTGTTCCATTGAGGAGCAGGATATAGATTAAAAGAAAAAAAAGTTCTAAATCCATTTTAAAATGAGTGTTGACCTCATATTCAAAGAAGAAATGAGAGGTTAAGTCACTGCAGTTTTGCTGTGACATGCCAAAAGTTAACAGATGTTTTAACAAACAGGTACACAACTCAACGAATTCACCTTCAGCATATTCAAGTGAAAATGTATGCTGATATTTTTATATTGAATTGAAACTTAAACTCCTGTTTTTCTTCTTGACGATTCATTTTTTAAATCTGCTATTCAAACCTACACAGTAGAATTTCTATTTTCAAATAAGCAGAGGCCTTTTTAGAATATGCTCTGTAGTGCACATGTGATGATAAAAAAAACCCAGCTTTGGAACCCAGAAACCACTAAAATCATATCTAATTATTTTCTGATGCACTTTCACTTAATGAATTCAGCATATACAAGTTTCCCTTGTCTTATACTGTATGTGTGTTCCTGAAAAACGGTGCATAGCTCAAACTTGCATAAAGGGAACTTATTTTATTATGTAACAAATGTATCGATCCCCAGACCCATTTCTACCACTTTTACAAGACAATTTTGGTACTCACCAACAGCAGACAGTACACGCAACCATAGGGCATTATCATAACGGTGACAGCCACTATAGAAACATGTCATAGACAACAAGCAAGGAGCACACATTCACACAGGAGACTATATTTTGGTGCACATCACTCCCACAATACACTGCACAAAGCAGCTGACTGTGGGCTTCTACCACACCAATCACATAAAAAAGTGAATTTACCTTACATATAACAAAATTTTGGTATAAAAAGGATCATCACAAAAGAGTGAATTCATACATACAGGACCCGTGTAAAGTGAGGGAAACCTGTATATGTTGAAGTGAAAGCAAAAGAAGAGTAAGAGCATAACTGAGTAGTACACTGAGTTCTTGGCCCTCAGTGAGTTGCATAAAACAGCACAGATCAAATGTGCAGGATCAGATCCTGTATGAAAAAAACAAGATGATGATTTAAATGCTAAGGGTGCAGACAGAAGTGACATTTTTTGCTGAATCTAGTCACAGAAAACAGTTTATAGCTGTGACCAAATACAAGTGCATGGCTGCAAACAGTTTAAAAATAGTTGATCACGTGAAAATCTGACCTCTCGTTACATGAGGTATCAGATAAAAACGTTTCAAAATGTAGTGCCTTTTGTAACTTGTGTCTGAGAAGCCCCCAGCCTGCTGCTGTTTTCAGAATGGGAGAGGGAAAAGGAAGCAGATGGGGTTCACTCTGGGGTTTTTCAGCCCCCCACTAGAGATGCCTCCCAAGGTGGAGGGGCTCCAATTCACCAACCCCACCCTTCAGCACCAGCTGGGGAGCCCCAAGAACAAGCTTTCTTTCCTGAATCCCATTTTATAAACAGTGAGCACTAACAGAGAGCCCTGGCTGTTGCTATGGGAACCTGGCTGCAGGCTCCCAGCACCAGCTTGATTCCCCTCCCCCCTGGACCCAACAGTGAACTTCTGCTTGGTCTCGGATAAATGATGCAACTCAGAACACTTTGCAAAAATAGTTCTGCGTTACAGATAGGAGCTGCACTTCTGTCTGCACCCTAAGTGTCACACTCATGTTTACACCTTTGCGGAAAAATATAAGAGTATGAAAGCCACAATACAAACTTTGCATGAAAACAATGGTGAGAAAAGTAATATCATCACTGTGTCTTGATATGGAGGCAAAAACACACCATTTTATTAATTTAAAACAATTATTTTTATATGTTTCCAAAGTGCTTTAAAAATACTAAATATAGTACTTCACAAGAATCCCTTATTTAATTATTTTATGGTTAGTACTTGGCATAGTTTCATATGTGGGAAGTGGAGTCCCTCAAGGTTTGGTCCTTGGACCAGTGCTGTTCAATGTTTTCATCGGTGACTTGGATGAGGGCATGGTGAACACTCTGTCCAAATTTGCAGATGACACCAAATTATGGGGTAAAGTAAACACACTAGTGGGCAGGGAACAAATCTAGGTGGAACTGGACGGGTTGGAGAAGTGGGCAGAACAGAATAGGATGCAATTCAACAAGGACAAAGACAAAGTCCTGTACCTAGGAAGAAAGAAGCACCAACACACTTACAGGCTGCGGGATGACCCTCTCAGCAGCTGGGTCATCCTGCAGCAGAAAGGGGTCTTGGAGTCATAGTTGATTCCAAGATGAACATGAGTCGTCAATGTGATAAAGTGATCAGGAAAGCCAACTGCATTTTATCATGCAGGTGAATCACAAACAAGTCCGGGGAGGTGATACTTCTCCTCTGAGGCACTGCTGAGGCCGCAACTGGAGTATTGCATCCAGTTTTGGGTGCCACACTTCACGAGGGACGTGAATAAACTTGAGAAGGTCCAAAGGAGGGCCACTCATATGGTTACGGGCCTGTGGATAAGGCCCTATGAGGAGAGATGGAAGGACCTGAATATCTTCAGCCTCCACAAGAGAAGGCTGAGAGGTGATCTTGTGGCCATCTACAAATTCATGGTGGGAGGGGGCAGCAAGTGATAGAAGATGCCCTGTTTACCAGGACACCCCTTGGAGTAACTAGAAACAATGGCCACAAACTGACAGAGAAGATTCAGGTTAGATATCAGGAAGAACTTCACAGTAAGGGTTGCCAGAATCTGGAATGGGCTTCCAAGAAAGGTGGTGCTCTCCCCTACCTTGGGGGTCTTTAAGAGGAAGCTGGAGAAGCACCTAGCTGAGGTCATCTGACCCCAGGACTCTTTCCTGCCCAAGGCAGGAAGTTGAACTCAATGAACTGCTGAGGTCCCTTCCAACCCTAATATCTACGAATCTATAAGACTGGCATCATCAACTTTCTTAAGATACTGGTCTACACTGCAGTAGTTATTCCCATGCTTCTCTATAGGTGTGGGATGTGGGTAACATATCAAAGTCATCTTAAGCTCCTGGAATGGTTCCATCAGTGTTGCCTCAGGAAGATCCTTTGCATTAGATGGGAAAAGCACTACACCAATGCCAGCATCCTGGCCACTGTGTGCAGATGACTGACACTCATGTCCTGAAGCAAGTCCTCTTCTCTCAACTCAGTCATGGCAAGATCACCTATTGAGGACAGAGAAAGTGCCACAAGAACACCCTGAAAACATACTTTAAGAAGTGTGGCATCAACCTTACAAACTGGGTAGTGAGGTTAGTAACAGGTCCCAACGGTGCTGCACCATACAAGCTACTGTTCACTGTCTATTTCAAAGAGAACCATCTTGATCAGGAACCCAAGAAATGGCAGAGTAGCAAGGAAAGTGCACAGTGCCCTGGCAAACAGCTGTGCCCCACCACTCCCTCCCAGGCACCCATCTGTCATATCTGTAGAAAAAGTTGCACAGTGATGATTGGACTCTTCAGACATCATAAAACTCACCAATAATCCACCCCCGACAGACATCATCCTCATATCAGAGGATAGGCAAAGCATTAAGCCTAATGATAATTTATTATATGGGATGACACATTGTTATGACGTTCATTTTTAGCTAACCAAACAATGTAGCCTTTAGAACAGTAGTCACAAAACCCATTCTTCATAATATAAAATCATTAAGTACAATAATACCACAGTATTGTCTTCCATCATGCATATCCTTGTCTCTCAACAAATGAAATAGATATGGAGTGCCAGTGTAAGGTAGGGTTGTGTGAAGCTTCGGGTGGTGATTCAATTTGGAGGAGATTTGGCCCAATTCAGTGGCCGAATCTCCAAATCCAAATCAAATCAGGAGATCAATGAAAAGGTCTGAATTGATTTGAAACTCACCAAATCATCAGAAAAGATTTGGAAAGCTTTGATGATTCGGACAGTCCCCTGTGCCTGCAGCAGGGAGCTGTGGTTGGACTCGGAGCTGGTAAGTAGGGGTGGGGGAGGGGACCATGGGGAGACCCCTGCCAGGCCCCATCCCCTGCCTGCTCCCCCAACCCCTCAAACTCTGTCTGCTCCCCCAGCCCTCCTGCCATGGCTTCCCTGGCTGCCGTAACTCTGGCCCTTTAAGAAAAAAAAAATGCAAGAAAAGCTCTGGACTCACTGCTCCTGTAGTGGCCTCCAGGCTTCAGGGGCTTGGGGAAGAGCCCCCTACATGGTGTGGGGCAGTAGAAATCACCCCCCCTCCCCCGCGGCGCAGGAACAGTGATTCCAGGGTTTTTCTCTGTTTTTTTTTTTTCTTAAAGGGCCGGAGCCATGGTGGGTAGGGCAGCCATGGTGGGGCTGGGAAAGCTGTGAGGGGGTCAAAGGGCTTGTGCAGAACCCCCCATGCAGCACAGGACAGTGGGGGGGCAGTGGGGCTCTCCCCCCACCTGGCAGTACCCACTGAGTCAGGGCTTTCTTTTTCCAAGTGCTGGAAGCTGGGGTGGGCATGGCAGCCATTGCCAGGGCTGGAAGAGTGGGTGGGAGATGGGTCTGGATGATTAAGAGATTTGGCAGCAGCTGAATCTCTAAATCAGATTCAGCCAAATCAATTTGGGACAGTGATTTAAATCTCTGAATTGAGTTACTGTGCCCCTAATCAGCCAAATGGAAATCCAAAGCAAATAGTAGCCACTTTATACAGGCCTAGTATAAGGTTTCTATATGGCTGAACCTCAGCATTGGGAATTCTATACCACAGGCATTCCAAAAAGGGTTCAAGGTGTTAGCCATTTTGGAGGTGGCAATTACAGTAGGAATGGAAAATGAAAGGAGTGACTAGGATATTTATGTTTACGAAGACAGTGAACCTAATATCCCAAGCAGAAAACAAATGAACGGCTGCTACTTCAAATGACTGGAATAGCAGCTATTATTTCAAACAGGAAGGAGGTTGGGATCATGGGTTAGATTTCCTCTCCCCAACACCCCAGCTGCTCAGATTTTATACAGGTGACTTTATTTTCACCTACTATGACTTACAAGAAGACAACTAATACTTAAAAGTGTCTTAAAATATCAGTTGTGTGTAGTAGTTTTATAGCTAAATCCTGATAGATGAACCACAAGAAAAAAGTGTGCATATATGTTTTTGTGTATGAAAAATGTTTAAAATAAGGTGGCCTCAACAGCATTAGCAGAGTTGACTAAGACATTGAACCAATCTTTGAAGCTGCTACAGGATCACCCCCCACAACCACACACACACACACACACACACACACACACTAGAAGTTGATATTTCAACTATCTGCTGGTACTTCATCCATACCCTGAACTATATTGTTCCCTAGGAAGCAATATTTCCCGTCACTGCGACCTTGGTTTTGCACATTACTTTGTGGCAGAAAATGGATATTAGCTCTTTCCACAAGATTAAGTAACTAACTCTTCCTTCCAGAAATGAAAACCACATTGTCTACAAGCCTTAAATTATCTTACTTTACCACAAAAGTCATCCAATATCTTTGTTACCATCTCAGCATGGATGTTGAAAACCTAAAGCAAAGGAATAAAATGCAACTGTTTTTGTTTCCATTTCTTTTTTTCAGGTTTGGACTGTTACACATTTTCACAGAACTGAATGCAGGAAAAAAGAAACTTTGATCCATCATTATCATCAGGGTATCTGCAAACAGAACCTCTTCACTCTATAGTACTGGAAAACTGTTTCCCTTCCATTCTTTTTCATTCCTTTTCTACAGACATTTTCAATTCTGGTTTGTGGCTGTTGCACACTACAATAATAACCCTGATTTTAATGAGGTAGATCTATTACCTATTGTCTCATACTTATTTTGTTTAGTAAGAGATAGATGGTTATGTGGTGGTTGTATTATATTTTAAAACTGTTAAGTTTAATTCATACTTATTAATCATCAGAATGAGAAATTCTTACTGAAACAGATTAAGTCATTTAATTTTTCCTTATCTGTCAGTACCAGATTGATGCTTACCAAAGGCTTCTCTATCCAATAGAGCTTAAAATTCAATGGTGCTATCAGCCCCACCAACAGTTATAACAGTAATATAAATAAATATATGTACTTTCCAACACTTCCCATTATATCAAACTCTGCCGCCACTTGATTACACTTTTGTGAAATTTTCTTTTTGAACTGAAATGCTCTAGGCTGGATGACTGTCTGTGTTTTGGTTATTTTGGGGGAATGGGGTGTTTGGTATTTTTTAGCCAAGACAGTTTATCTGTCTGCAAAAACAAATCTACGGACAAATATGCTGCCCCACTCATGTTTAAAACACTGCAAATGTTTAAAATATACATGTGCAAAAAAAATTCTTGTAACATATTATCAAGCTTGCAGCCTCATGATTTGGAGGAGGGACTTGGCCAAAGTGTGGGTCTTTGTACCAAGGTTCTTCTTCATTCTCCCATGAAAATCTGCACATGCTCAGAAAAGACTATTTTATTTTTATCAGATAAATTTCCCAAAGATTCTGTATGTATTGAATATGCATCAACTTGGATCCAAAAAGCACTTTCTTAGCAACTGGTCTTCTAGACAGATTCAAGTCTGAGCATCTCAGGTAAGAACAGGAAGATTGTTTATATATTATCCCACATGACTTCACTTCTTGGCTTAGGCAGAATCAATGGCATACTGATGGGAGGGAGTGGGGGGCGCATACTCCTGGCTGCCAGTTGGGGGAGAGGGGTGCCAGCCAGGCCCTCCAGGGGATACTCTGTTCCCCAGTAGCACTTCTGGTTCCACCAACTGGCCACCCTATGCCTCCCTCCAACTCAGTGATTGGCTGTGGATGAGGTGGGGGGCGCAAATGCAAGCATTGGTGTTGGACACCTACAGTATACCACTGGGTAGCACAGAGAAGGAATATACCTGATTTGAATGCAATGGAGACAAGAAACAGTGGGGTACTGGTAACAAGTATATTGTAACAAGCAGAGGTGGACTTTGGGAACTGGGATTGGTCTGGGACTTGAAGTTGAGGTCTGGGGAAGATTTCAATCTGAAAAAGAGCCTGAGAACTATAAGTGAACTGTACAACTGGCTTTGCAAAGAGACTGGGATTTGAAGGTAGGGTAGAAAAATGGAAAGGAACACCAGAATCCATTAGATGGGGAAATGTGGAGGCAGCTGAGGGTTTATGGGAGGTCAGGATTGGAGAGAGAAAGTAAGGCAAACAGATGAGAAGCTGGGGAGAATGTGGCTAGCTGGGCAAGGAGACAGGGAGTAGAATGGGAATTCCAGAGTATAACTAGGACATACTGGGCAAAGAAACTTAGACTGGGATAGAGAAGGAAAAATAATAATAGGTCAGACTGGAGGAAGGCTGAGGTAAAAATAATCAAGTTTAAAGTAGAACAGTACAGTAGAATGTGTACCTACCAGAACATAATTTTTTCCACAACCTGGAATTTTACCATTCTTCTATTTTCAGTAAAAAACTGTGAAACTACTTGCAAAGTATCCCATCCCTCTCTACTGCTAATGCTGTCATCCTTTATGTATCATTTTGTTATCTCAAGTAGCAGAGGGTGCGCACAAAGGATGTCAAGGTTCCAACTTGACTGATAACCCTTAGTAAGCATCAACAGTTTTATAGTCAAAGGATTCCTCTTTTAAACAACACATAATAATAGAAACATTTTCCAATGATTAAAGTTGTTGTTAAACATTCAGAAGTTATAAAATGCTAGAATTAAGATTGCCCATGTATTATTAGTCTTTAAGTACCATGATTTTTTTTTCCATAGAACTCTTGACTGTGTAGGATGGCCCTGTTCTTCAGCCTGTAGAAGCCCTGCCTTCTTTTTTTGCTGAAAGGTGTGTACTGCAATTAATAGGGTGGGAAAATGCAGAAACAGAAAGGAGGGCTCGCAACTTGCAGTAACTTGTCATTGAGAAAACTGGAATGTATCTATGCCTATTTCATACCATTTATATATGTTGTCAGGCCAAGATATAACCAGGCAGTTTACTCATTGAACATGTGTTCTTCAGCTTCTGGAGGCCTAATGTGAATGTATGTAGTCTGGTTTGCTGACATGTAGAGGAATCACAGGTGCAACTGAAACTGTATTTTGAATACGGCAAGTGTATCTAACATTTACTGCTCTGAAAATTCAGTCCTCTGGTATCTCAAAATGGGCACACAAAACCAGTGGATATCTTTGACTTTAATTTCTCTGTGCCTCAGTTCCCCATCTGTCAAATGGGAACATAAAACACCCTCATCTTATAGTGCTGTTCTGAAGATGCATAAATTTTATATTGTATGCCAGGATAATTGGTACAATAAATAAGATCATCAGGACACAAGTAATTCTGTGTTTAAACTGATTTTTGAATAGAGGGAAATAAATTAATCCTTGGGCTACCTGTTGAACAAGAAGATGAAAACAGAACCATGAATTACTAAGCGTCACCCATTCTATGTGTTTACTGTGGCAGGGCTCCTGTGGAGGAAAAAAAATATGATGATGATGATGATGCACTTAGAAACTGCATAAACATGATGTGGCATAAGTTGAAGTCATAGTGGGTTCATCTACACCTTCATTAATATGCTTTTGCTAATGCACATTAAATTTAGTATCTCTAGGCATTTTTATACCTGCTACTGATGTGTTGCTGGGCACTTTTAATTAGTGAGCCATGCTAATGGAAAGCACTTGTGTGTCACATGTGTCAGTGGTGCAGGGTGTCCCCACACTGAGAAAATGGTGGTGGGCCACTTTGAACTAAAGTACATCAAACTTGTTTTATTTCAAAGCTCACTGCCAACATTTTCTCAGCACAGAGATGCACTGTGCCGCTGATACACATGATGTGTGAAGCTGCCAGAGCACATTAAATGTACAGGCTGCAGCAGACTTGATTAATCGAGTCTGCTCCAACATGCTGGATTTCCAGAACATTGGAGCAGGCTCCCTGCATGTGTATAATTGGCTTCCATTGTGAGGTACTAGAAAAAGTTGCATTAGCTTATTTTAATGTGCATTAACATATTAGCACATGGTTCTTTCTGATGCTTGTGATCCTTTCATGCACTTTAAAATAGGCTAATGCACACTAAAGCACATATGTAGACATGCTATTTCATATTTTTGACTGGTTGGCTTTGCAACTTTACCTATGTTATGTCAGTGCAGGTTTCTGTTTCAAATTTAATATTTATATTTATATAAACACAAGGCCAGTAGCAGAGGGGACCTATTGCGCTAAGTGCATGCACAAAAACACAACAGATGATAGTTTTTGCTGCATATGGTTGTCAGCAGGGACCAGGAGGACCAGTGTAGCAGCCAACAGGAGCCCAAGGCACACATCACTGACAGAGGCTGTGGCTGGAGTAGCCATAGCATGAGGAGGCAGAGGAGGTTGCATGAGAGCTGCCACATGCTGCCCCAGTATTCTTCATACTGCTCCTGGCCAGAAATGCAGCTGGTCAGGGAGCAGGGCTAGCTTTTAAAGATGGCCTCCAGCCAGAAGCAGCTGTGGTCAGAGGTTCCAGTTTCCTCTAGTGGTGGCAGGGCCACAGGAAGCAGGAACAATTTGCTGCCAAGAGCAGCAGGTCTGCGCCCACATCTCTATATGTGTAGATGCCTGCCAGGGAACATTTACTTACAAGCAGCTTACTCACTAGTCAACTGGTCTCCCATCAAATGCATGTGTAAACACACTCATGGGTCCCTACCTGTATATCTTCCTTCCATTGGCTGCAAAAAAACAACAGCAAACCAATTTAGGGAGACAGGCTGGGCACCACTATTATTGAAAGTTTATGTGTTGAACTAAATCCCATGATACAGGCTAATCTCTAGGGTAGATCAGATTTGGCCAAATAAGAGACTCAACTTTAGGATTAAATTTAAATGATGTGTAAAGTAGAAACTCGAGAAAACATTATCTAACCTTAGATACCATCAGTATTTGATGGGCCTTGGAAATATTTAATTATATTTTAAAGTTCAACACAATCAATAGATCAATAAGATGAGAACTAAATATCATGATTGAATAAAAGGCTGTGCATCTGACTTCCATCTAAGCATTTCAGAGAAGAGTGGACCAGAGAAACTGACAGGTTATAGGAGTAAAATGATTTTTTTCCCGTTTTAAACTTCTTGGTCTTATCTGCCATATGTCTTAAATTCTGTACTGGCACTTTAATTGATCATGAGACTGATGTGAACTCCTAGTTAGTAACTGTGATATTTTTAGAACTATAGACTTGGAGAGACAAATGAATAGTCAGTTTGGAACAAGACAAGACATTTCTAATACAACATGTACAGCCTTATGGATTCATGTCCAAATCCATAGAAATTAAGTATGATCAAATGGACATCATTTAAAGGATAGTACTGATATTTTATCCTTGTTGAAATTAATAAATTCCAATTAAGAAACTTACATTCATTTTGATATTAACACTAAGGGAGAGTTGCCAAATAAGTAAGAGAAGTAGAACAAGGCACTTTAAGAAAAGAGCTTAAACTTGTAGAATATAAACAAAAAATAAACATGGCACCTTTGAGTGGATCCAATGCTGCCAACTGTAAGAATTCATATTAGAACAAGAAAGCTATAGATTGATTATGTTACAAATAGAAAAAAGATTAAATAGAGACAGGAATAAACTATTCCAGAATGTTTATCAGGAAAAAATATCATTACTCTTATGTAAATACAGAATATAACTTCCTTGACTACAGAATAACTCAGGGCCTTGTTACATATTACCTTTAGGCAGCTCCTGGAGCTCTTGACCTCTTCACTGTCCACATCTTAACACCTTAAAGTGACTTAAAGCACTCGTGATGCAGATCAAAGTTATGCCACAACAGGGCAGGATTATCTTTGATCCGCACAACTCAGCACTTGTTCCATTAATGTGTGGCCACTCCCCACAGATGTGCTGCCCAAGTTGAAGTCCTCCAGTATGCCAGGACACAATGGCCCTTCTCCTATCCCTCTATGCTGCGTGGACACCATTCCTCACCCAGATCAGCCTGTCACTGCTTGGGTGCTGTGTGGTAGGGCTGATCTCTTTCCTTTACTTTTCCACCACCACCATCTTCCTTCCTGTGGGTCCCACTCAGCACCAGCCAAAAGGTGACTGCAGTGCCTTGCATTATGCCTGCCAGACTTCCTATGGCTGCCCCCATCTCCAGCTCCCATAATATTTCCTATCTGACCCGCATGTTCCACAGCCCTCCCTCTCCCTCCTTTCTCTCAGCACTGACTCAGTCTCCTCCTAGCCAGAGACTCTAAGCCACGCGGCCCAGATGTGTTAATGAGAGCTCATTTGAGTCACATACACATATAGTCAGTGACTGCCAATCCAACCTCTTCTAAGCCATTCTGAGCCCACCCCTCCCCCACTCCCCACCCACCCACTCATCCACCTACCTCCCATTCTGCTGAGTGCCACCTGCTCTGATCAGGGACAGAACAGAGGGGTATTTTTGTTCAAGTTTTCCCTCTCAGCTGGCGTCCTCAGCAAGCATCAAAAACATCTAGCAGGCAGCATTGTAGTGTGTGTAAGATTGAAAGCAAGACAGAGAGAGACAAGGGGCTCTAGATTCATGCTAGCTGATAAAATCATACAGCTTTGAAGCTTCCCTCCAGCAGCTCCTAGTCCTGTCCCATGCTTGCAGCCCAGATACATGCACAGCTGCCCCAGCATGGAACAGCAGCTTCCCTGGCAGCAGGCTGCCCCCCATGTCCCTGCATGGAGCATGGCACTACTAGAGCTGTGAGGTTGGAGCTCTTTGCCTAACTGAAGAACAAGCTATGCCTTAGAAGCATAGAGAATCATAGAGAAGTAGAGGTGGAAGGGAGGCCCCTACAGCATGTCACAGCTGTGCAGATGGGCAAGTCAGATAAGGTTTCTAGACTAAAGACGCAACTGCTCCAAACTGCAAGGAAATCAACAATAAACATGGCTCAACGTATAATGTGTAACAAGGTTCTCAGGATGCCCACTCTAGACTTTAAAGTAACCTAGAAGTCTAAATGAAAAGTGCCCAGGAGCCATTTTGCTAGAAATTGTATAAACTGTGTATCTGCCTTGTGGCAGCTGACCACAGAATACCCCAAGAACATCATACCTCTGGGTTTGTGACAAAATTAATTAATGAGCCATAAATAATACTATTATTTATACCCTGAGAGTACCAAAAGATACCAGCATATCTAGGCATTGTACAGACATTGAATGGCAGACTTTTCATGCCCTAAAAAGCTTATGTTCATAAAATTATACAGGCAGTCTTATACGGATCTGTAGACAAAAGCAGTGCGCATTAGCTGTCAGTCAAACGTCTTCAGTTTGGGCTCAGCCTGAGCATGCTCCTTCCACATAAAAAGTATACAACCTAATGGAAAATATAAAGCCAAACCAAATAGTTTGCCAAAACCATGTGTTGTAGTCAGTCCCAAACATTCAAAATGCACTTTGGTTATAGCTCAGGAACTTTGGTTACATAGCTCACTACAACCATAAAGCTTAGTACCTGCATGTGTGTTTTTATGAAAACTGATTCACTTCTAGCCCTTGGTCCCTGGGTAATGAGGCTCTCAGGAAAACATCAAGACACATGAAATTGTGATAGTTGAGAAAAATGTTGAGAATTGAGAGTTTATACATTAAATAAACCCAAGTGGTGATAGGTCCTCAGCTTTTCTCTACCTGGTCAAAGAAAAAACCTTAATTTATGGAAAAAATAACTAGAAAGCCAGTCAAGCAAGTATTCTTGGTGAACCTGGATATGAGCTGGGGATCATGCTTGTGCTCAGTGTTCTTCCATTCAGCACAAATATATAACTGGCTATGCAAAATTGGATGGTTTGTAGCAGTTTGAGATATAGTTAGCTGTATTTTAATTTCAATACTAACAGCTTTAATTATTTCATTCTCAGGCTGTCGACGGATGAAATAATTCTCTCTCTTTTAAGGGGACAGGGGATACGCACTGCTTGTAAGCACATCAGCTGATCTGATGTAACTGCTTTGTCTGTCTATTCCTATCCCACAGTAAGTGAAACTAAACTACAATAATTTGTCATCTGTTTCATTCAGGGATAAATTAATATGGGTTAGCTTTTACTTACACTGGGAGAGAGATGACAGACAAAACAGTTATTATAGATTTATTTGAAGCATGCTAAGTCACACTATCCCTTCTTTTAAAGTGGGATAATTATTTTGTCTATCTACAGCCTAAATTCCTCATCCTAGTTCCATTACTTTAATAGTGATCTGCACAGACATGAGAGTTTTCTCGTGCATAGTGCATTGCAGTATATGGGTATCCTTGCAGCATATGTTGCACATTTAGGAGAATTATACACAGAATATATGAACATTCATTTCTACTTGTAAGAATTTCTTCCATATGCTGTACTGGATTAAACCAGAGTGAACAGGGTGGGAACTATTCACCCATGGCAGGAACCCTCCTGGAACTCTGGGAGAGTTGCCACCACAGAATAACGTGCTCCCCCGACCCAAGAAGAATGGTTCCCACCACAGAAGAGTGTGGGGAGACATCCTCTCATGGCTGGAAGGTTCCAGGTGGGCTCCTTCTGCAGGAGAACTAATCCCGCCCCTTCCTGCCAGTCAGCTGATCAGTGATGTCTATATCTGAGGGTGACAGCAGGCAAGATCCACACAGGGAGCTAGTGCTCTCCCTCATTCTTTCTCCATGGAGGAAAGGAGAGAAAGCAGAGGACCGTGGGATACTGGGTGTTCAGAAGTGTGCAGTCATTCAAGCTAAATCAGGAGGAGATCGATTTTCCTCAATTATTCTATTTAACTTCTTGCTGAAGAGCCAGGTCTTTTCTGCAAAAAATCCTTTGAATAGTCGTATGCTCTCCCATATATGCCAGAGGAAATGCTATTCTCTGACACAAATGTAGTGCCCTGTTCATGGCCTAAGCCGGAATAGCTCAGGTCCCTCATTTCTGGGATTGCCTCAACCCATTCTAATGTGCATTGGTTCTTGTGATAATATAGTGGCATGGCAAATGTATTTGCATATTTCAATGTACTGTCCCCTCCCTGGCTTCTTACTTACTTATTTGTCATGAACAATTAAACATGAGGTTAGTGTAATTCCAGTTATCCATTTGTGCAAGTTAAAATAATCATTAAAAAAGTGCTCTCAATTATCAGTTCTGTGTATGGATAACAAACAATTCTGAGGGGAAAAAAAATACTTTAGATAGATAGATAGATAGATAGATAGATAGATAGATAGATAGATAGATCTGCACACACAAAAACACACACAGGGGGGAAGAGAGAGAGAAAAATTAAAAAACAAACACCTAATGAAAATAAAGTAAGAAATTTGTATGCAGCCCAGTTTTGCTATTGCTGTTTAGGTGATAGAGAATAGATGATTGCTTAATTTAATCTTATATATACACACACATAAATATCTAAATAATGTGCACAGACATAGCATACCTCTCAGATTATCAAAAAGTAAGAGCCACATCATGCCTTTCATTAAGAATAAACCTTTCCATGGAATAGAAACCAAAAAATATAAATGGAAAAAAAAAACCCTAAAATCCAATCATTTAAATATCATCCTTGCTAACTTGGACTACAATATAATTAAAATCCAAAGCAGTTACTATGACTGGATAATTAAAATTCTCTTTTGTCTTATATGATTGTGCATATAAATTTATGGCCTTCAGTTTCATTCCTCAGTCTTACAGTAGCTTAGTAAGATATGCTCATGTCTTATCATATCAGTATAAATGAACTTATAAAAAAACATGGCCAGAATTATGTATAAAATATTTCCCATTAGGAGGTCAGGCTAGATGATCTGTTTATGTCCCTCCTGACCCTAGCCACCTAGCTATTAAGAAGGAATACATTTTCTTCCTCATTTTCTTGCCTTCCCACCCCAAAAAAGTGGTTTGTAAATTCCCTTTGAGGATCAGGCCTGAGAGATTGGAGACAGGTAGTTGTGTGTTCTTGTCTTTGACAGATTTTCAGTGTGCACTCATTTTGGTGCACAGTTGTTGCTTGGTGTCTCCTACATATTTTCCATAAGGGCACTTGGTGCCCTGATGGAGATATGTAATGTACTGTGAAGAAATCTCCATACTGGAGATATTGTTGGCAGGTTTTGCATGTCTTGTCATGGCATGGCCTGAATCCATTTGGTACATTTTGGGCTGTAGGAAGTTGGCTTCTAGTGATGAGGTTACCAAGATTCAGTGCTTGTTTGAACGTACAAACCACTTTTCACAGACAAGCCTATGAACCTCCTAGGTACAGAAACTCATTGACTCAATATAGACATTCAAATTCTGACACACTACAATCTGCTAAACATCTGATTCCCCAGGTACCTCTCCACTTTACCTGCACTGCTACATTCCCTTCCCCCCGCCCCACTCCAGACTGTCTCTCACCCTCTGACACCTCCATTTCCATTTTCACTGACTGGCTTTCTTGCCTGCAGTGCATGCCAGCCTCTGGTGTCTTTACTATTCCTTCCATTCAGGAACAGCGCACACACAAACTGCAGGTGCTTCCTCAGCCTGACAAAGGGTTTTTCAACCCCAAACCTTGCTAAGATATATTTCTCCAACTATTCAGTTGGTCTACTAAAAGATATCAGCTTGACTCAAAGAACCTCATCTGCCGTGTCCTTAAACCAACATGGCTACAACTCAGATCCCTAGCACCTGTCCCCAGTCAGCTGACCAGAAGGACGCAACGCAAGGCCCTGGGCACATCTAAGCCCCAGGGCTGGGGCTGGTAGGGGGCAGCTGCTGGAGAAGAAGCTCCTGCAGGAAAAGAAAGACAGACTCTGTGACAGTTTGGCTGCCTGAGATGCTAGTGCTGCTTACTTACATGTGGTTATTGAAAGTAGTGGACAGGACTAAAGCTATAGGGGAGGAGGAGATGTCATTGGGACACACTATCATGTCATGTAGAGGCCCCAGCACCAGTGAGGGCACACTTTAGCACACACACACACAGAAGTCACATATGTCATGAGTTTTTGTTGTCAGCAGCTTGAGGTACAGTTTCCCCCAAGCCCCTGTACCTATCTCCTTGAAATTTGGCAGGGTTTGTGGCCTCATCAGGGGCTACCATGCCTGTTGTTTTCATCCCCCCGTGCCTTCACATTTGCAAGTGACATGAGTTTTGCTTTCAAAACTTTCAGGTAGTTTCCCAGAAACTCCTGCACCTATCTCCTTGAAACTTGACAGAATTTGTGGCATCAGCAAGGGCTACTATCCCTGCTGTTTTCATTTGAAACACGCACAAAATTACAAAGTTATAGTCCTTTTTGTGATTCCGCATTAAAACCTACGGGTGAAACGTCAAAACAATGAAAGTTTTGATGAAACAGAACAGTGCTTCGAAACGAAACAAAATGAAACATGTCCCTTTGAAAAAGTGAAATGAAATGGTGCTGTTTTGCACAACCCTACTGGCCACTGCTGAAAGCACTCAAATGCAGCTGAGCAGGTCTTGTCCCTGAATGGCTGCCTGGCACATGCTCACCAACCCCTTGCTGTCTTTCCCCACCCCACCAGCCCCTGGCCGGCCAGATCTCTCAGTCCCAGTGAGGATGCCCATGCCCCTGGCAGGGTCTCCCAAGCCCTTCCCCTTGTGCAGAGAAGGGGTTTTTCCCCTTCCACTCCTCATTATGGTCCTCCATAGCTGACAGCCACAGACATAGACCAGAGAGCAGAGGCTTTACTGTCTTAGTTCTGTGAAACAGGGGGGTAGGTCCAGCCTTATTCCACTTCAGCAGATAGCATAACCCAGGGTTGCAAAGCATCCTGGGATGCCAAGGAACTGTGAGTTAGCTTGAATGGGGGGGAGATCTGGGATAGAAGCTCCATAAACCACTTTAACATAAATCAGTTAAGTATGATACTACATCCATCCAAGTTTATCTTAAACCAGTTTTAGCCAGTTTGAAAGCAGTTTGTGTTCACAGAGCTTCTGATCTGTTACAGATTTAAACTGGATTCTGATCACTTACACCGGTTTATGTGCAACTTCTTTGTGTAAACCTTAGTTTTAAGGTTTACCTAGAAATGAGGACACTGTTACCAAGCTGACACCTTTCACATAAAGATTATGTTCACAAAACACCAAAAAAAAAAAAAAATCACTTTCCCACAAATTGACCAGAGCCATTAAAACCAATAGTGAATGGTTAATGTACAAATCTAAGTCATATAAACAGCCTGTTCCAACTTATAAAGGAAAGGGCTATTAAAAACATCTAGTCTTATGGAAATGATGCCAAGTCTATTTTTTCCCTTTACACTAAAAGAAAAGTGATTGTGGTCAAAATAAGAGATGTAGTTAATCTATTTTTTTAAATTTACAAATCACTCCTAATTTCAGTTAGAATTCAAGAAAAATAATCAAATTACTTTAATATTGCCAGAAACAGTGGGAAATAATATATGTTGGTAACATAGCTAACATGATTACAAATCCAAGTTTTCTAAGTAGCAGAAAGCCCATATCTACATGTAGCATATGATGATACAGTGCCCTATAGGCTGACAGCTGAATAAAAAACAAAACATAAATAAACTGAGAGACCTTTTTTTCACATTACACATGTCCTAAAGCAATTAATAGGTCACTATTTGGTTAGTTAAGTAATGATCCATTTAAAGCAGTCCTAATCCACACACTTTTAGTAGCACCAAACACTTGCTAAAATGACAGAAAGCAATTCATATGTTGCCAACTTCATTAACTCGTTCTCATTCTAAAATAGTGTTTCAGAGCAACAATCCTTTCCCTAATCCCATCAAGGGGATTTTTTTTTAATTCCATCTTTCACTGACTCAGACAGGAGAATCAAATTCTAAATAATATATTCAATGAGTTACTTAATTAGCTGGGTGAAGGTGAAACTGAAACAGCTGAGTCAAATAATGAGATGTCAAGCATAGCAGCTTAGACCAAGGAGGGATTTGAAAGCGTTCTTCCTGTCACAGAAAACCACAGGATTTTTCAAACAGATGACATTAAGGGGTTTAATCTTTCCATTTCAGTCCCTCTGCAAGTATCTGTTTAGGGAGGGGCGATGGAAGGGAGGAAGAAGGGAAAAATAGAATTGAAAAATCAAATGGCAAAGTGGAAATTACTCTACATACAGAGAATACTAATACATAAGTCAGACTCAGTTATTTATGAAGTTTGGGCAGTTTAAAAGAAAACAAAAATAACACTTTAAATAGAAAGTCTAATACTTGGATAATGTAGTAGTAACATTAACCTATAAGTAGATATCTCCTAATTTAAGGAGAGTCTATTCCTCCATACAAGGCTGACCAAAATTTTCATTGGTCTATTAATTAGGTCTGTTTAATTCCCTGAGTTGTCATCCTTGGTTATAACATAATCTGCTTTTTTTCCCTTAGCACTACTTGCAGAGTCACGCAATCAGCCACTATTACAATCAGAACTGGTTAATTAATGCTCACTTTATCTCTATGTTTGGACAAAAGGCCTGATTTGATCCCATCCTATAGTCCTTTAATGCTGACTTTGCCACTATAAAGGATCTGTAAATAGGAAGGTTATGGCCCCAAACCTCATGGGAATTTTCAAAGAGGTTCCCCTCACAGGACTGCACAAGAGAGCAGAGGAAATAGAAGCAGGGCATTGCTATACAGGGTATTTATCTCAAAGTGCAACTGAGCAGCAATTACATATTTACATTACACATACATTTATTTTGCCTTTGAAATAACTAACAATAGGTATATCACTGCCAAAAACTCAAAAATGATATGTTCAAAAATTTGTGAGACTGGGAAAAATGTTGAGATTAATAATAATAATAATAATAATAATAATAAAAATAGAATATGTTTTCATTTCCCTTAAGTTTTAATTACTCTACAGACTAACTGTGAAAAGTTTTCAACCCTAATACTATCAACAGTGAAGAAAGTGATTTTCTCCCCTGGCTGCTAGTGTGCCCCAGTACAATTGTGGAACCACTGTCCTAGGCATTGTAGAAATTCATTAGAGAAGGTAGGTCCTATCTGGAAAAGTTTAGTCTAATGGAAAACAGGGAGGTATGGTTGCTATATAGGAACTGGTACTACTCAAATTCACATCATAGAAGTACTACAAATACACAGTAAAAGAGAACTTTTTTACCCTTACTTAGCTGGGAAGAATTCAAGTGAATGTTTGGTAATGAGAAAATCCATAGTTCACTAGAAGTACCCTGACACACCAGAGCTCCCCCAGGAACTATTGTTACAGGTCTGAGAATGCATCTGCTTTCTGGAAAGATATATTTATTAAATATATATTGTAATTTTTTTAATAATTTACATAAAATTAAATATAGGATATCAGCTGCCCCTGAAGCATCAGCCCCAAGTACCTGATGCAAATACAGGAAGAATATTACTCCAGAGGAAACAACAGGGAGCTAGGGATGTGCTTCACTACCTAGGCTTGAGGAATTCTAACAACTAAGAAAAGGGATAAATAAATGCAAGCTGGGCTTGGGGCACAGTGTTCCACTCTGGATGCACAGGCAAAACCTTCCACAAAATGTTGTCCCAAACACTCCTGCACAGCTGTACCTTTTTCTTAACGGGTCAGCTTCCACCAAGCAAAATGCAAACACTGAAAACACAACAAATAGAAATAAAACATTCCGGTACAATTCCAAATAAAATAATTGGAATTTATATTTCAAGCAATGTAACAATTATCACAGAATGCTGAATAATTACACTAATTGGGAGCACTGCCTTGCCTTTATGAAAATGTTTGATTGATCACTAACTGTACAACGTAACTGCTTTGTCTGTACCCCCCTGTAGCACTACAAATAGCAACAGTTGCAATTTTAACTCTGTTTAATTCAGGTTGAAATTTGCACTGAATGATCTGTTATCTTGTCAAAGTTAGAGCAAAACATCTGATGGAGGATTCTGAGTGGCAACACCCCCACCCCAATCAAGGCAGCTAACTTGTTTCTTTCAGCAGCCAGAGTTTTCATTTTGAAATATTTTGTTAACACATAAGGGAATACAGAAAAGTATTTTATCAAGTTCTCACAAGTAGGAAAAGATTTTCTAATCACAAAGGAGCAAGAACTGTTTATAGAACCTTAAGAGAGAGAAAGAAATGGCACAGCAAAACAATGTGCAGCGACTGACTGGGAATGTAGCTGGCTGCAGGGACAATCTACTGTACACTTCAGGGTCCTTACACTAACGTATGGCAAAACAAAAATCAAAAAAAACAAGCAAACAAAAATCACAGAGATTAGCCATTACACTTGAAATCTTGACACTCAGAGCCACAGTACAGACATTTTCTAATTTACAAGAACAACAGGGGGAAAAATTATATTCTTATTTGTTTTATGGACCATTCTATATAAGGATACAGATGCAGTTACACAAGTATTATGAGGTGGCAAAGGAATCCTACTAATCAGGATTGTTGATTGTAGTGAGGTAGCTGCAAAGTTCATAGCCAAATGTAATAAATTCCCTGTTAAGGTGGTTTGTCAGGGCTGAAATAAGAACATATAGAATCAAAAAGCATGGGTTTTGGTTATTTTAATAAACCATCTTTTATGATTAAAAGAACAGCAAAGACACAAATCTCCATGACCCAGATTTTCAAATATAATTCATGATTTTTGTGTGTCCAATTTTCAACAACCTGTTTTCAGAGGTTGTTGAAAGTGATCATTTTCTGTATACCAGTCTCTTTTCAGGTGTCTAGTTCTTGGTACACAGAAATGGAGGCACCCAAAATAGTTAATCATTTTGGGGATGCAGCTTCTATGTGTAGATGTTGTGCCATGCTGTACTTGTGTGCATTATAGAAGTTCCTAATATAATCATGACATTAAGTTATGGGGCAGTGTGGCCATGCCAGAAGATAAATTGCTGATACAGGAGGACCTGGACAGGTTCGAGAGTTGGGCAGACCAGAACCAGATGAAGTTTAACACTGCCAAGTGTAAGGTGCTCCATCTGGGGTCAAACAACCCTCAACATACAAACAGGCTCAGAGGTAACAGCCTGACCTGCACCACAGGACCTAGGTGCAATGATCGATCACCACATGAATACGACCTGACAGTGAAATGCAGTGGCCAGAAGGGCAAACAACACACTGGCATGCATCAACCAATGCATCTCATGTAAAACTAAGGAAGTGATACTCCCATTGTGCTCAGCACTGGTGAGATCACAGTTGGAGTTTCCAGTTCTGGGTGTCACACTCCAATAAGGACATGGAAAAACTTGAGAGCGTTCAGAGAAGACCCACCTGTATGATCAGGAACTTGCAAGGTAAGCCATACAAGGAAATGCTGAGGAACATGGGCCTCTCTAGCCTAAAGAAGAGAAGGTTGAGAGGGGACTTGATAGCAGCTTACCACTATATCAGAAGAGTGCATCAGGAGCTTGGTGAACAACTGTTCACTAGGGCACCCCTGTGGAAGACCAGGACCAATGGATATAAACTCCTGGAAGGCCACTTCAGGCTTAATACCAGGAAAAACTCCTACACAATCAGAGTGTCCAGACTGTGGAATAAACTCCCTCTAGAGGTGGTGCAGTCATCTACCCTGGAAGTTTTCAAGGGGAGACTGGACAGTCACCTTGCTGGGGTCACTTGACCCTAGCTGTCTTCCTGCCTAGAGTGGGGGGGGGGGGCGGAGGCCAATGATCTGTAAAGTCCCATCTAACCCCAAAAAAAAGAATAATCAATGAAAGTAAAAAAAGGTTTCTTCCATAAAAACTGGCAAAATGGAGTAAAGTTTGCTAATCTAAAAGAGTAAATGAGTGATCTATAGTAGCATGTGTGGATGAAATGGGGGCCCTAAATTGAAGCAGTGCATTTTAAAAAACACCACTTCAAATTAGGACTGATTAAACCCCTGTGTTGTGCACACACCCCACTGAATTTTCTGCCTCTCTGGCAGAGATGGGAGGATGAGCTGCTGGTGGGAGAAGTGGTCCTTGGGATGGGGGTAGGGGCTAGTACTTCTCTCTGCGGCAGCAGTGGCCCCTCCCAAGCGGTACCTGTCCGCAGGCACCCAGCTCAGGCGGTCTTCGGTAGCACCAAAGCTGTGGAGGGAAGCACCAGGTCCCTGCACAGCTCAGGCAGGCAGAACTGGGGTAGGAAGGGGGGAGGGGGTCGGAGATCAAGCTAGCCACTTTTCTTGGGCAGAGCCTGCCTTCTGGGCTTTTGCTAGGCTGTCTGCAGGGCTTCCTGCAGAGTCCCTGAGCTGCACAGAGCCCAGTGCTTCACTCCACAGCTGTAGGGGCAGCAAACTAAAACTTCTCAGAGGCGTTTGTTTGCTGCACCCCAAATAATTTAAGGTGCATTACACCACCAAATTTCCTACAGAGGCTGGAGTTAATGCACAATACACCACTAAGTCATGAAAACACCAACGTCATTAAAACCGTGCAAAAGCATTTAGCCTATTTTAAAGTGTCATGCACACATGCCGCTTGCTTCATCCACTCATAGCCCTACTAGCTCCCAGCTCCAACTAAAATGAGACTGTGTAAATTTTCAGTCATTGTATTTCTGATGTGGAAGAATGAATGTAAACACCATTGAGAATAACACCCTAACTTATAGCAATGGTTGTGCAGTGCATAGAAATATTGAAGAGAGAGAGAGGGTACATGTACATGTTCACCAGACTTGATCTATGATCACAAGGTTACTTTAAGCTGTGTGATCATAGATCCAGTCCCTTTTGTGAAGATGTTTGCTGGTGTGAGGAGTTGTGCTGGGAAAACAATCCAAGTAAGTTGAGGTGGGGGGGGGGATAGGTGAGCAAGTCCGAGGCAGGGGGGTTGACAGTATTGAAGGGACTGGTGGGTCTGCAGGAGAGGCCATGGTGATCTGAAGGGGGGGGAGGGGAGGCACTGGGGGGGTTAAAAATATCCCAGACTGGGGAGTGGGGAAGAAACATCCAGGAGTCTAATTTTCTCCCTGCACTGCAAACGTGCAGCACAAGGAACATTTTTTTGTTCCCGCAAGTGCCTCTTGCCCTGCCTCAAAGGGGTTTTGAGGCAGGGCAAGAGGCATGTGAGTGCTTGTCTGGATGCACCCAATGGCATGGATACTCCTTCTCTGCTCTTGCTGCTACTGCATGGCAGCCAGGGAGAGCTCTGGGCTCCCCCAGTTGCCAGCCCTGTGCTGGCAGGGGGCACCAGTATCAGGCCTGGGCTCTGTGGGGTGGTGGGAGCTATTGTACCTCCAGGGCAGCCTTCTCTCACCCCTGCCCCAGAGGTCTATTATTCTTAAACTGACTAATATAGCCCTAGGCCACTCGCTTATTATTTTATCATCTGCACCCTACTGTTCAAAATTCTAGATGTGCCCATGATCATTACTGCATTGTTATTTGTTTTCAGGATTGGGAGTCTCTGCTGTAAAGATTATTTTTTTCCAATATTTGCACATTTAACTTGGCCTTTATTTTTAATATGCAAAATTTTAAAAAATATAAAATGAAAATAACATCTATACTCTTATTAACCTAGTACCTCCTCTTAACTATTTTCATTGTGAATTTGGAATTAGATTTTTCAAGGTGTTGAATGCTTCCTTCTGTAGGGATTTTGGAATCTCAGGACTATGATACCTTGCCTTCACTGAGCATGTCCACACATGCAAGCACATGCAGCAGATCAAATAGAAGTGGTGCAAATTTGAGCCGGGACATTTTGCTTCAGCGTACATGTTCAGACATGCACTTTGTTGTGGAGCAAATTGTGCCACTTGGGGCACAATAATCCTACCTGGCTCCTCCCGGATCTTCAGCCAGGGGGAGCTAGAGCCTGGGGCTCCAGCAGTATAAAAAGCTGCCCTGGCAAGTAGCTCAGGGCTACTAGCTCTCAGGAGCTTCTGGGGCCCAGCCAACTCGTACCTGGGGACACTACCCTTTGTACCAGCTGGAGTGCTCAAGCAGCCCTGAGAGTTCCCTGCACCCTCTACCCATTGCAGCAGTCTGGCAGTGGGGGCTGCTGCCTGGCTGTGATCCTGCCAGACCTGGATGGGGATTACAGAGCCAATAGAGGCATCTGCCCCTCTGGGCCAGCTGCAAGCGGATTGCATTTGCAGGGTTGGTCTTTGTGCAGCACTGCTGCCATGTGTGCCCTCAGCCTGGCCATCTGGGCAGCTATCACCTGGAAGATGTTCTGGGTGTGGTGGCCTGCTTTGAACTGTCAAAGCATGTCGTCCTGGCCCCATTAGGCCAGGATGTCAGCCACAGCCAGATGGGTCCGAAGTGCCAGCTCCGAGCAAACAGGGTCCTACCACTGGTCTTCCTAGCAGGAATTTTGGTGTTCCCTACTGGAAAACTGAAAAATTGCTGGTAAAAAAATCCCAAAGTCACTCTGTAAAATACCCCCAAATCCCTGTTCTTCCAGAACTAAAACAAAAGACCACTATAAAGACAGAGAGCAAGACAGAGACAGTGATCAGTTGGGCAATGTTTTATTGATATATCTTGCAGTGTTAAAGCAAGTCTCTTAAAATAATAAAGTGAATTCTAAATACATGTTTCATGAATTCATGAATACATGCTTTGTTGCACTCCCACAGGGTGATGGCCCCCACTAGGGGTTTGGCCCTCTCACAAAGGGTACACCCCCCAACAGGAAATTCAACCCCTACACAAGGGGTATGGGCCCCCAACAGGGGATTCAGCCCCCATACAAATGGCTCCCACAGGGGCTACCACCCCTCTTGCAAGTCCTACATGCCCCGCCTCACCCCGCAATTGCTGCCCCACCTGGCTCCATCCCCCACCAGTTGCTGCAGCCCCTCCCAATGGCTGCCCCACCCAGCCCCACCCCTGCTCTTCCAGACCTCTCAATGGCTACCCCACCCATTCTCACCCCCCAAATTGCACCCCCAAGGCTACCCCCACAACCCCAGGCACCATTATTTAAAACAAAAAAAACAGAAAAAAAGGGGAAAAAAAGCCTCTGCTTCCCTTAGAAGCAGGGGTGGAGGGGCTCCAGGACCTCCTGGCAGAGCCCCCCAGGCAGCACAGGGCAGTGGAGGGACAGGAGGGCTCAGGCTGGGGCTGCTGCAGCTGTCAGCGTGCCCCACACTGTGCTGGTGGGGCCCCAGGCAGCCAGACAGAAGCTACAATTGCCGATAAGTGCCGGGTCTGTACTTTTTGTTTTAGTATGGGGTGGGGGGGCAGGGCTTGGGGGGTTTGGGGGTTGGCCAGAGCAGGGGGAGGAGCCAGTCCCAGCAGGGGTTGGGGGCCATGGGCAGGGCTGGTGGCGGGAGGGGCTGGCCTGGGCATGGGTCAGGGGCCTCAGGGGGGGCTGGGGGAGTGGGTGGGGCTGTCAGGGGTTCCCCCCATGGTCCCCTCTCCCCTCCTCCAGTCCCCCAACCCCTTACTCACTGGCACCAGGGCGAGCGCCAAGCATAGAGATGCTCTGGCAGCCGGACCGTCTCCATGGACGAGCCAGCCTCTAGTTGCCTCAGGGCATGGTCAGGGGCTGTACCCAGTGCTGCTTTTTTAAATGTTGATTTTTTTAGGCCCCTGGATATCCAGGGTTCTAATTTTTTCCCCGCGCTACACACTTGCAGTGTGGGAAACATTTTTTTGTTCCCACGTATGCCTGTTGCCCCACCTCAAAGGAGTTTGAGGCAGGGCAAGAGGCACGCGCGCGCTCGTGTGGATGCACCCAGTAGGGGAAAGATGTATTTATCCAGTGGCAGCTAACTGGTGGTAGAATTCTAATGTGGACAGGCAGCTGCAGTGTCACATGTATTACCTGGTCAAAGTAATCCCCAGGCTCTCCCACAGTGTTTCATGGAGAGAATAAAGGAAAAAGATTTTCTCCCACTCTCCTCCATTCACTCACCTGAACAGATACGCAGATAGGAGAGGGGAATATGTTTTATCCTTGTCATTCAAGCAAGGCGAACACAGAAGATATGCATCTCACAGGGGAGCCTCTGATGCAGAGTTCCTCCCAGAGCTGCTTTTAGCACGATGCAACTTATGCAACTCCCTTTGCTCATGGCCAGGACTCAATACACAATAAGAGCCCTTAGGAAAAACTGAAGTATGAAACGGATATGTAAAAAGGTTTTATTAGTGAATAAAATGGCTTTATGCTCGCAACTAAGGAACAGCTGAATGGATTTCCTTCTAATTTCTCACCAGTAAGACAGGAGAAATCTTTGCCTTCAGAACACACTCTGGGGAAAGCTTTTAGCACTGAAAAAGAGGCTTAGATCTAAATTGCCATCTCTGACATAATGCCATGATAAAAAAAAGAAATAGATATCATTCAACTTGAATTTGCTAGGTTCCACACTAGGGAGGGGAGTATATAACACCAGTAAAAATGCTGGAATTACAGAAATTCCAAGACTACTGTGAAGCCTTTAACATCTCTATATTATTGCATATTTTAGCACTTTTCACAAGAGGATTATGTTCATTTTAACTAACAGAAATGAACAAATGCACACACTTTCACCCTCCAGTACCTGAGGCAACTATCAGAATAATGAGAGCAGTTACTGACTCGTGACTTCTGAATGCTTGAGGACAGAAACATTTTGTGAAGATGTTACCCTGGTAGTACGTTTATTAAGAACTGGTGCATAGTCTGGTATAACAGAACTACACATGTATCACTCAGGTTGACAGCAATGCCTCTCCTATACAACAAAAATATAATTCACTTGAACAATTCAAACACATTGATCTTCTTTAATACACTTCTTTTGCTTGTTTCAAGTAATTTCAAAAGAAAAGAAAGAAACTAAACTGTTACAAAAAAACCTGTTACAAAACCTGTTTTAGTATAAGTTGGGTCATCTGTCTTTTAACTGGTTGCAAGCCCATAACAATTAGCCATCTACAGAATTAATACATTTCATTTTTTAAAAAGTTAAAAATAGGTGGTAAACTTCCAAATTGTATCAGGTGGAATTTGGAGACAATTTGTCAGTAGCCTTTGGACTTATTGTTTATTTTACTTCTTTTAAAGGAGCCTTTATGCTACTAATTTTGTAAAGACTTCTCTTTCTAATGTGCTTCGATATCAGCACTCAAACTGCAGTGGAACAGAAAGTGTTCTAAATTTAATAGCTTTGCACTATGCAATCAAATCCATTCCTCTCTTTTCTTACTATTATAACTGATGCTCAATGACCTCAGATTCTAATACATATGAGAATGACTTTATTATTTTAATTAATAAAAAGGCATCAGCTATCAAGTGTTGGGAAGATTGAATCATTTTGCATTTGCTCATATCACTATCTACTTTTTTCCTTTTCTTTTTCCCTTTGAAACCACAATAACCCCAAATCAAATAAAGTGTTTCACTGCATAATGAAGAACACTGACACTTGTTACATTCATTGCAATAAGAATGTAAAATCTCATTTTTTAATTAAATTAATGATGCAAAACTGTGTAAAAATACTACAGTGTATGAAAAAGCAGGAAATATTACAATGATCTATTGACTATAGTAAAGCAATTTCATTGCTGCAGCCATTTGACTGTAAGTAAATCACTTTTGATTAGACTCATAAATTACTGAACATGTGCCTCCACTAGTTGTCAGGAGTTATCTGATAACGTAAACTTTACATGGAATCGGAACTAATTTCTACATAGTGCTACTGCAGAAAAGCTATACAACAACAATGGCGGACATATCATTAAATGAGCAAATGTAGAAACATAATTAAATTAACTGATAAGCATCTTTCCTCCTCTATCCAGACTCTAATTTAATGCATTTGCAAATGTAATGAGGTTCACTGGATTGAAAAATATTGTGGAAATAGCAGAAACAAGATTAAATTAATTGCAAGACATATTGATAAGGAAGCTCATTTCAAATTAAGTGAAACACATATTTCTGGAAGCCATTAAAAGGCAAATAGCATATCATACACCTTGATGACAAATAACACATTCTAAATGATTTTTACCAGCTGAGAAATCCAGCATGCTACATGTAGCTGTAGGCTAATTGCTTGATCTTCTTCCTTTTTCTTTTTCTTTATTTTTTTTTTAAATGCTTCAGGTAAATAGAAATGTTAAAAATACTCGTACACTGAGAAATCAAAATCTCACTGGCCATCATAACGATATGCCAAACCATCAGTTCCACACAATTTCACATAATAAACCTTAGAATCGACGAATATTAAATATGTTTGTCCCTTCTTGACTAAAAATTATGTTTGTTTCGTTAACAAAATAGAACTTAAACAGCTGAACATTTACATAGCACATTAGAAGTTTAATACATAAAATCATAAAAGCAAAAAAAAAAAGGCAAAAAAAGGAAAGAAGAAAAGCTGGAAGGGACACTAAAAGTGCATCCAGCACAGCATTTCTCAAACTATGGAATGTGTACCAGTGTGCTTCCCCAGCAAATTCCTAAAGGAGATGCAAGGGGAAGGAATGGGAAAGCAGAAGAAAATTAAGGGAGGCAAAGAAACTGAAGAAAAAATTACTAACAACCATTCAAAAACTCTTAGATTGGAGTGGTTAGGGTGCGATTTTTGTGGTATGAAATGTTACTTTTATTGTTTATGACACAAAATCATAAGCAGACATAGAAGTATAACAAAGTTAAATGGCATCTTTGACCCAAATGAATTTGAAAACCGTTGATTTAGCCCATTCCTTTGGTCTGAGGCAGGATCAAGTACAGATCTACCATCACAACAGAGCTTGTTTAACTTGATCTAAAAAATCTCCAGTATTCCACAGCTTCCCTAGATAACTGTCCAATTGTCTTACTATCCTTGAAAATTCTTCATTTTAAGAAACTGGGAAAACAAATGTCAAATCCATGTTAAATTAAACTGAATATATCCCAGAATATTTTCCTAGAAATAAATATTTGCCTGTTATCTGACACTAGACTAAAAAGTCATATGCTACTGGAAGCTCTGAGAGATGAAATGTCAAGTATTTTGCTAGTATGTTACTGTGTAAAATTTCTCACATCAAATGATTCGAATTTTATATTTCTTTGTTGTGCAAAGATAAATAACAAAGTATGTTTCATTAGTAACAGATTGCTTAAGCTTATTGTTGCTTGTTTTTTTTTATTACATTATAATCTTAGGGACACATGGAAAGGTTTTAATAAGGGGTGCTTTTTATTGCTTTAACATTCAAAAGTTGACAGTGATAACTTTAACTTGTGCTTTTGAAGCAGTTAGCCAGGACATCCTGGATGACCAGGCACACCACTCAGACAGCCTGTCCGGCCATGGTCTTCCCCATATTCGACTGGCTTGCAACGTAATAGTAATTGCTGGGGGTGGCCAGCTTCATGATGGCAATGGCCATCCACTTCTCTGGAATGAAGGATTGTCACATGCTGATGTCCTGGTGTGATGTGATGTGGGGCGGTCAGAGCTGGGCAACAATGTTCATGAAGGTGGCTCAGTTCATACAAAAGGTCTAAATCCAGTCAGTGGTGTGGGCCCAGAACTGGCACTTGGTGGTGGGTAGGTGGTGACAGAGCACTCCTAACATTCATGGAGACCTGGGTGACTTCATTTTTGTCAGCTGCATGAAAATCCATAGGCTGGTCCAGCTCGGAGACTCGGAGGCACAAAGCTACATGCAGTGGTGACCAGCTGCCAGGTCATGTCCAGGTGAGCATGCGTGATGTCCCACAGCCTCCAGAGAGAGTTGCATAAAGTGACAAGCAGGACATGTCTCAGCTCTTGGGTCCCCATGCTTTGGCAAAGCCAGCAGGGCATCCTGGCAGGGTACAGGCAGGCACATGCAACTCATGAAGGGCATTTTCTTTGGGGCCCTTCTGAAAGCCTAGGGCTGTGTGTGGGAAAAGGCCATGTGGTGACATGGCAGGAGGTTGGAGACATTGCTTACCCATGCCTGGCAGCCAATCAGCAGTGATCTGGGTGCTCAGTTGAGCAAAGCAGTCTCTGGCAACCTTAAAAAGCCACAGGATATGCTGGAAGGTGTGCAGGAGCACCCCAAGCTACTGGCCTCAGCCAGCCTGCATGCCCCTCCCTCAAAGCACGAACATACATACCATTCACTACCAATTCAACCCAAGCCATTTACAGAAAACGACATAAGTTAGATCAATTCCTCCTTGGGCTTTTTGAACATCTGTACTTAGCTCTAAGGAACAGATGGAAGGAAAAACTACCTTGCATTTGCAACTGATAGGATGCAAGTATTAATGTAGCATTATTAAGTTACATGGAGCCAGTATTGCATGGATCTTATTATCTCTTATATAAAAATCTGAAAAAGGGTTTAGAAATGTCAAGAAAGCTAAACAAAGAAAAGGCTCAAAAATTTAATGAGAGCATTTTAACTTACCTTAATCTTTTTTTACTGTTTTGTGCTTTTATGCTTTTTGAATTATTTTACTATAAACACACTGTTGTAATTTCTTCTTGTAACATTCATTTTTCAGGTCCTTGATATTGTACTTGTTTAGAACCATTTGTAGTTTGCCCAGTTCATATATTGATTATAAAACTTGAATTGCACAAGTATATAAAGCTCATTTATACTTGGACTGCTTACCTGTGAAATTAGTAACTATTGTATGTTTGCCATAGTTATAAAACAGAAACAGCAGTGAAGAGCAGAAGATATAAAGTTGCAACAGTACAGAGCTTGCAGAGTTCATGCAATTAGAAGCAAAGGCACTTTTTGTACTATATGCTGTCAGGCCTCCATCAGAAATAGCTGCTGCAACTATAACAGATGGTTCCTGAAGATGGCCCTAACCAACTTCACTTTTCATTTTCAACGTGTATTCAGTATAAAAAAGGATCTGGTCCTAAGAACTATTACAAACTGGCACTGGAGTAGCAATTTGTGTCAATTAGCTGGGCTTTCTCCCAAATATCTACAAATTAAACAAGAGATGTTTGGAACAACTAAGCTTATAAATTCTAAATCTTTACCCACTTTGGCAGTTCTATAAAATAAAAGAAGAAGGAAATCTGGAAAACAATAAGTATAACCAAGTCTCTTAAAATATTTTTAGTTCCATTTTATTCCCCTCCCCCAGCTCCCTCCTTTAAGCTTACTGATGCAGTGGGCATTTCAAACTTCAGTTCCTTGTGTGAGGTGAATATGTGGATCTCATTATTCTAAGCACATTGCAAATGCCACACCAGAGAGCAAACAACACTGAATTCTCACAAGGCAAGGATTTTTTGCCCACATTTCTTGCACTATTTATAACATGAACTGGTGGGTCCAGGGGAAAAAAAGATAGACACAGCCTTATTCTATATTCAAATTGACAGAAATAAAAATAATTTGTTAATGAAAGCATATCTGGGAATGAATACAACTAAATATAAAATGCGTTCTAATATGTATTCCGATATATGTTTCCGCTTTTACTGACTTCTCACTGGGCAACATGGAACACCCTTCTTTCACTTCCCCACTATGCCTTCAGCAGCCATACGTGGAATAAGGAATAATAGAGGTGAAAATCCATATTTTATGCTGGGATTTTTGAAGCATTCAAATTTGCAAAATAATTTGTATATGAAGCACAACCATCATGCAGTCTTCTCTGAGAAGAAGAACAAGAAGTAGCACACATTGCAATTTGTCCTCTCTGGCTCAGTACAGACATTCAGGGAGGTTGGGGAGATGTTAGATTACATTGAAAATCTATCTAATTTAGTTCACCTGGGTGCAGACCATAAACTTGCTAGGTGGATCTATGTGCAAACAGTGTAGAAGTTCATGACAGTTAGATCGGTCTGAAAATGGCCAACCTTATCTAAGTTAAGTGTACCTCCGAGGTAGTCTAACCATGGACAACTGTTGCCTCTTGATTTGGGGGGGCGGGGCTTGTGCCCCCTGCAACACCACTCAGGGCCCAGGCGGGTCCCCCCAGTGGCCAATTCCATGGACCGGGAGGGTTCCCTGGCAGCCAATTCCCACTGACTAGAAGGACAATTGCACTAACTGGGGGAGGCCTGTGGCCAAACACCTCACCAAAAAGTGGTTGTGCCACTTCCAGAAGCAGCGCAGACACTTTTGCTGGTAGCCCTGCTCCTCAGCCGGCACTCGCAGGAGGGGGCACCAGTGCTCCCACCTGTCCCCCTGCCCATCACTTAAACAAGGAGCGTGGCCTGACGGAGGTGTATGCGCACCCTTTATGCATTGCCACCGAGTCTAACTTAGCTTGGGCCTAGCAAGACCAATCTAACTGAACTTCTCTACAATTCTCAGGGATTAACAAGCCCTGGAGCTGCACTTTTCCTACCCCCTCCCTGGCACCAGGCTATTTTTAGCCACCCAGCCCTTACCTCTAACCCCCACGTGCACCCCCCCAACCCACAACTCCATTCTATCCTGCAAGCCACTCTCATTGCTGGTTTTATCAGTGGTCACCAATGCCAGAAGCTAACGAAGTAAGTTAGGGTGAGGTGAGGGGCAGGAGAGATGGGGGTGTAGATTTACTGGGGGGGAGGGTAGTCCCAGACCCAGCAACATCCCTGTAGATCTTACCTGCCCCCCGATTCCTCTGCAGAACCTCTCATCCCCTCATAAAGCCTGCTTCACCCTCAACCCTCCCATCACCCTCCTAGCTTCCTTCCATCCCAATTTACCTTAGATCAGGTGGCTTTTAATAAAAATCTAACCTCCCCCTAACATTCCTGAATGCCTGTACACAGCCTTGACCAGTCTCTACCCCAGGTATTGAGCTGAGATAAGGGGATTCTGGTCATTAGGCAAGTATGGGAAGACAAAGGGCCTATATTAGAATAATACCCTTCTCCTGTGTTTTGGGATTTTTATGTTGAATTTATCAGCTGCTCTAAATTGCTATTGACATTAATACTGAGAAAGGCAGTCTCCCAGATTCTCAGAACCAAAGCAGTATGGCAATGGATAGGTTAACATTAACACTCTGAATGGTGGGTATAAATAAACAGGAAGTTAGTACAGGAATTAAGGAATACATAGGAGGACAATCATGCATGTTCCAACAGATGAAATTTCCAAGTTATGCTCACAGATAACCCTGCAATGAGCAGATTGCAGTAATCCAGTAATCCAATAAACAAAAGAGATTACTGACACTGTTGTGAAGTCCAGATCCAAGAGAGATGGGGATATTATGAACTTACTAGACAATATTTGTACCTACTTTTGAATTCTTCTTCACTCCAACACAACACCTTTACTACCTATAAAGGAGACGTGGGAATGGAAGAAGGATGTTTTTGACTAACGTGTGATAAAATTTTCTAGGCTTATTAGGCAAAGAGGAAACAAAGAAACAATGGTCACAATTTTCATATGTAATAATCCTGCTGTAACAGGAATCCTAGAGGCTCCTGTCACTTTAAGGAGATAAAACACTGCAGTTAGGACCCAGGGAAGCTTAATACAGGCCAGCTGTGAGAGGAAAGACAGCCAGGAATCCCTGCTGTCCAGGCAGGGAGCTGTATTAAAGAAATAAAGAACACTTGCAGCCAGGCAAGGGACTATTGCATAGAATAGGTTGGCTATAGGAGACCAGTTAGCTATTAATTAGCTTGATGGCAGCAAATGGACAGGTGGCCAGCTGAAGGCAAGAACCCCGAGACTCTGAGAGGGTAACTTCCCCAGTGCAAGGAAGCAGCCTGGTGAACTGTACACAGGAGGCAGGTAGGTAGCACAGAAGCAAGGGACTGCAAGCTACTTATATAAGCCCTACTTGAGAAGTCATGCAGGTCATCAGCCACAGGGAGACAACACCTGTGGAGAGATGCAGGGTCACCTAAATGGATGGGGAAGGCTCATTAGGCCAGCGTATGAGAGCAGTCTGGCCCTGCAAGGGAAGGAGCTCTTGCCCTAGGACAGCTGATTTGCCTTGGAACTATCAGTAAGACTCTGACAGCTTACAGGAGAATATAACTCAGACATGGGGTTTTGGTGGCACCCAGCAAGGGCTGTTCTACATTTGTTTGCCTACCCTGAGAGGGGGAGGTTTTCCTTTTTAGAGCGGTAATGTCCTTTTTTTTCATGGTGTTGATGTTTGTCTGCCCAGAAGGGAAAGTTTGTGTTAAGTGGCCGCTTGTTGTTTAAATCTTAAGTAATAGTGAAGGTTTAGGTTTGGGACTACTGGAGAGGTGGTCATATCTGTGCCTGAAGGGCATGCAACTGCCTTGAGCCTGGCCAGGAGTGGGGCTCAAATTGTGAGAGTGGTGAAGATAGGGTCAGGGAGAGAAGCATGGTCATGGACCCATAGCCCATAGGTGGAGAAAACTCAGCCCAGGAGGAGTGAAGACCAGAGTCAGGGACACAAAGTCTAGGAGCAGTGAATTTCTAGTCCAGAAGGGCAGAGGCTAGGGCTCTGGCTCAGCAGCCCAAATCCTAGGGCCAGGGGCCCTGGACAAGTGACACAAGAGCCAGAGGCCCAATATACTGTTGACACACAGGGCTGAAGCTGAGAGGGCCAGACCTGAATCAGTGGGCCAGGACTGAAGGCTTGCAGTCAGAGAAAAGGGAAGCTGAAGCTGAGAAGGTCAAAGCCCACAAGGGACAGAATGGTATCTAGTAAAACCTGCAAGGAATGGCACAGCTGTAGGGGAGGCCATGATCAGCCCATAAAGCAACGGATGCCCTAAGGCACATATGGGCCAGGAGGCAGCAAAGGATTGGATTTGTGCTAGCAGGATCTGGGAGGGGAGCCATTGGTGAAGGTAGGACAAAGGCATACTTTAGTATTCTTGGGCAGTTTCCCATTGAAAAATCAAACATTACATCAAGGCATGGCAGGAAAGTATAAAGGGAGGGGACCGATACCTAGTGCAGGGCAGCAGCCCTTGTGCCACCGGGAATCATCATGGCCACCTGTGGGGACAAGTCCAGCTATACCTACGTAATAAATATTTGTTCAGACTGAAATGGAAACAATACCCTGTTTAAAAAAAAAAACAGTAAGTAGAAGGACATACACAGCTATCCCACAATGAGATTTGGTTGAAGAGGTTTTTAGTTTGGTTTTTCTTTTTTTGAGGGATGACATAAAATAGTTGAGGCTGGGAAATGAGATATAGAAGATTAGTGATAATGAATTTGGTTTTCCATGGAGACAGACTTACTTTTTTCTAGTTTCCCTAGCTAGCTATATAATTCATACCTAAACATTACAATGGCTACCTAGTAAAGTATTGGGCATGGATTTTTTTCCCCACTACATCATGATGAACCAACATTATCTTCTCATTTTCATTCTGTACACTTTTTCCCATTATGTGTTCAATATTTCACCAGAGTCTCATATTCCCAATTCATTGCTATAGTCTACTAGTCTGGAACGTAGTTCAGCCTTTATCTAAAGCATAATGAAAAAGTAAAATAACAAAAGAGAAAGTTAATGGCCACAGCCATTTCTTTTGGTTCTGACCTTAGAGAATCTTCATGTATTTTCAGTACAATGGTGGTGTGATAATAGCATGCATATTATGAGATAATTAATGTTCATTAAAATTTAGACTTCTATCTGTTAGGGATAGTTTAGAAATAATGAAGTCAACCCTCCTTTAATCCATGGGGAGGAATTGCCTGCTCATCATAGATTGTTTCTGAAGCACAGGATGGTATCTGAACAAATGCAGTAGCAATTTGGTGAGCAAGGGGCTTGGAAAACTATATAATCCAAACTAAAAGCTTATTGTGATCCCTTTCAAATAACGTATTTTTACTATGCAATTGCTCACTGATTAAGTTACTTATGTGCCCAAAGTAGGCAAACACTTATTTTCTAAATTAAGATTTCTGACAATGTGATCCTACATTGTTGGTCAAGTGAGAAGAAAGGGTTCACTTCCCTCTTTCATGCTAGCACCTGGCTGGAAGTTCTCAGGGAAATACATGCCCTGTTACAACAAATGGGCCCATCAGTCAGTGATTAGCAGGTGCAGTGAGATGTGGTGCCACTGGGCAGGGTGCAGGAGCTGTTTGGTATGGTGAGTAAGCAAATTCTAATTGTGACTATCCCAATTGGTGATATGTCAGAGCTACATCTTATCTTCTGTAGGCACATCTGAGCACACTAGGGTGCCTGCCACTAACCCTCTGGAAACTTTAGGCCAGGACTTATGGATGAAAATACATGCAGTGGTAGTTGTAGCAGCAGCTGCAGCCTAAAATTTGTAGATTGCTCCAAGAGACTGTAGGAGACTGCATAAGACTATACCATCACAGTAAGGACTCAGGAAGTAATAGGGTAATCAGCAAGGGAAGCCCACAATATGCTCTATGTAGTGCATGCGTCAGTGGAGCCACTATCATGAACTGAGCCCCCAGGCAAGCTGTAGTTCTCTAGAGGTTTGCAGTCCAGCCATGACAGTGAAGCAATTTTAAGTTAGCATGGAATGAAAGGCATATTACAGAACCAAGTAATGCCGTATTTCACTTCGTGGCAGCCAGGCAAAAATAACAGACATAATTCTTTTATATCTGTGTGAAAATGATTTGCAACTTTGTAATATGGTTGACTTAATCATCAGGACTTGGGGATATTTAGGTCAGAGGCAGAATCTTTTTCCAGGGAGATGGTCAACTGAAATGCTACAGTAGGCTTCTATATGTTGACGAGGACAAAATATATGAAGATCAGAAAATGGTTAATTGTGTACATGAATGGAGAGGATCGGTTATTACCTATCAGGGATATGGTATTGGATATATGATTATTTCAGTATGATGAGAAACATTCTCAGTGACCAGGAACCTGATGGCAGCCCTCCCCAAATAGATGGGAATGAGTAAAGAAGGTATGATTGTCTAAGCTGGTTGCAGTCTAATTAAATTAAATCCCTCATCCCAATGTCCTTCCTGCATTCTGGAGACCACAATGTTTGTATACCTATTGCATCTTTTACAAGGTAGATACCTTGGCTGTGGAAAGTACATACACCTTCAGGAAACTAAAATGCTGTATTCTGTTATGGAAAAGAACTGCTATTGACATACATGTATAAGTGATGTATACATGTAATCTGTTATGATTCATGGCTAATTATCAGGATTACGAGGCACACTTTCCACTGGCATGGATGAGATCTTCACCGAGATTACAACAGAATTCATTATCAATATACAAATCACTAAGCAAAAAAAGTATCATGCTGCTAGTGTTATATCAACCACAGATATTATGTGTTGACACAGCAATAACATACTTTGAAATATCAGCATTTTTATAAAAAAATTGGAAGTAAATAAGAAACAGTGCTAATAAAATTTCCTGATGACACGAAGATTGGTGGACTGGTAATAATGAGAACTGGGAAGCTATGCATAGAGATTTGAATCACTCATACAGACTTACTAAATTCCTAGCAGATTTGGGTTGCATGACAGGTCCTTTAATCTTGCGTGTTCTCTGTGCACACCCTTCCCAGGGAGGTGAAAACCATGTTTTTAAATATAGCACCAATCAGCAGCAAGCAGCAGGGCCACTGGGTCCTCTCAGCCAGTCAGCAATAGGTAGGGGTGGAGGGGCATAGGGAAACGTGTAAGATGTTGCGCAGTCCACTTCCACTGTGAATTCAGTAGGTCCCTAATCATTTGCTAAAATAAGTGTGATGGATTACAGGTTTTATTGTGATATTTCTATGTTACTGTGTTCAGACTTTTGTAATATTATGTGACATAGTTTACCTCATTAGCCTATGCACAGAGAATGGAGGCTTAAGTGTCAGTGCTGGCTATGTGCAGGAGGGCACAAGATGGACCTTTATCAATAGTCTTAAATGGCTTTGTTCACATATCAACACAGGTGAGATGCCCTACACTCAAGAGTTGTCCAGAGGAGATAAGCATGACAATGGGATAGTAGATGGAAACAAGCAACTTGCTTGTTCCTGAGCTGGAGAGTCTAGGGACCAAGAGAAGTAGAGCAGCTTTAGTGATTCGGAGGAACTGGAAAGAGAACAGCTGAGTATCTTTGTGGGTGCTTGGGCTGTATGGCCTGGATTGGAGATGGAGGGATGTCTTAACCATTTGGAGAGGACAAAGAATATCTGGCTGGCTGGCTGGCCTTTGTCCCAATAAATACCTTCACTGAAGAGACTGTGTTCTGTGCTGCTTGGAATTACTGGTTATGCTGGGTCATCCCAAGAAGTGGTGAAGCACCTCTCTCAGGAGCAGAACTAGAAGCTAGCTCCTTGAGAGCCATGGGGAACCAGGTAAAGTGCAAGACCAAAAGGCTGGGGTCTCAGAGTAGAAAGAATCCTGGGATTCCTCTTTGATCTAGAAGCCAAACCTGGGCTAGCTTCAGGAGACTCTCACAGACCAGATAAGGCCACAATTGTCCTAAGTAAATACCCCCCTGGAGGGCATGGTATAGCACAAAGGGCACTAACAGATGTTCAGGCCCCTGTTCCAACTCATGGCACCTGACACTTGCCTGTTGAGTTGAGGTGGGTGGGGGAGGGAAGAGGAATTGAGCCTGCAAGCAAGCAGAGACAAGAAATTGCCCCTCTCACCAGCCCCCACCCCCACCACCTCCAGGGCTTTCAGCAGGAAGGGAGGGGGAAGCCAGTGGCAGCAAGCTTCCAGCTGGGCTTTGGCCAGCCTGAATTGATGGGGATCATGGATTGGAGCCCCACCCCAGCCCTCCCAACCCCTGCACCCAGTTGGGAAATTGGGGGGAGCTGGGCTAGGCCTATGAGGCAGGGGGCTTATGATCTACCCCTCCCCTCCAGCTCAGGTTGGGGGAGCCAGCCTGAGCAGTTGGGGCAGTGGAGCACAGCCCTCCTCCCATCCCCTCTGGCTAGGGTACTGGGGAGAGCTGGGCCAGGCCTGTGAGGGGAAGGGGCTCGAATCCTTCCTGCCCCCAGCTCAGGCTGGCCAAAGCCCAGCTGGCAGTTTTTCCTATCCATCTTCCACCCTCCCTCCCTACTGACAGCCCCAAGGGTGGAGCTGAGCTGAACAAGCCCAGCTCCGACCACACAAACATTAACCCTGGGGAATACAAGTTCCCTAAGACACTTGTGACAGAACACCTTTGGGTGCTTGTCACTTTAAGGGTCAGAGCAGACCTCAGGGCAGCCAGCAGGTGTGTATCAGAGTAATGAGCCAGTCACATGACCACAGGAAGGCCCTGGAATTGGAGGTGAGGGCTGAGCAGTCTCCATTTTAGACCCAGCCTTTCAGGGCTGAGGCAGCAGTCTGCTGCTTGTAGCTGGAGAGACACCCTCCCCAGCTGAGCAGCTGCACACGAACACCTTGGGGGTAAGAGCAGGAGCTCTGGGGATGGCAGGAGGCTCTTGGTCTTGGGTATGACTGAAAACTGCAGCCTGCTGGGGAAGGATGGCCTGGTGGGGCTGCCCATGGCGGAGTAGCTCCCCAGAAATGCTTGACCAGTTGCCTCCCCAGTGAAAGGCAGGTAGGGGTGCCTTAACCCCAGCCCCAACTACCCCATAAGTTGTAGGGCAGACAGTGGGGCCAGGCATGACTAGAGGGAGGAAACTGAACTCCTGGGGGTGTAAAACCCTGAAGGTAGTGGGGCCAGGCACACCTAGAGAGAGGTCCTTGAGCCCATATGGTGCCACACTGTGGCCCAAATAAGAGGATGGAGTGGGGCCCCAGGTATGCCTAGGGGGAGGTACCTGAGCACAAGCATTGAAAGACCCCGAGACCCCAGTGAGGGAGGTAGAAGTATGTGGCTCAGAAAGGAGCTAGTGGCTGAGTTCAGCCCAGAGTGAAGCATAAGGCCAGTGGTACCTGAAGGGCTATGTGTGAACAAATTGGAGAGTAAGCAGCAAAGTCTGAAGGTCACGGAGTCACGAGGTAGGGCATATTTGAGACTGGACCAGTGAAGGGTAGAGTGAATGAGGCCCTCTGAGAGGGGGTGCAAGACAGAATGCTGGAAGCCCAAAAAGGGGCAAGGTTTAGCCTGGACCTGAACCAGTGCTATAATCGACTTATGATGCCACCTGCGAGGCATGGGAGACAATAAGGGAAGATTGAAGCCATGTGTAAACCACTTGGCATCAAGATATTAAATGGGATATTAAACAAGCCTCCCGCTTATTACAACAGATATCCCAACAAGTAGCAGGAGAGGTGGGGCAGACTGCCCTAGATGCAGTGGCAGGCCAGTATGGTCACCAGCCACAAATAGGTGCCTTCATCACAACACTCTAAAGAAGAGCACCTTCATCTGATACTTCATTTGTGGAAGGTTGACTTTTTTTTTTTTCATACAACTGGCCATTTTAAAAGCACATGTGTCGCTGTAGAGTGCTTTCAGGGGCCCAATCACACAAAAAATGCAACTTCTGCCTGTGCCCAAAGTACATCTGCAGTCAAATGTACAACTATATTGTTAGGGACAAAGCTATGTATATGAATTAAGAGGCTAGATCTTGGAAAGCAATGCCATGAACAACTCTGTGAATTCCTCAGTGTGATGCCATTGCAAAACAAGCTAATACAATCCTGGGATTCATTGAGAGGGGAGTAATGGATAAGAGCAGGAGCCATATTTTTCTGTACGCAGAAATGGTATGATCAGTATTAGAATACCTCATGTCAGAATTTTAAAAACATTACTCAAAAACTAGAATAAACTTTAATAAGATAAAGAGGAGAGCTATAATATTATTGCAGAGCTGAAGTAAATGCTGTGAAGTGAAGTTTATCAAAAAGAAGATTGAGAGGGGATTTGACAAGATTTTATCAGATATTGAACTCTGTAAGTTAGAGAGAGGTTCTGGTTGGAAGTGGTGACTTCTCCCTGTGTGCTCCTTTCAAGCCAAAAGTGGATGCTTTTCTGGAAGAACTGTTTTAACCAAAGAAAAGCTACTGGGTTTGATTCAGGGGTAACTGAATGAAATGCAATGGCCTGTAATTAGACAGTGCAATGCTACTCCTCTCTTAGCTGTCATCTAAATAAATAATGCTACTACTGAAAATATGAACTCTTTTCATGGTCCCTACTTCCCTCTCAAGACTAACTGTCTAACACAAAGAGTCCTGGATAAGACTAACATAATTACAGGGCTAAACATCATACTAATTAATAATACATGTCTATATATTTCCAAACAAAAAAATCACCTAAATTACAGATAAGGGGGAAAATGGTTAGTGCAGAATCAGAGGAAAGAATTCAGAAAGGATCCAGTCACTAACTTTATGAAAGCAGCTAGTAGAAGGAGAAAAAGAAGCCATAAGTAATAACAATCTAGATTTTGTTCACCAATTGTAAATGTATTTATAAGCGAGGAAAAAACTGAAACAGAGAGAACAAAAAGTCTGAAGGTGAAATACAAGGACTTGTTCAAACTACAGACAGTTGAATTCATAGAGTATGCCTTGTGTTGTTATAAATTGTACTTTCTTTAAATAACATGTTTATGTTGATATAGAAAAAGGAAGAACAATGTGAACAGCATTGTCTTGGGTTCGGATGAGGATTTTGCTTTCAGTTAATTTTTATGAGCAATCTGATGCAGCACATATTTCAGGCATTCAGTCATAACAATAAAAGGCAGACATATACATTTGCAAACCCAGTCCTAGAATATTACCCAGAATGAATATACCATATTATATGAGAAAAGATTTAGGTGATTTGTAAGAAGGAACAGATATAACTTGAAACAGTATCTTTTGAACTCTTGAATCATTTTATTTGCTTTCTCAACCAAAACACATTCTCTACCTGTTTACCAATAATACTAAGATTTAAAAGATGTGAATCCTAAAGAAACATGATCACTCTGAAGCAATATTAACAAACATGTGAACCAATTCAGATGTCACCTTTGAAACTGTGGCCCTAAACAGCAATGCAGTATAAATCATCCAGTTGCAATGGCAGTATTTATGAGAACTTTATAGGATTGAGATGTACTGTCATGAATCCCAGGGAGCTGATAATATATTTGTTCATTTTTATCATGTTTTCTAATGGAGATTTTTTTTAACCCCTTCTTCAATCAGTCCTTCACCACACAAGCATCTCTCACCTTCCAAATAATAACAAGTATATGCTTTTATGCCTTTATCCTTAAATGTTCAGCACATAATCTAAACAAAGCTGAAAGGACAGTTGTGCACATAACTATAGAAATTTATCAAAGGTCAGTTACGTATCATCAAATGCTTTTTACTCCAGTGCAACTAGACCTGGATTGGATTGTGTCAAGTAGTGCTAAAGAGCATGTACAGTAAAAGGTAGTGATTTGTATGTGCCCATCCTGGGACACCAAGGCCGCTGAGACAGTCATTTAAAGATGCAATGAGAGCCAATCCTTGATCCAAACAATTGTGCCATCTGATATGCAAACTCAATCTGGTCATTCAAAAAGAAAACATATAATGGTCCTGATCACATGCCCATTTGAATCAATGGGAAATAGCCTAAAAGGGAAACTGAAAGGCTAAACTCAGACCTAGTTTCTGATGTAAGAGACTATGGAATAACTATGACCATCCCTAGGACAAGTTCTTTTTCATGCTTGGAATCATACATGCCTAGCATATGCTCAAAAGAACATAGGACTACTGCTGATAATGAACCATGACCAAGACTATAACTATTGCACCTAGTTTTTAGGACCATCCTGTAAAAATGACTCTGGAAAATGTTAGCTTCCACATGTGCCCTTCAACATAAAACTCAATAAATACAACATTGAGAATGTGTGGAAGCAATGCACTCATAAAGCTGGGATGATAATTTATGTGATCTATGCAATAACTAGATTTCCACCTCATGAACAATAGCTGGATAGTAAACAATGTATTCTCTGACCTCCCTAAAGAATAATGGTTGATGATAAGGAGGGTATGGACAAAGGGTGAATTACTTGTCCTGTTCATATACTCTCCCTCTAAAGCCTCTATTCCTGCCACTGCTGAAGACGGTGTTAAATGAACCATTAGCCTGATCTAGTACGGGAGTTGTTATCAGACAGACAGAATCAGTGGTTTCCAATCCATTTTTTCCTGCAGACCAGCACAGGAGTGGGAGGGGGCTCACAGAGCTGGCTGCCTCCCCCCACAGGGCCTGCCCCAGCCCCCAGCTTTAACCTTGACTTTAACCGGTGGCAGAAGCTGCTCATGTGAGTGGAAAAACAGGGGTCCAAATAGGGAGGGGGCTTATGCCATGACCTGGCAGCCAACCCCTGATGGCGCAGTACCAGGCTGCAGCCTGGTGGTTGGGAATCTCTGACCTACATTGTTAAAATGGGCCTGTGTTAGATGTGCTTACACAATGGACAAGATTCTTAGCTAATGTCAATCAACATTGCTCTGCTGAACTCAGTGGATCTCTGCCAGTTTATACCAGTTGACTATCTGGCCTCATGCCTGATCCAACCTAATGCCCACTTCTTGGGGCATCAAACAGATTGGATGATAACTACCAACAGCTGGCTGAAGTCAGACTAGTTCTACTGATGTAAATATATCTAGCTTTAGGGACAACACATGAGAATCTGTCCCTCCCTGTACTTGTGAAACCTCTGTCATCTTCAACTTCTCGTTCTTCCAACAGTTCTGTATCCAATGCTGCCAGAATTTTTTTGCCAAGTAATTTCAGATGTTACTATATTTCAGTTAAGCTAGATATAGATCAAACCACATAAATCAAAGTGTATTGTAAATTTTATAAAAACTGATTTTTTTCTCATAAGTTGAACCTTACAGTCTTACATGAAATTCAGGAAAAAATACTTTGATTATCAATTACCATTATCAAGCTGTTTCAGTTTTTTTCTGTGAACACCATGCAATCCAGCATGTGTTATAAAATGTCTCCCTGGACAGACAAAAATGCTTCCCATTCTTCACCAAGCAGATCCTCAGTACAAATTATTTTTAGTAAGGCAAATCCTTTAGCAAAAATGACAGCCAAGCTTGTGACGTACAGGAGAAAAACACAGCAGGAGAGCTGTGAAAAAGTCACAGCTCATGGCAGTCTTGTGAGAGAATCACACAGTAACTCTAATACTTACATAGCAAAAAACTCAGAGAATTTAAAGTATTAATCAGGTCTGACAGCTCTGTGTGCCTACTACTTATCATATGAAACCACTGCACTTGCAAATGAGTAATTTGATAAAGCAAAGAGAATTTGTGCCAAAGGATAATGTAAACATTATATTTTTGCCTTGATGATAATTGGTTTTGTTCAATATATGCTTGTATAAAACATTTTTACAATTCAGCTGATAGGCAGTATTACTTCAAATGAAAACCACTGTTTTTAACCTCATATTTTCAGTGAAAATGTTGGTTTATTATCACTCAATCATAACAGGCAGTTCAGGGTAAGGCTCTGACAAAGCAATACATGTGCAAGGCCAATCTCATCTGAAGGCAATGAAATTACTGACAGGGTGTGAAGTCAAGTGCCTGCATAAGTCTGTAAAAAATCTTTAATTATTATACTTAGAAAATAATTTAATAGATTATCATTGCATTTCCTCCCTAAAAAAAAACAAAAAACTTTTAGCAGTCAAATTAGGCCTTTTGATATGCCTGAAACACTCTCTTTTAAATAAATGATAAGAGAAGTTAGCAATGAAGCTACGATAATTTTCTACAGGTCCATCTTTGGATATTGGATATTTATAATCTGAACATTTTTAACATGGAATGTAATAAAAAGTATTATAAGAAAGAAACAGAATGCTTGATACCTAAATAAATATTTAGCTAAATAAATATGGATAGCTTCCTTAAGTGCTTAACTTTGCACTTATTAACCAAACAATGGAGAGTCCATGCGATATTCACTGCACCCGGCCTACAATCATGTGGCTTACTTAAAAGCAACATAGTGCTGGTGCTGTAAGCTGGGCTGGGAACCCAATGTAAGTAAGAGGGAATAGGGAAAGGATAGGGCAGAACTGGGGAGGATTAGTGGTGCATGGTGGAAGGGTTGATGGGTTTGTGGAGAGGGCTGTCTATCCAGGGGTAGGGAGTTGGGTGGTAAAAATAGCCCAATCAGGTTGGGGGAGTACAAAGATGGGGCTACGGCAAGCAGCTGGGTTTTACCAGCCTGAGTTACACGTTGAAGATGTGCAGATGTTTACTAGATCAGGCTAACCTGTTTTCCATCTAAGTTAGTTCACCTCCTTGGGTGCCTTAATTTAGATCAAACCTACCATTTTTTGCCTCACTTAACCTCCCTGAAATATGTACAGAATAGCATTTAGATAAACCTAATCCTAGCTAGGTTGATATAAATGAAAGATCTGCACAGACCAGGAATGTAACACTTGTAGCACATGGATCTTAATTACTTAAAGTAATTACTAATCTCCAAATGTTTGGAGATTGGTTTATTGCATTTGGTAGGACAAATCCTCCAAAAAGTTTTGTACCTGACTTAATCTGTTCTTATTGGTTACTTATGGAACAGGGATGAGTTATCTAGGATGCATGCAATTAGACTGTTAGCTCACTGGAATAAAGGATGCATTGTGTTTAAAGGTACCTAATGCAGCCCCATTCATGCAAGCTCCTCTATTTAGCAACACATTTGAGAGTATACTTAACTTTAACCATATGCAATAGGTCTTAAATGCATACTTAAGCACTTTATCAAAGCAGGGTACAAAAAGATCTCAATTTGTGACTGTTTCCTCTATTCATCACTTCATGATAGACATAACTGAATATGGGTTAGCCCACAATTCCCAATTTTACCATGTTAAAAAAATAGATATACATTTTTCAATTCCAAAACAACAATTTGGACTTTTAGGTTTTACATTTAGTTTATTTTTTGGAAAGCAGTGCCCACCTATTTTAACAAACACCCAAATGCCAAAAATCGGTGGCATACCAGGCAGAACCAGACATAACATCTACAGTGACTAATTCATTAAACAATGTTCATCTTTGCTGTTCATTGAGGGCTGACAAGCAGACAATTCTCACAAATGTATCTGTTTTCTAAAAGACTCTTGTTAACACTGTGAGGTTTTAAATATCTTTGTTTAAAAATATTGTGGACTCTTCTGTGATTATTGGATACTAAATCTAAGTTGATCAGCTCTTAAGTGGTAAGACAAATCTCATGATACTATTTCTGAACCCACTGTAAATGCATGGAAACTTCCAGTTTAAATACCTATACATGTTGATGTAAAATTAGTTTTTGTATATATTTGTTAATGTAACATAAAAATGTGCTTTCCCAAAAATATGTACAATAATGAATTTAAAAGTAGCCCAAGATCACTTAAACTGAAAACAAATATTTAAATTTTAAGGATCATTTGTTCCATTTTCTTGCCTATACAGCTACAAATTATTCAGTCATTTGCACATATTACATGTGATTTATTAAAGTGTATTAAACTGTAACTTGAAGCTCAGGAACTACATTTTATTTCAAGGGTGGGAGAGGACGATTCAGCTCAAAAATACAAGACATTACAGAATTGCTTACAAGTTAATAAAAATTGTGTTTCAGTGCTGAAAATACTTGTGCACAAAAAAATATGATATTTACTGCATTTGGGGCAAAATCTGGCAGAAAAATAAAAAGCAATTCAAGACTTAGTCCACAATTTAAGTAAAATGTTTGAGAGGATGCAAAAGGCTTGATTTTTTTTTTTAATCATAGTATACATTTGTTCTACTACAAGAACTTCTGCAAGTTTATTCTGATACTCAGCTTCAATCTCCTTATTTAAATGAGAGAGAGAGAACTCTCAGTCCAGAGAGCTGATCCTCCTTTTCTACGCAACATTGGTCTGGCCTCAACTGGACTACTGTGTCCAGTTCTGGGCACTGCACTTTAAGAAAGATGTGGGTTCAGAGGAGGGCCACTCGCTTGGTTGGAGGGCAACAGGGCAGATCCTGTGAGGAGAGGCTGAGGGACCTGAACCTGTTCAGCCTCAGCAAATGGAGGCTGAGGGGGGATTTTGTGGCTGCCTACAAACTCATTACGGAAGATCAGCAGCAAATAGGAAGAGCTCTATTCCCCCCATTAGCGCCTGGGGTGATGAGGAACAATGACCAGAAGCTGCTGGGGAATAGGTTCAGGTTGGAGATTAGGAGGCACTATTTCACTGTTAGGATGGCTAGGATCTGGAACCAACTTCCTACGGAAGTGGTTCTCGCTCCTACCTTGGGTAAATGAAAAAAGAGGTTGGATGAACTCCTGTCTGGGGTCATGTGACCCCCAGCGTGTGCTCCAACCAGTGGTGGGGGGTCAGACTAGTTGATCTATTTAGGTCCCTTCTGACTCTCAACTACTATGAAACTATGAAACTTTTAAAAATTACTCTTTTTTTTCACAATAATTTTCTTTCCAAGTTTCTACATACTTCAGTCATGCTTGTCTTAACTTTCCTTGTCCATTTTTTTTTTTAAATGTAGTTGCATTTTCTTCAATTTGGCATAAAGAAAGTTAAGGTTTTTTTCATAAGCTTTGGGTGCAGCACCTTTTCTTCCTGATAAAATCCATAGTATTACTGGCCACAGTGCACCTTCATCCGGATTAACGCAAAAGCAAATTCAAAGTTGAAGTGGTGCTGATTCATCCTCTGAAGTCTATATAACATGGTACTAGAAAGAGCCCAGCAACATTTTACCTAACTTCAAAACCCCACTGTTGATACAAATAATAGGAATACATTAAAATGATAAATTTGGGAAGGGTAGGCAGTATAAGTATTTAAAACTTCTTGTAATTTACCTTTTAGAGTAAACTGGCTAGATTTTGCTGTTGCAGATTAGTTGGACTCTCCTTGACAGATTTGTGTGTCATTGTGCATGTCCTTGTGCCTTTTGAAAGCATATCATTTAGCTTATTTATGTTCTCTGCCTTGTCTGGATACATGTCTTGGCAGTGGACTGCTGCCCAAATGGTAAATTTATAAACATGTAGTTTTACCCGATCATATACTGGTAAGGGATTCAGATTTGTCCTACTTGTCCCATTGGCACTGATTTTCCTAGACATGATAAAAGCAACATTTATAAGCAATACTATGTATCCTTTGTAGTAAATTACATTGTGCAGTCACTACCAAGCTCTGAGCAGCTATCAGCTGAACAAATGAAAGGTTTTGAGAATCTACTATCTGATTTCTTTCACTGGACCAGAAGTTTTCTATAAACACGAGCATCTTGAACTAGAGGTCATCCTTTCAAACCTATCATAAAGCATGACAGGGACAATGCATGAAACTCTGGTTGCCCTGGTGCTATTTATGGAAGAAAAAGAGGAGGGCCAAGGAAGGCAATTCTGGACAAAACAATTTTACAAAGGATCAAGTTTTATTTAAAGTAAATGTTTATCTTATAGGGTCATTGCATTTCATTTACCTGAACTCTCTTTTGGTAAAAAAAATAAATAAATAAGTAACACCCCCCCCAAAAAAAAAAAACCCAAACCCCTGAAGATCAGCATCAGCAACTGTCTAACTGTTACTTTAAAGAAAAAAGATTAATAGATACGTGGGGAATGAGTGAACAAGCTGCAATTCCTGTCTTGCTAGAGTATTTTTCTTGGCAGCAATAGGGGATGGGCAGCAAGTGATAACTCAGCTGCTGCTGAAAGTTAAGGAAAAACTCCCCTGTCAGGGCAGAGTTACTCCCTAGACATGACAGACCCCTGCCTAGAGCTCCCCATTTGTAGGTTATATTACACAGTATTGCCACACACAAAGCCAGGAGGAGCCTAAGAAGAAGAGAGCCTCTAGCTCTCTCCTCCATGATGAGTTGGGGGTCAGTGTGATGTATTCTCCCTCCATGGGATTTGCCTTGCCTACTCCAGGCCGTTTGTGAAGACCTGGATGGGACATGTTTTAGCTGGCTGGAAGAAAAAGGATAGGACTTGAACATTTCTCTGTGATTCCACTAACCTCATTATCTATTCCTCAAGAGAGCAATCACTATCGTTGTGGCTTTTAGCAATGAAGGGGCATTTGGGACCTCTTTGCTGTATTTTCATTCTTTGCCATAGCCCTCTCAGGGACCCATTTGCCAGAGCTATAAAAAATGAAGGGAAAATCTGATCTGTTTGTGCCAGTTACAGTGCAGCGTGATGGTGGAGAGTCATCTGATATTCCTGGCTAAGTTAATGGTACTGTAGGCTTTCTGTAACAAGTGTTTTATCCAGTGGTAGGAGACACGGTGTTGTTTGGAGGGCAGGGGGGAGATTATGTACTTGGTAAATCAAGCCATTTTATTTCCCTGTGTTTGAGGTTTTATGTTACAAAATATTTTGAACTGTTGTTCAGTGTTGTTGGTTAGTGTACTAATAATTTCAAAAGGAACGGTCATTATTAAAGGAAATATGAGGCACTGAATATGAAAAAGAAAAAAAAGAGAAAAAATGCAAGAGCTTGCTTCTGAAGCACTCTTTAAATATGCTTCCTTGCATTATGGGGATTGTGTAGCATGTCTCAGGATTTGGAGATCAGGCTCTCGATAGAGCATTTTTTCCCATTAGCAGTGTATTTAAAAGTTCCATTTTCTACTTTCAGTGGGGGAAGGTTAGGCTCTTTCTGGCATCTGAAGATGATTTTTTTTTTTCTGTGGGAGAGGATTTTGAAAGCATATTTTTCGAAGTATGTGAATGCAGTTGCACAAGGTAAGGTCAAAGAAGCAAAAGCTGTATGGCAGGAATGACAGGATGATTTAGTCTTGTCTGCAAGACATAAGGTTGTCTAAAATACAGATTCTGGCAAAGGAAAAGAATATGCAATAGTGAGAAAGGGGATGAGCTGCATCATCCTCAGGCAGCAAATCTACTGCCTCAAATGTCACTTATATCCAAAAGAATCTATTTAGGGCTCTCCAGCTTATCAGCAATTTGTTACCTAGACAATTCTACATTCATTTGAAGCACCAAGTTTTGGCACATTAAATTAAATTGGGTTCCATTCATCCATGAACATTTTGATTTACTGAGCTTAAGCATTTATACTGTACCCAATATGTGAAATGCAGAGAACAAAATGTGACTACCTGAGTTGATATGTACAGCACCACTAGAGTAAGGGCCTTGCTACATATTGCACTTTAAGTTGCTCAAATGTTGACTGGTGTTAGTGCCTAGCTTGAGATTGAAGCAATCACACTTTTAGGCTAAAAAACCTTCTATGATTGTACCACCTGCACAATTGTGACATGCCACTAGACGGTGTGTTATAGGTGCTGGATTTTATTTTTCATGGGGAGGAGAGCTAAGATGATGGACATGTGCCCTCCCATCAAGCCCCTAGTATGTGGGGAATGGGGTGGGTGTGTGGGAAAGGGGGGTGTGGGCAATAGGTGATGCATGGGGAGGCAGGAGAGGGCACAGGAGATAAGGTGAGGGAGTAGAGGGCACATGTCCACTGAGATTTCTGCACCCACAGCAGGGTACGAGGCTGTAGCCAGGCTGAACCCATTCTGGGTAGGTGCTGCCTCCACAGCCCAGACAGTAGGACCCAGCATGGTAGGGAGCACCACACCACCATGATCAGTAAAGTGAGGCACCCCCTGTCTACCCAGCAGCAGCGAGGACACAACTCCAGGCTGCCACACCTTACCTTATAGATTCATAGATTCATGGATGCTAGGTTCAGAAGGGACCTCAACAGATCATCAAGTCTGACCCCCTGCCTAGGCAGGAAAGAGCACTGGGGTCAGATGTCCCCAGCCAGATGCTTATCCAGCCTTCTCTTAAAGACCTTCAAGATGGGGGACAGCACCACCTCCCCTGGAAGCCTGTTCCAAATTTTAGCCATCCTTACCATGAAGAAATCCAGGTCCCACCCACTGGGCCACAGAGGTGGCTCCTACCCAGAGCTGGTCCAACCTTGCTGCAGCCCCATACTCTGTACCCTGCTGTGGGTGCAGAAATCTTGGGGGGCAAATGCCCCCATCACATTGCCTTGGCCCCCTCACCCCTCTCTGGCACATCATTTTGGCCCCCTTGATGCATCATCTGTGCCCGCTCCCTCTCCTCTGCCCCCACAGACTTACCTGGAGGGAGCTGTAGGAGGTGGTCTCCACTACTTCTTGGCTGCCACATGCATGTGAGCATGCATATGGTTCCCCCTGCCTCAGATAGATCTCCCCACTCCCTGCACCTGCTTGCAGGCTGAAACTCTGCCAGCCTGCTTCCCCTGTTTTTTCTCTGTTAAAGGGGTAAATCCTCACTATGTCACAGGGAACGGAAAACCCAGGTACCTGGCCTCAGTCATCATTCCTAAGAAACATTCCATATTTTTCCTCAGATTTGGGTCCTGACAGCCCCCATACACTCAACATCTAGGGGTGTGTGAGCAGGGCCCTGACTAGGAGCTACAGCTATGAGTTGTCACTACAGGGCTGGTGAGCCAAGACAGATTTCTAACCCTGCCCTAGAGGGGATGGGGTGGGGGTGGGGGTGGCGGCAAGAAGCTAAGAATTGAAGAGTTAATGCATAGGGGTGGGGGGAAGGATGGTGAAAGGAAGGAAAGAAGTCACTGACGGATAAAATGTAAAGAAGTAAAAAAATATTTTAAAAGAAATAAAGAAGAAATAAATTAATAAATTTGGATTCGAGACTAGGGTGTGTAGGCCATGCTTCCCAGGGTGACTAGAAGGTGGGAGCAATGAGGGAAGGCATTTTTTGGGAAGTTATTGTCCCTTGGGAAGGAAGCCCAAGCTCATGGGAATCTGAGCTGGCCTCCTGCCTTGCTTCCCTCTGTACCCCATACCACCCCCAGGCCCAACTCCTAGACTTATCTGTGCCCTTCGACTTGGCTATCTGGCATGTACTCTGCAGGCTGTTTGCATGGGGTTGCTCCCCTGGGGATTAGAGGGCCACACTCCTGGGGGCAAGAGGGGGAGTTGGCTTGGTGCCAGAACTGCCCTATGGGCAATAGAGTTCTATGGGGACAAACTTTCCACCCTCTGAACTGGAGATGCTGGAAGACTACAGTTTAGGAAGCGCATTTGTGGAGAGTGACCACACATTAATGGAACATGAAATGGGTAATATGGATCAGAGCTAAAACTGCTCTGGAGTAATGTAATTTTAAGCTGCCTAAAGTGTGCTTAAAACTAGTTTCAGGTGTTACATAATTCAGGAGTTAAGAGCTCTAGGAGCCACCTAAAAATAATATGTAACAAGTCCTTAATAGATATAACAGAGAGAATCTGTCACAGCCTAAACCATAACTGCTTTAACCTTGTGTAACTCAGGAAAAAAAAAAGTTAAAGTAGAATTAAAATGCTAAAGATAGAATTCTTCTGAAAGAGAAAAAACGAGTCAATTGGTGCACATCTAGTCAATTAAAAGGTGAAAAAGCTTGTTTCCTTTCTTTTCTCATACCTCCCTCAGCTTCTTTTTCCTTGCATAAGAACAAATGAGTACATTGTTAGATAATGTAGTTATATTATGGCTGTATATTTGACCATTAAATAAAAGAGTGTTTTCTGTGCTATGTGTTATGATTTTTTTTTTTTTTATTTGTTTGTAAGACTGAACGTATACTCTATGCGTCTAATTTTCCTATTACATCAGTGGGATCATGGGAGGTGAAACAATGTCCCTAGAGCTTCTTTGCCTTTGTCTTTTCAGTTACTTGTTAACTTGCTACCTCCAAGAGATCATCTCTCTCCAATCTCACTCCTTTATTTTCTCCAAAATCCATTAGAACATTCCATTACGTTTCAGATCTTCCACAGCTACTGCACTGCAGCAACCCAAACAGAGGATTTTCAACAATGAACGTTCAACCTCACTTTGGTTGACCAGTAATTCCTGTTGTATAGCATCTTATACTAAAGCCACTTTGCCTGGCAACTATTTAACTTTCAAGATGTAACTATAGCTACATATTTATGTTCTTCTGCAAATCAGTGAAAGTTGTAGGGGGAAAATAATCCCCTATTCCACTAGATAATTGTCACCTTTTAGATATTAATTGTCATATTACATTAGGAATAATATTTTAGACTTATGAATAGGTGTTTTGATTTGGCCAGTGCATATTTTCTATTTTTAGGACAACATGGTGTTTATCCTCGTATGATGGGGAAAGCCAAGAATTCTGTAAATCCAACCACTCAGAATTAAAAATCTGAGTCTTCAGGATAAATACTCTAAATCAGCAATACAATCAAAGAAGCAGGAGGATTAAAGTGAGAACAAGTGTTGTTTATTGACTGGCTGCATTCTTTGTAAATTTTGTAATGTAAAGGTAAAGTCACATTCTGGAAATTCATACTTGATGAAAGACAGTATAACAACCCCCTCCACCCCAACTACAGGGTTCAATGAATCATTATGCAGTTGGGTTTAAATGTCATATGCATACTGAAACTTGGTAGGTAACAGAGCTGTGAAAATGGCACAAAAAGTAAAATACAACCTTCAGGTTACACAGCTGAGAGTTGCAATTATTTTGATAGGTACCACTGGGATTTTACTGTGCCCATTAAACACATGAAGAACAGCTATTTAACAGGTATGGCAAAAATACTGTTGCTAATTAGTTGTAAAAATTTATAGCAATATCCTCATGAGAGGGTCATATTTCAGCAAAGCAACACCAATTATATCACAGCTACTAAATATGTTATATATATATTATAAATACAACTTTTGTTTGGGATAAATTATATAACGACAAAGATTAAAGCAGGTGAACTGTATAGGATTAAAGGATGAAGTTCATTTCACACGCTGCCTACTTTGATTCCCTGATAAGAGCTTTTATATATCTTACTTCCCTATTTCCCTATGGCCATTCTTTCTTGTGAGTGGTTAGCAAAGAACGTCAGGTATAAAGATATTAGTATAAATATGAATTTCACTGTCCTAGTTCCAGAGGGTTAACTGTAGTAGTCACCTTTTAGAGGTCTCTGCAGGGGCAGACTACCTCAGGTAGGCAGGTCGCCAGCCATGGCAATTATTCGGGAGGAGTCCTGCTTCTCTTTGTCTCACTGTCTCCTAACAAGTTCAAACCAAGGTATGCATTTCTCCAAGGGTGTGTATAGTAGGGCTGTGCAAAGCTTCAGGTGCTGATTCAATTCAGGGGAGATTCAGCCTGATTCAGTGGTCGAATCTCCAAATCTGAATTGAATCAGGGGACCAATAAAAAGGTCTGAATTGATTTGAAGCTCTCCAAATTGATTTGGAAAAGATTCGGAGAGCTTCGGTGATTCGGGCAGTCCCCGCCCACTGCAGCAGGCAGCTGAACCTGGACGTCGAGTTGGTAAGTAAGAGGCAGGAGAGGGGAGGCTGGAGGAGGGGGGATGGGACCAGGAGGGGATCCCCACCAGGCCTCATCCCTTGCCTGCTCTCCCAGTGGCCTCCGACTCCTGCCTGCTTTTCCAGGTCCTATCCCCATGGCTGCCCCTCCCGCCCCAGCTCCCTGTGCTTTAAAAAAAAGCCCCGACTCACTGGGGTGCCAGGCGGGGGAAGGGGGAGTGATTCCCGCTACCCCCCACTGCCTCATGCCGTATAGGGGGGCTCTGCCATGATCCCCTGACACCCCCCTCACTCTTCCACCCCCCAACAGCTGCCCTGCTTGCCCCTGCTCTGGCCCTTTAAGAAAAAAAAAACAAGAAAAAACCCTGGAACTCAACTCCTACAGTGGCCTCAGGGCTTTGGGGGGCTCATGCAGAGACCCCAACGTGGCACGGGGCAGCGGGGATTGCCCCTGCAAGCAGGAATGGTGAGTGCAGGGGTTTTTCTCTCTTTTTTTTTTTTTTTTGCTTAAAGGGCCAGAGCTGTGGCAGGTCGGGCAGCCATACAGGTGCTGGGACAGTGTGGGGGGATCAGGGGGCTGGTGCAGAGCCCCCCATGCAGTGTGGAGCAGTGCGGGACAGCGGAGATCACCCCCCTGGCCCAGCAGCACCCAGTGAGTTGGGTTGGTTTGTTTTTTTTAAGTGCTGGGACCTGGAGTGGGTGGGGAAGCCATTGCCAGGCTGGGGGAATGGGATGGGGATGGGCCTAGGTGATTCAGAGATTTGGCAGGAGCCAAATCGCCTAATCAGATTAGGCCAAATTGATTCAGGACAGTGATTCAAATGACCAAATCAAATCACTGTCCCCTGAATCAGCTGAAGCCGAAGTGAAAACTAGTAATTTCACACAGGCCTTGTGTGTAAGCTTCTCCAGTCTTGTTTACTTTCCTGAGATTTTGCATTAGTCTGTAAATAGACCTGGCATTCGTCCCAGGATCCTGGATATACAAATCCATTTTCCCATTTCATGAACCTCTGAAATATGTAGGATAAAGAGTGAATGATTTTTCCCAGAACATAGCCATGTGCATCTATAGGATTATTGCAACTCACTCCAGGAACTGAACCGAGTCTGTTTTGATCCAGTTCAAACCCCAGGACAATCAGGCTTGCTTCATATAAGGTATCTATTTGCAACCTTTCTCATTCCCTCTCCAAGGTCCTTCATTAAAGTCCAGCAACCACCCCAAGACATTATCAGAAATGCCTAGCATTTACAATAGTAGATACAATAGTCTTTAAAAGACATACAGCAGCTTTTATTTAAAATTCTCTTTTTAGTTTCTGTACATGTCAACATTAGGGCTATATTTTGTTGTAGCTGTTAAGGAGATCAGGAAAACAGAACCGAAGAAACTCCATGGCTCCCAGGAGGCACCCTGTCAGTCAGAGGGGGAGAAAGTTACTGGGCCATGTATTTCAGCCAGGATATTGACCTCTAGGAAAGGTACAATGTACACAGGACTGTTCACCAGAGAAGGGAGATGTATTCAATAATTTTATTGTTAAGCTGTTGTGAGGATGCACCAAGCATGCTTGGGAACCTTTCTAAGAATATTGTTTTTTTTTTCCCCTTCCCTCCTCACCTTGGCTGTGAAATTCACTAAAATTACTTTGTCACATTTGTAGCCTAACTGTAATATGTCACTCTTTGAAAATTTCATGCTTCCAAACTACAGTAAAAGTTCTGTTATCCAGCATCTTACAAGCTGGCATGCTCCACTAACTGGCATGCCAGCTTGTACGATAAAGTGAAACAGGAAGTGCCCGTAATGGCACTTCTGGTTTCTCCAAGCCCCCATGGCTTGGAGCAAAGCAGCCTGCGCTGCTGAGCCCCCATGGCCTGGGGGCATAACAGGCTGTGTGGGGCCCACCTCCCTGTCCCACAACGGGGCCTGTGAGGGGGCGACAATGCTGCAGGAGGGACAGAGGGATGCCCCAGGTGTGGCGGGAGAAGCGGAGGCCAGGGCCACTCAATTGAATGGCATATTTTGTTATCCGGCATCCCCCATTCCTGGGGGATGCCAGATAACAGAGCTTTTACTGTATCAGCACTGTCATATGACTTACCCTTTGCCTGGCTGAAAAGGGCAACTGCAACAGAGTTTGATTTGCTTTTTTCAAAGGAAGAAGAACTATCCATAATGGTAGATTAAAAAAAAATGTTGGTTATGGTTGGAAAAAATCATTTAGAAAAAAAAAAAGAGTAGTATTTTTCTTTGTCTAGTAAGATCAAGGAACTTTCTGGTTATGTTACCATGGTTGTCTTCCTGGATTTCAACAGAAAATAAAACTGTTCCCTTTATGATTACCACGTGGACAAAATGGAAGCTCTGCTGATTTAAAATAGGGCTTTTTATCTATCAAGTTAAAATAAGCATTATTGTATGTAGTTTGGTAACACTAATGGTGCCTCTAGGGTTACCAGACAATAAAACAATAATGCCTAATATAAGTTGGGCCTTTCTGTAATACAAATAAATAAGAAAGAACAATGCATGGCACGTGTACGGTATAAAACAATTATTGCCATGCAAAGCATGCACTGAAAGGGTGAGAGGCTTATTATCTTTCTCGTCCCTTTATGCCAGGTTAAAGGGGTGTAATTGCCCTCAATCCGGCTAAGGGAGATTTCTCTAAGCACAAGACCCGTGGGACAGTTTTAATCTTTCTCCTGAGAATTCCCTCTTCACCCCTGCACAAACTATGTCACAGGAGGATGGCTAGCGACAGACAGCCAAAAAGCTCAAGCCTGAACTGGTTCAGTCTTTACAGGTTAGTCTAACCTGGCTAGGCTGAACTGGTTTATGAATGGATAGACATTCGGCACATGCCTGCAGTGGCTCAGGCCAGAAGCCTGGGGACACTAGAGCAGCCCTCCCCTCCCTTCCACAGAGAAGCTGAGCTGGGAGTGGGGCCCTGCCAGGCCCAACCCAGGGCTCCCTGACAGCCAGGAGTAATCTGGGCACACAGGGCTGCCTGGCCCCAGAGGGGAACTTTTCTTCTTCTTCCCTCTCCCCCACCAGTGCAGGACCAGGAGTGGGGGCCCGTTTGCTGCTGGGGGGTTCTTCTCCTTCCTCACTGCTGGCACGGTGGGATTGGGAAGAGGACTCTCTGAGGCTGCCTGGCCCCAGAGTGGGACTCTTCCCCCTGCTTCTCCCTATCACTGGGGGGCAGCTCTATGGGCTGCTGCCCAGCCCCAGAGGGGGACTTCTCTGCCCACTTCTCTCCTCTCTCAGGATAGGGGGAGGATCTGTTCGTGTTGGGGGGAGTCTTCCCCCTCCTCCTCTTAAAGGGGCAGTGGGAGCACAGAGCTCAACTGGACAGGGTAGGGATGTGCAGATGCCTGTGCCCCACATTGCCAGCTGCAAAGCACTCTGCCAGAGTGGAGGGAGCCTTGCCTCTGCTTCCCTGCAGAGTCCAGCCTGGGGCTTCCCCTCTGTGAGAGTGGAGCTGGGTGACAGAGACAGCCAGTGTTGCACTGAGGGTGAGGAGTGCACAGCCTGTCTGGCCGCTTCTAATCCCACAGCTCCATGCTTCCTGTCCACAGCCCCACTCTCACACGGCCTGGACTGCGTGCGAAAGCAGGGACAGGGTTCCCTCTACCCCGGAAGAATGCTTCACAGCCGGCAATGGGAGACAGCAGTTTCCTGACATCCCTGCCCACTGCTGCTGCCCTGCACCAGGGATTGCAGCCATGGGGTGGGGGAGGGGTGTGTGTGAGGGGGAATCCAGCGGAGCAGAGCTCTGCGGGAGGAGGGGAAGGGGACAGTGTTCCTCCCAGCATGGAACAGAGCCTCCTTCTGCCCTCACCCCTGCCCTGGGGCTGGGATGAATCGCATGGAGGTCTGTCTCCTGCACCTTGCAGCCCTGGAGGTTGGGGAGGGGGTGGAAGGGGAAGAGGAGGAAGAATCCAGATCCAGCACCTCACTGATTCTCCCTCCCCATCCTGGGAGGAGGAGGAGGAAGAAGAGCCCCCCCCACCCATGGAACAGAGGCCCTTCCCACCCTGCAGAACAACCAACCCAGCATGGCCCCCTTAAGGTGATGGAGGCAGGGCGAAGGGTGAATTCCTCTTTCCTCTCTCCCATGAAGCCAGGGTCTGCCAGCTCCAGGGGCCACAGCTGCAGCCCCCTCCCCTCTGCTCTCCACCAGACAGGCTGACTCCAGCTGTAGAGAGGAAGGAGAGAAGAATTAACCCTCTCCATGCCCACTTTGCCTTAACAGAGCCATGCTGGCTGATGTCTCTGCTAGGTCCAGTCCCTGCTAGAGCTGTGTGAAGCTTTAGGTGCTGATTTGATTTGGAGGAGATTCAGCTCAATTCAGGGGCTGAATCTCTGAATCCATATCGAATCAGGGAACCAATAAAAAAGGTCTGAATCAATTCAAAGCTCTCCAAATTGATTCAGAAAAGATTTGGAGAGCTTCAGTGATTCAGGCAGTCCCGACCCACTGCAGCAGACTTTGAGCTGGTCAGTAGGCGGTGGGCAAGGAGAGGCTGGAGGGAGGGTAAGGGGACTATGGGGGGACCCCTGCCAGGCCCCATCCCCTGCCTGCTCTCCCAGCACCCTTCAACCCCCACCCGCTTTTCCAGCCCCACTCCCCCTGCATGGCTGCACTGCTCGCCTCAGTCTGGCCCTTAAAAAGAGTGCCCACTCACTGGGTGCTGCCTCCCACTCTGCATGGGAGGCTTTATCATGGGCACCCTGACCCTTACCCATTCTCCATCCCCCCCATGGCTGCCCCGCCCACCTCAACTCCAGTCTTTTTAGAAAACAAAACAAAAACCCTCTCTGCAGCAGTCTCAGGGCTTCTGGGGGCTCATACAGAGCTTCCCATGCAGTGCAAAGCAGTGGGGAGCAGCTGGGATCACCCCCTGCCAGGCAGCAGCCAGTGAGTTGGGACATTTTTTGCTTATTTGTTTTAAAGGGCTGGACCTGGGGTAGGTAGGACAGCCATGGGGGGGCATGGAGAGTGGGCAGAGGTTGGGGAGTTCCTGACAGAGCCCCCATGGCATGGGGCAGTGGGGGAGAGTGGGGATCACCCTCCCCACACCTGGCATCACCTGGTGAACGTGGGGGTTTTGTCTTTTGGTTTTTTCCAAAGAGCCAGGAGCTGGGGCATTCGAGGCAGCCACTGACAGCAGATGGAAGATGAAGCCTGTGTGATTTGGAGACTCACCTGATTCAGCAGCAGCTGAATCTCCAAATCAGATTTGGTTGAATCAATTTGGGACATTGATTCAAATCACTGAATCAAAACACTGTCCCCTGAATCAGCCAAATCTGAATCCGAAGCAAATACTAGCTGCTTTGCGCAGGCCTAGTCCCTGCTCAGCTACAGAGCAGGGAGAAGGGGCCAGCCCTGCAGCTGGAGCAGGGAGCCCCACCCAGCCTAGAGAGCATGCTAGGATGCTGGGGGTCTCTGGTTTATCCTAAACCAGCAAGGAATCCTGGGTAAGCTTTTTGAGAGAACTGTCCTGGTGCATGTCCATGAGGGGCCAGCAGGGAAGATTACGCTTAGGGGCAACCAGCATGGGTTCATTAGAGGCAGGTCCTGTCAGACCAACCTGGTGGCCTTCTATGACCAGGTCACAAAATCCTTGGATGCAGGGGTAGCAGTGGACATAGTCTTTCTAGACTTTAGGAAGGCCTTCAACACTGTCTCTCACCTCATTCTCATTAAAAAGCTAGGGTACTGTGGCGTCGACACCTATACAGTCAGATGGGTCACTAACTGGCTGGAGGGCCACACCCAGAGAGTGGTGGTGGATGGTTCATTTTTGACCTGGAGGGATGTGGGCAGTGGGGTCCCCCAGGGCTCGGTCCTCAGACCCGCACTATTCAGCATCTTCATCAGTAACTTGGATGCGGGGGTAAAAAGCACCCTGTTCAAATTTGCTGACAACACTAATATGTGGGGGGAAGTGAGAACACTAGAAGGGAGGAATAGGCTGAAGTTGGACCTAGACAGGTTACAGAGGTGGACGGATGAGAACAGGATGAGTTTCAACACTGACAAGTGCAAGGTGCTGCACCCGGGGAGGAAGAAGCAGCAGCATACCTACAGGCTGGGGAACTCCCTTCTCATCAGTGCAGAGGCAGAAAAGGATCTTGGAGTCATTACTGATGCCAAAATGAACATGGCTGACAGCGTGGGGACACGGTCAGGAAGGCCAACTGCACCTTGTCATGCATCCACAGATGCATCTCAAGCAGGTGCAAGGAAGTGATCCTCCCCCTCTATGTGACACTGGTCAGGCCACAGTTGGAGTACTGCGTCCAGTTCTGGGCACCACACTTCAGGAGGGATGTGGACAACATGGAGAGGGTCCAGAGGAGGGCCGCCCACATGATCAGAGGTCAGCAGGGCAGGCCCTACAAGGAGGGGCTAAGAGACCTGAACCTGTTCAGCCTCCACAAGAGAAGGCTGAGAGAGGATCTAGTGGCCTGTTACAAACTAGTCAGAGGGGCCCAGCAGGTATTGAGGGAGTCCCTGTTCTCCCGAGCAGTACCAGGAGGGAAAAGAAATAACAGTCACAAGCTGGCAGAATGTAGATTCAGGCTAGATATTAGAAGGTGCTACTTCTCTGTCAGGGTGGCTAGGATCTGGAACCAACCTCCAAGAGAAGTGGTGCTGGCTCCTACCCTGGGGGTCTTCAAAAGGAGGCTGGATAAACACCTCACCAGGGTCGTTTGACCCCAATACTCTTTCCTGCCATGGCAGGAGGTCAGACTTGATGTTCGCCTCAGGTCCCTTCTGACCCTACCAACTATGAAACTATGAGTCTGGGACAGACATTGCATAAACTGGTTTGAGCCAAATCAATTAAGTCTGATACTACATTCAACCAGGTTTATCTCAAACCAGTTCAGCCATTTTCAAACTGGTTTATGTGCACTGAACATCTATTCTGTTACAGGTTGAAACCAGTTTCTGATCATTTAAACTGGTTTATGTGTAATGTCTGTCTCTAGCTCAAATATTTGCAGCAAACTCCCCTGCGGGGATTCTGGGTAGCCCAGCTACAAATGACCCAGCTAACGAGAGCTAAAAAGTGCTACACTAGGGTCTACTCTGGCCAGTGGCATAACCCAGAATTAGGAGGATACAGCCTAAACACATTTATGTGAAATTTCAAATGAAAGTAAAACAAGTTCCCACAAGAATAATCCTGTGCTGTTTACCCTAAAAGGCTTTCATGTTTTCTTATTTTAATATTACTCTCACAGTAACACAGAATCTTTACAGCATCACATAGCCTGAAACACTACGAGTGAGGTATGACAAGTTCTTGAGCAGAGCACTCACAACGATGAGCTTGACCAGTGAAGTGAAATGAAATGCTAGACACAATAATAAGCAGAAGAGTAACATTTCTCAACTTTGATACGTTTTTAAAAGGAGTTTAAACATTGCCTACTTCCTCTTTCACTGGAACCATGGTTTGCTGGGACTGAACACTATTGAAGACTTTAAATGCAGAATATATTAATCAAAGACACTAGCTCAAAGACAGTGCAATGGAATATCCAACCTATTAAATGGGACAGAAGGGGCTGATAGACTGGTAAACAGGAACAATTTTTCCAACTTGTTCCTTTGACAGCCAATATGGAACACCTATGCAGAAATGGGAAATGTAGACTATGGTTCCACCATGCCCATTTTTTTTACTGGTAACAGATTACCATTTTTCTTTTTTTGACTGGAAGGATGTTCTGGTGTGTTTTGAGGTATCAGATCACATCAAGGTGCACTGAGATATATATGTTAATAAAGTACTAATAAAGTATGGTCCTTAGTCAATCTCTTGATTAATGTTTAATTCACTGGTCAGTTTTAAACTTTCTGCTAACAAAAATACATGTTTATATAAAATATAGAGAGAAACACTGAAGTGTACTATTTAAAACTACAATATGGAAGTCTGACACTTTAATATAGACATATTCAAGAGGAAATAATCTACACTAGTTGAACAAAGCAGCAGCCTTAGGAGTTTATATTAATTGCTACTGTAATTAATAAGACATATAGCACATGGTTAAATCAGTTCTGCCATCTGTGTGAACTGTCCCCAAGTGGAAAGAGTGTTTGCCATGTTCATCAGTATAGGATTGTTACTTTCATGCCAAATCTTAGTCTATGAGCTGATACTAGCTGCGTTGTTAAAACTCAATCAGTTTTTCCATTTTGTTTCTCATTGGAGTAAATAATGCCAAACAAAAGCATCAGCAAAGGGCACACAGCTGAGATTCAAATGTGCAGGATGTTATATGAATAGCAAAAGAAGGACCAGCGTTGTTATATCTGTTACACATATAGTATATGTTGTAACTCACACAATATACAGTAATAATAAAAGAATAACGGAGATTTACAGTAGTTCTCTGCAAATATTTTAGATAAAAATCATTTTGATACATGAAACAAAATGAACTTAAGCACAAATGATTAGGATGGGAAAAATATTTTCTCTTTCTAGGTTCCTAATGAATTAAAATTCTCTTTGAAGACTTCCCTTCTCTGGATGTTCAGATATGCACAGAACTGTGTTAATCAGCCATTTAGCCAAAGGAGAGCTGTTGCTTTCCCCAAAACCAATCATCACTCCTTCAGACATAATAACCTGTGATGCTTCTAACCTCAAGGCCTTACTATCTGGCTTCAACTCAGGTCTTCTACAAAGAGGCCTGCACCATCAAACTGATTATTATACTGCTTTGAAAAAGTGAAGAACCAGGTTTAACAGATGCCACCAGAAATGGCAGAAGGTGATGCTAATGCAGTTCTGATTGACTATAATATGGCATGTCATTGCATCTGATGAAGTGAGTTCAGGCTTATATAACCATCATGCTATACAACTTTGATTTAATTAGTCTGTAAGGTAAAAAAAAAAAAAATCTAGCCTGCCTTCTGCCTGACTTCATTCTAACATAACTACCTACTCTCTGCTCGTGTCTACCCAAAGTCACTGTTTAGGCAGGATCTCTTCTGGTGAAATTGTGTGAGTGTATGTGTGTGGATATATAAAATCATATTGGATGGGCAAGTCATCTTGAATGGGCAAAGGCTGGATCTGGCCTGTGCGGGTGACCTCCAAATGACTAAATCTAGCCCACAGGTGCCCCTGAAGTGCTCCAAATGTGGCCAAGCCTGGCCCAGGGGAGCCTGGATTGTGATCTTGCCTATGCACATTGGCATTAGCCCCAGCTTCTGTTGGGACTGCTCCCGGTGTGGCTGCAGCCCGACTGCTCAGCTCCACTTGCCTCCAGTGGCAGCTTCCTCCTCCCTCTGCAATGCCACTGTGGAGCAGACAGCTCCTATACTAGCATACTAGGATCTGGCTCCAGCTCCTAGCCTCCTTCCACCTGTTCAGTGCAATGAGCAGCCACTTGCAGGTGGGTGGAGCAAGCTGTAGGTGCCTGGCAGCTGAAGCCAGAGCTTCATATGCTGGGTCAGGAGCTACCCAGTTCAAGCTTCCCTTATATGCAAAAGCAGCACAAAAGGATGAGGAAGAAGAGCTGCCACTAAAGGTGAAGGGAGTTGCCACACTGGAAGGAGCCCAGCTGGTAAGTTGGGTCTGGGGGTGTGGGCAGGAGCACAGCATAGGCTGCCCCAGGCAGGAGCTGGTGGGCATCCCTGGGCAAGCTCTGCTTCATACATCTCCTGCCAGCCATTTAAAAAGTAGCTCAGTCTTTATAAACAAACAACTAAACAAAAAAGAATCCCTCTGTCCTATCCAAGGTGTAAGGAGGGGAGGCTTTTTGCTCTGGGCTTAGTAAAACAGCTTGGCCCCTCTGTGTAGTAAGATGTTCCTTTCATAGCTTGTTCCCTTCTTTTGAAGCTTTTAACATTTCCAGTGGGGGACTCCCAGCTCCAAATGCTCTACAGTAGGGTTGTGCAAAGCTTTGGGTGGTGATTTGATTTGGAGGAGATTTGGCCCAATTCAGTGGCTGAATCTATGAATCCAAATTGAATCAGGGGACCAACTAAAAATTCTGAATTGATTCAAAGTTTTCCGAATCTTTGGAAAAGATTCAGACAGCTTTGATGATTCGGACAGTTCCCTCCCACTGCTGCAGGGAGCCGCAGCTGGCTCTGTGCTGGTAAATAAGGAGTGGGGAAGGGGAGACTGGAGATAGGCCAGCCTCCTCCCAAGCCCCACCCACTCCCCCAGGCCCTCCATGGCAACCCCCATCCTCTCTAGTGCCCAGTGCTTTAAGAAAAAGCCCCCACTCACCAGGTGCTGCTGGATAGGGGGGCAACCTGTTTCCTCTCACTACCCCATGCCATGTCAGGGTCTCTGCTATGGACCCCCAGACCTTCCCCCACTCCCCCAGCCCCACCTACATGGATGCCCTGGTTGCCCCCATTCTGGCCCTTTAAGAAAAAAAAAATGAGGAAAAACTCCAGGACCCACAGGCAGGAGTGGTGAGTCCTGGGGATTTTCTCCATTTTTTTCTTAACGGGCTGGGGCAGGTGGGGCAGCCATGGGGGGGCTGGGACAGTGGGAGGGATCAGGGGGCTTGTGCAGAACCCCCCACATGGCATAGGGCAGTGTGGGGCAGTGGGGATCGCCCCTCCACCCAGCAGCACCGGGTGAGTTGTGGCTTTTTGTTTCCAAGTGCTGGGAGCTGGGGCAAGTATTGCTGGGCTGGGAGACAGGGTAGGGGATGGGCCTGCCTGATTCGGAGATTCGACTGAATCAATTTGGGACAATGATTCAAATCATTAAATCGAATCACTGCCCCCCCGAATTGGCTGAATCCAAATTCAAAATGAATACTAGCTGCTTCACACATGCCTACTCCACAGCTGAGCTTTCATAACAGGCTGATTGATCCTCCCTGAAGGGACAGACTAGATGTGTACACAGAGATAAATTAATGATAATAGCAGTAGTTAATGTTAATACTTCGAAATGTGTTTATGAAGTCTTCAATGATGACCTCTATATGCCATTTATTAGTGGGATAGTAAGCACTACACATGAAAAAGCAGGCCTTTGAGTAGGAACAATAAAACTTGTTTAGTTTTATGAGTGAAAAGCTGCTTTGTGAAAAAGCCATTAAAACTCCCCAATAATGAATTGCATACTAGTCGCATGGGGTTGTCATAAAATTTACTTGTACAAACAGTAAAGGAAATTTGTCTATGAACAAGTATGTAAAAACATCTATCCTTGGAGGTTTTTAAGACCCAGATAGACAAAATCTTGGCTGGGATGATATAGGTGGGGATGGTCCTTCTTTGAGCAGGGGGCTGGACTAGATGACCTTCTGAGGTCCCTTCCAACCCTAATATATTATGTTTCTATATCAAATGTTTTAAAGCACTGAATCTATGGCACCTACACAAATAGAAAAAAAATAGCTTTTTTAATTCAGTGATGCCAAAAATGTTAAGTCTCAGTGGAACCAAAGATAGTTAGTGGCACATACTGCCAATATCAATTGTTAAATAAACATTCTTAAGGGTACTTGTGAG
>JAGPOW010002067.1:9131151-9152800 GCA_030014935.1 Caiman crocodilus
CAAATGTATTAATGTAATTATGGTTACGGCTTGATTATAACATCAGATTATCTGAATACAATGCAAGTCTTCTATTGATGTCAGTAGTAAATAAACTAACTTGTAATACAGCTGGTCTAAAAGATAATGGGACAGATGCTCAGCTACTGTAAACTGGCATAGCTCTCTTGAAGCCATTGCAGTCAAGGATCATTGTTTTATTAACATTTGCATGTTGCAGAGATGTATAAATATAATTTGCCCATTTCAGTCCTAGTCTCATGACCACTGAAGTCAGTGAAAGCTTTGCCCTAATGTCAACAAGACTAACATTTGGATTTTAAGTGTCTTTTGGGGGATGTCTATAAGTTTGTTATAATTACATAATATTTCATGATTGGATATTTTAATCAAACTTAAAAGGCATCAGTTCAAAATTATTATAAGCTACACACTTCCTCACATGAACAGGTTTTTTCTTTGTTTGTTTTATTTTAAACCTTGTAATAAGGCATGGCTGTCCTGGAAAATGATAGCTCAATATAGGTATCTCGTAAGGTTTTCATTTCCAATGCATCTCATGCCTGATTTGGATGCATTATGTTGAAGATGAAAAGGACCTAATTTCACTTTGGCCTTTTAGTTAAGAATGGTAACAAATATAACATTGGTAAATGTGAGGATTTTTCCCCTTTCTTTTTTGTGGTTTCAACAAAGTTCTGATTGGAACTCAAATTAGGCCATCAACTTTTTTTTTTTGAACATACTAATCATCTGTATGCACATGGTATGTAGAAAGATCTGTTTCCTAATTAAAGTAGCATTCTAAGTTCCTTCATGCCTTTGATTACTGGGAAGAGAACAAACCATTCCAAAACCAAAGGATGGAATAAAGGAAATTGTAGAAGAGCAAATTCATTTAATAAGCTATCTTTCTCAAGGGAATCTATAACTCAGCTATAAAGCACTCTCACCATTAATTTAAATGATTTGACTGTATAATGTAATGTTTCAAATCTGAAAGACAATTCAAACTGGGACAGGTAGTCATTACTTAACCTAGATTCTGCAAATTCATCTGAGACGTGATTTTTCTTTCCTTTTAGTGAATGTTCAAAGACTTGCTGAAAGCAGGTATGGGGAAAAATATTTCAGAAATTATAATATCTAGTTTCCTGGATCTCAAGCAGTGCATAGAAGATTGTGATACATAAAATTAAACAAAAAAATAAAAGGGCTGTCAAAGAAATATAACTGTAGATTTTATAAACACAGATATGACCACAGATTTTTCCTAGAACAGAAACATCAGGACTAGGGACAGAAGTTACACATAAGCGGTGTAAGTGATCAGAAACTCATTTAAACCTGTAACAGAACAGAAGCTCAGTGCACAAAAACCAGTTTCAAAATGGTTGAAACTAGTTTATGATAAACCTGGCTGAATGTAGTATCAGACTTAACTGATTTAGGTCAAAATGTTTTAATGAAACTTCTGTCCCAGACACCTTCCTGGTTCAAGTTAAATCACAGTCCCTCAGCATGCTTGGTAGCTTTGCTGCTCTGCTCACTAGCTGGAGCAGTGAGGGATAACTAACAAAGTTGTGGAGGTGGGGGACACAGTTCTGTCTGCAGGATGGAGGGGGAGGCTGTCCCTCCAGGCAAACCCCAGCTGAGGTCTGGGGCCAGGGACGGGTGGTTAAACACCTCTTCCCCCACTCAAACTGACTGCTGGCTTTGACTGTGGGCTACAAATCCCAGAGGCATCTGGAAGAAGGAAGAGGAAGTGATAAGCAACCCTGCAGAGTCCTGCTGCTGTAATTCTGGGACTGCAAATCCCAGAGACCTTGGGGGCAGCAGGAAGAGAAAATGAACACACAGCCAGAGAACTGTGCTCTAGCACCCTCCAATAGCTGCCATTTTTGAAGATGTGCTGTCCAGTTGTACATTTTATTATGGGTGTGCATAAGCCTCGAACACATGAGCTTGAAGAAGAACATTTCATCCTAGTAGTATCATGCAGCACATGCATCTCGCCTTGTGCTTTGAGGGCATAAGGAATGGCATGTTTGTAGTTCCTCAGTTTCTTCTCAACAAGACTGCCAAGGACTTCACAAATAAAATTAGAGCAGCTGGAATGAGAATATGCATATGAACAATGTTTCTCAAAGAACTTCACCCTTACTCCCCTGTTACTGGTAAGTAATGTATCTTTCTTTCAAGTTCTTGTTCATATACACATTCCAACATGGGTGATCCCAAAGCAAGGCTCTGTTCATGAAAAGGCAAACAGAGTTAAGAGCTATTTTGCTAAACAAAAAAATGCTTTGCTACTTTCTCACTTCCCACACACAACATTTCTGCAATTAAAGGAATAGGCAAGAAGAATTTCCCTCATCATGGGATGACACAAACTCTGAACATAATGCTGGGGATTAACTTTCCTCTGCAGCAGGAATTCAGGCACTTACTGATGTTCAAGGCAGAAATCTCTGGATGGCTCCAATCCAAAATATATCCTGCAAGGCAGTTTTGAATCTCTCATTTGTAGTATAGAGAGATAGCTCATTAAGGCTGTCCACTTGGTGCATCCAATGGTAGAGGCATAACTTCCAGATGGGGAAGTTCCACCTTCTTGCATGGGCAGTGAGGAGTGAAGGGTGAGATTTCACACTCCATTCTTTGTGGTGATTTTGTGTATCATAATTTAAATGCAATGCCTAGCAATACTATAAAGGAATATCTGACAAATTCTGTAGACATCACAGAGCTCCAGGATGCTGATATGCTATTTTGTCTCCTCAGAAACCAGAGATCACTTGCTTGAAGATAACACATATACCTCCTAGTTCAAGATGTAGTTCCATCCCTATTTTGTCTTTGGCACCAAAAATTAACAGGAGATCCATTTCTTGTTTTGTCATCAAGGAACTACTTCTCCAGCCCCTAAAAATAAGAGGGAAAAGGCCTCTTGTCAAATCAAAATCTTGTGAAAAGCTTCCTGAAAAAGCTAGCAGAGGGGGATTTGAATGTCAAATAGGAATTGCAATGTCATCCAGAACTGGATAATATAGCCAGTTGTGTACTGCCTTGGATCCAAACCTGCTAAAAATGGTCCTAGCAGTCTGTAAAGGTAAAAGAATGTGGAAATGGCAGTGGAGGTGGTTGCAAAAACATTCAGGGCTGCATTTCTTCATTCTACCATCAAAGCTTGTGCCCATTCCCCATAGAATCATAAGTTAAGGGACTGTTGTTAAAAAATAAAATGTTTCCCCTTGCTCAAGCACTGGCATTTTTTAGGGTCTGTGGATAATGATACATAACAAGAGAAGAAAAAAAAAACAACCCAAACAAACAGTGCTGAAGTGGTCTTTGGTTGCAATAAGGCTAGAATCTACACTTCCCTTTTGGAATGTGCAGAGCCTCTTCTGTCTTGGACCTTTAAAGGGAAAGTCCTCCACTGATCATCTTAGATTTAGATTCCTTGTCTTTGTGGATGTTATTAAAATGTTTACCTTCTTGTTGGTTATAATAAAAGGGCATAAAGAAAAGAGCGTATGACATGTATAAAAAAAAGTTAGAATTTGCCATAAACTTCTGGCTGGATCCATTAATCCCTCCTCATCAATGGAATCCACCAAAAATAGTGGTTTTCTTGCAACTGAGTGTCAATGCTGGGCACCAGTGTCAAAGTCCTTCTAAGCTTCACTGCAAGTTGCAAGTTGCAAGAAGCTGCAAAGCCTCAGAGCTGAATGGACAATATGGAGCCAAGAGAATATCCTAGGATAGAGATCTCTTGCTAAAAATGTCTTTTGGCCTACTCTGAATAAGGACTTCTTAGATGCTGTTCATTCAGAAGTCTGTACCCAGCTGTGTTCTTAAATGTGAGACTGACCCCATAGATTAACTCAAGAGATAAAGCTCGCATTTAGCCTTGTAGTTCTTCTGAGCCTGAGAAATGAACAATTTATGCATGGCACACTTTCCAGAGTTATGAGACCATCCTAAATAGTAAAGGCATTTAGCATGCTTTTCCCATGGAGAACACAGATGCATTGCAGGAAAGAGAGATATATCTTAAAACTATGGAACTGGAAGAAGCCATACTGAGCTAAAGAAAAGCACTACTTGACATGAAAGTGAGAGAGCTGGAAATGAAATTTGACTCACTTAAGAACCACAGAACATAGGGCATGAGAGTTTGAGGTCTCACTTAAAAAACTGAATGTAGAATAAAAAGGGGAGAAAAAAATTACTAGAAATGACCCAAAAGAAAAAAAAACAGTGCTCAAGTAACAAACTATCTTGGATATGTATACTCACAGCAGAATGTGCAAATTAGCAACTGCTGGAAGGAGAAAGCTTTGTAAGGATTCCTTACTGAGAACAGAAGCCTGTAATTAAAAGAAATTCTTAACCAAATAATTGGATGGGAAAAAAATACTTTGTTGTAGCTGCCAGAGTTCAAAGAAAAGTCCTTTAGTCTCCTGTATAAAATACAGCACTGTAGCTAAAAAAGCTAACAGTGATGTCTCCATAGCTAAGGAGACGCATAATTAGGCTGAAAGCTAACTGAGAACTATGAATGAAATCCTGACCTTATCAAACTCAAAGAGAGGCTTACCATTAACTGGAATGGGGCAGATTTTTACCTATTTTATGTAGATCTGTGCAGTCACAGGGAGCTTCAAAGATTAGCTCTATATCTGCATGTCTCATATCTCATATGGTTTGCAATGCAGGATCAGAGCCTCAGATATCTGTACTTGTACAATACTGTCAAGAAAGTAAACTGTGATTTCAAGAATGCAGCAGAACCTTCCACTTTTTCATCAACAAGTTACAGCTTCTGGTTACATGGTCTATAGGAGTTGTACAGGGTTTAATTTCAGACATCATTTTTGCTTATTACAAAGCACCCATGGCTTACTTTTGTCCTAGAGGATTTAGTGCAACTGTCCCAGCAACAGTTTACGTTTATTATTGTTTAAGAGCTAGTTCTGTTCTGTTGATTCCAAAATTCTATATAATCAAAGGAAGCATTTTTTCAGTCCCTGTAGGTACTATGAAGCAGCTGGATATTTTGCATAATTTTCTGAGAGACAGCCAAGCATGAAGCTCTTCAAATTTTCTTAAAAGGTAATAGCAGTGAGAACTGAGGTACAGCATGCTACTGATTAGTTCTCCAATGCAGAGAGTCTTTGCTGTCACCTGTGGTGGGCTATTATTACACTCATACAGTAGTTCTTTACCCTTCAGGTAATGTTTGTGACCTTGCGGTAATTGTGGATTCCAAGCTCTCTTTTGAATCCCTCATCAATCATATAATTAAAGTCTCTTACTACCAATTTAGGAATCTAGCCAGGTTGAGACATATGTTAGTTAGTCATTTTACTGAAAGATTAATTCAGTACAGACTTGTTTATTTCAACATGATTACTGAAATTCATTGTTTGCATGTCTTCCAGCTATCATATTTTAACATCTAGAGTGAGTAGAGTTTAGCTGCTAGTACAGAGCTTAAGCTCTTAAGCTTGAGTGTTTGATAACCAGGTCATCCCTTGATAGCACCCCTATATTAGTTAAGAATATAGATTCATAGGCTGGTTTAAAATAATCTAGAGTCTCTCAATTTTTTTTGATGTGGTTAATAATAATAATAATAGTAATATGAACGCTCTCTAACTCATAAATGGATTGTATAATAAATTACCCCTTATGAGCCTGCAATGCAGAAGCAGTGAGTGCAAGGAGACTCTCTTCTTCAAACCTACATCACCAAGCCATGCCCATCTCAACTTTGTTGGGCTAAAAAGTATGGACTCATCAAAAGAAATAAAGAGTGAAATAGAGTAGGTTATGGTTGCATATTTTTCAAGTCTTAGTTGTCTCCTCTTCTACATCTAGTGCACTCAGAGACCAAACATTAGATAGAGAAAGTTTGTTAGCCAACTGAGCGAGAATAAAATTTAGTAGGAGTAGTAGCTATTTACCACACCTAGCAAACTATATGCATTTGTAATTTGAGCAGTAATTCCACAGGCAATAACCCAAAATTTACAAACTTCCAGATGTTACAGACCTGGTACCTAAGAATGCATAGTCACTGCAGTCGTTCAGGTTAGAGAATGCCAAGGATACCTGCTGCCACCAATAAGCAGAGCCAAGAACTGCATATGTCTATTCCTAAACAAAGTAGAAGAAAATGAATGCAGGACGGCCTGATAGACCACAGTGCACCTCTATAACGTGTTCTCTAAGCCAATAAAAGGAGAAAAAGCCAGAAGGAATGACAAGGAATGAAAAAGAAACAGAAAAAAGATGAAAGGTAGTCTGGCAAGAAAGGAGATGTGTTGACAGAAGCTATAGGGTCAGTAACTAAACATACATTTTCCAGAGGTATCTTGAGTTTAGGGGTTCTTACAAGAAAACTGACTACTAAACACATTTGGGATTCCCCATATGGATTAAGGTACTATGTTGTTTACACTAATAAACATTATGTTTTGTTCACAAGTCAAGAAGGCATTTCCTGTGAATGACAGACTTCAATTAATACCAGAGAAGGGAAAATATTTATTTCAGTCTGTAGTGGGTCTGGCACTGGGGCAGTCAAATCACCCCCGGGAACCACCTGGACCCACTTTGCTTGCCCCCTCTGGCCTGCCACTCTTTGACAATAAGATTGGGCAGGAAGGCTGAACCTAGAGGACAGAGGGTTTGGGGTTTTAGGCCCTTGTCTGGGCTGAAACCCCCTGGCTTTGGCCCAGTTTACTTTGGCTGGGCCCCTCCACCTGAGGTTCACTGTCTCAGGACCACAGGCTCCCAGGCCTCAGCTCCAGCAATGCCTTTACATGCTGTGGTCTCACCTTCATGGGCCCTAGGATTCTGCCCCCCAGTCTTTGTTGTCTGAACCAGTCCTTCTGCTAACAGCAACAGTAGACCCTTTGAAACATCTAGGACCTGGAGTACCCTTGGGCACCCTTCTCCATGGCTTCCTCTGCCCATGTAACCAGAACCCAGTCTCCGGTATTTAAACACAAATCCAAAAATATGAGCACCTGCTCTCAACCAAAAGGTTCCCCAACCCTGGGTCAATACCACACTATAGCAATGAGCTACATCACCAGGCCCAAAATACTCATCTTCTGCCTGGTGGCACAGGGGCTTCTTTTCAGCTTCCCTGCAGGCTGAGATCCTTCCAACCTTTCCAGCCAGGCCTGTCTCTTCTTCCCCACAGCTCTGCTCCTCTACAGGACCATACTGTCCCCCTTGCCTTAGACCCTGGACACTCTAAGCCCCACCACTTTTGGTCACATGGCTCCCCAGCCACACACAGCAGTTTCCCCTTTGCCTAATGACAAGCCTGTACTCTGCTGCAGCCCCAGCCAGCAGTCGCAGCCTGCTACACTCTCTCCTTAAAGTGAGTGGGGCTCCTGGCTCCCTGTTACACAGCCATTCGGTACACACAAAATTATATTTTTTGAGCAAGCAGGATGCATCAACCTTATAAGCAACAGTTGCAAGTGAAATATTTCCTTAGAAGAGTGATTTGACTACCGATCTGATGAAATGCTATCTAAACTAATTACCAGTCATGTGCCACGTGTTTTTCTTTCTCTTCTACCACAGAGTATAGATTTAGGCTCCTCCAGAGAGGCTGAGAAGACGGTAATTCTACATTTTGCATGTAATACTATAAAACAATAATACTATTTCCTGAGTTTGTCTGTTTGACAGACTTTGAGAAGAAGGGTTGTATATGGATCAAGCCATTTGCCTCAAAAAGCAAACAAACAATGGCTATAGGGAATAATGTATCCATTCAAAAAGCATATCTGAGAACTCTATGATAGCTTCATTGCCTGCAGCCACTTTGGCCAGAAAAAGAATTGAAATGAAACTAATTTCTGTTTTAAACCTCTTTGAGAGATGAATTTTGTATTGAACCAAAATTGGATGCGACTGACAGGTTTCTTGTGAAAACACATACACATGCTTTTCATACTGCAGGAAAGTATCCAAATTAAGGTGCCAATTTTGAAAAAAAAGATGTACATGCTTAACTTTCAAGAAAGTAGGTAGTCCATGCAAATTTAGAATTATCTGCATGCTAAGAACTGATAATATGCATTTTCATGGCAAAAGCCAGTAGACTTTTCCACATCTTTTCCACTACTGATATATGAAAAATTACAAACAAGAAAAAAATTTATTACTTTGAAATGTTGCTTTGAATTAGCTTCCCCAAATTTCTTATTAATTGCTGGGGGAGAGGGGGAGCAAGGGGGTGGGCTGCATGGAACGAAACTGGTGGGAATTAATAGGTGAAATTATTTCAATAGGGATTTACAGGATTGTGCATGTGATATATGGAGGAAAAAGCAACAGGTAAGCAGAATATATTTCTGGAGTAAAAGGCATAGGTAAAATAAATGGAAGTATTTTCCCGTTTGAGATCTGCGAAATAGTTTAGATGGGATGCAAAACTGGCACTCTCACCTGAGAACTGAAGTTGTGTTAATGCTGAAGACTTTGTTTTATAAGTACAATCACAGAGTAAGTTTTACATATATTTCAAATATAGCACCACCCATCTACAGTCAGTTTTATAACAGCTTAATGGTACTTATTTATTAAAGCAAGAAGGCAGTCTGTAAACTCCCCAGACCAGTGCAACTTTCAACTACATGCCTAGTCTCTTCATTTATTGCTACTCCAAAACTGATAAAACAAAGCTATATTTTTTTAGCTTTTCCCTTGACACTACAGCAAAAAAAACAAAACAGTACACTAAACATTATACCACTCTGTAGGGTCAAAAGGTCATTTGATTTTTCCACATACTTGACTTAGTCAAACTACCGCTCTAGAACACAAGCAACACATCTTCATCTTTAAAACATCCATCTGAAAGAGAAAAACACTCCACCTTGTCAACATTTTAATTATTTCCCTATAGGCCACTTTAATAAATTATAATTTGCTGTACAGACCACATTTAAAATTAGTTCTGCCACTGATCTGGTTCGTAAAACCACTTTAAAGATTTTTTGAAGTATAATGCCCAAATAGGATTAGACAAAACAGTATTTCATTCTTGATTCTTCCACTAGGATGCTGTAGGACCTTGATGAAATTGTATCACCTGTCAGCCTTTGCTTTGCTTTCTACATTCAGTTTTTCTAATTTATTTAGATGCCAAGGGCTGGAGCTCTATCTCACCTATTATGCATCTGAGTGGACTTAAGCACCTAAGTCTGATCTCATTCCATCCTGCTTGAGTCCCTGAAAAAATGTTAATATGTCTATTTTTGTAACATGTTTTCATCTTAGCCTTCAGACAAAGGCACAGAAAGCAGGAGAAGAACTACTTTTTGCTTTTGCAGGAACCCTAGAAGAGTAAAATAAGGTGACAGGTGGGGGACTAAGTCTACTCTGGCATCTAATAGCTGGAACAGACATCCCAACATTCATTCCCAACATCCAACATTCCAGACATTCATCCCAACATCAGTCCATTCATTTGTTTTGGTGAAGGAACAGTCTCATACTATTTACTTCTACTGTACAACACTGATAGAAATTAAAAACTGTAGATACTACTGTGTGAAATATTACATGATGAAATAGGAATTACTAGGGTTGGTCAATTTTTCCACGTTAATTATTGAACATATTCACAAACAGTCTTATGTTCAAAGTCTTCCACTTCAGAAGTGCTTATGACATGGCCCTGTCAGTTTCCAATGAATCTGGGAAATGCATTTTGATTTTAAAATAAATAGTTTTTTAAAATCCTGAAAAAGAACCCCCAAAATAAATAAATACAAATTATGTGTTCCTTGAAAGTTTTTAACCAAAGTTAGTTGCTTTTTTCTGTAGAATTAGTAATAGTTTTCTTCCAATCTGAAAATATTTTTGGAATGCTTTAGCAAGCTGGTTACAACATGTGGTAAATCTTGCTGCTGTACAGAGGGACAGTACAAAGCCTGTATGTCAGTTCTTAAACTGTCAAAATTTGAAGCTACTACAAATGCATAAAAGACTGAACAAATAAAAACAACTATTAAAATACACTTTTAGTATGTATTGTATACCCAGCCAGATTTCCAAACTGGGAGGGGGGGGAGTGCATGCGTGTGCACACAGCTGTATAAAAATATATATTTTTCCCAGAACTATTTTCATTGTTTATTTATTTGTCATAATGGATGGAAGAATATGAAAAGTTGCCTGTGCACAGGTGAGGAAAATAATCTGTAAAACGATTTTAATAGACTGAATGCTACACTTTTTACAAAGAGCACTGGATATGGTTTAGCAAAGGAAGTGCTTGGTGAACATGTTTGCACAGTGACAAGGGTCAAGAATACAGGCACTGGAGTAAACTAACATGATAGTGTACAATGGAACACATTTTGAAAAAGAGCAGAGGTCTATAAAGAATTTATGTTTCATGTTTAAAAGCAAACGTGTCTCTCTTTCATATAGTGACTTTTCCCTCTGTTCTCCGTGAACAGAATTTTTCTTCCTCTCTGACCTTAAACTTAAATGGCAACCATTAATACAAAGATATATAAAATGGAGAAAGACAAAGATCACACAGGAGAAACATTTTAAAAAGCAATTCAGAAGCAACCCTTTTACTTGCCTAGTGTGTTCATATTAAATAACATATTATATAGCAGACATTTTAAGTACCTAGCCTTTTTAAAACAACATATTTTTACACAAAATTTGGATGCAATAATCTGACAATATTTGACTGGAAACAGGCTGTCAACTTGGTTGGAAAACTATCAATCTTTGACCAAGTACAGGCACTCAGTTTCTGCCAGGAAAATCCTCAAAGTGTATACAAGGTCAAGCTTTTTCTCCCGGGGAAAAAAAATGGCTGCTTTTGTGGGAAAATACCCTGGCAACAACCAGGGTTAAATCACTGCCAAGAGAGGTTCTTCTGGGCTTTCCTGGCTTAGCTTCCATAGCAGAAGAAATAGAGCTAGGGGAAAGCTCCCCATTTTCCTGAGACTAGGAGGTGAGGTGAGGAACAGCTATGGCTCCCTGCATCTTCCACAAACCAGGAAGTCCCCAGTCTTGGAAAGAGGCAAGGACTTTTACTGGCTCCCCTGGATTCCACTTGCCATCCTTTCTGCCCAGCTAAGCAATGGGATACTGATTTAAAATTTAGTGGCTGGAAGGGGGCTCAGGGACTTGCTCCAGCCATCAGGTTATAAGTCACAGCTCCATCATCCAATTAGGTTGCAAGGGAAATCCAGCTCAGAAAAGCCTCCAGGTGTCTGGCTCCTAGCCCTTCTAGCTTTAAAATCACCACTCATGCATGCTGTGGGCAAAGGAAAGTCAAAAGGGCAGGAAGCTGGGTATGTGGAGGTTTTTCCTAGCCTGGTTCTCAGCTCTTCTGGCTTCCCCTTGCAACCTGTACCATCCTTCTGACCCAGAGCAGCACAGGGCAAGGCAGGCTATAGTGTCATGGCAGCAAGGCTCAAGGACAAAATGTCTTGCCTTATTCTGCACTATTCTGGGTCAATCTACAGCAGCACAGGGCAAGGCAGGTTAATATGTCTCTTCTGCAAGGCTTGTGGAGCTTTGCCACAGTGGCAGAGTGCTCCTCACCTCTTCCTGCACTCTTCAGCGGGGAACTGGAAGGGTTTCCACCATGGAGAATGCTCTTCTCCAGTCAGTCAACTGACTGATGGAATATGAGGGGCATTCTCCTGGGGCAGGAACCCTACCCAGCTGTCTGTGGCAGCTGCTGCTTTTCAGAAGCAGCTAACTGTCATTTGACAGCCTACCCCTTTCCTAGACAGAGAAGAAGACTGTCAGTTAACAGGCTCTCTTAAGGTCAGTGGTGGCCTAGAGCTTGCCTGGGAACCTCTCCAGTCATGCGGTTAGAGAAACATCTGCACAGTTCAACACCCATGCTTCCAATATAAATTAACATCTCTACCCAGCCTTTGTCTGATTGAGAAGTCACCTGGAAAACAAAACCAGGGTATAAGCCAGCTGTGGCAGTAAGAGGATAGAGAAAGTTAGAGCCTTGATTTTATCTTTAAAAGTTAAAATAATAATAATTCACTGGCCAATGCTCAGCACTTTTCAACAGCTTGTACTTAATTCTAAATTGATAACTAGTGTCTTAGACTTTCGAGATATTCTGGACGATTCCTGGGTGAGATCCCCCAGGTGGTATAAACTGATAAAGTTTCACTGTCTTTAGAGGAGCAATGATACTTTACAACACCTGAGGATCTGCCCCATAATTATGTGATCCCAAAACATGAGTCACATATTTACTTTCATAAAACATCTTCTGGAAGTAGCTGCTTACATTGTTTGTAAGTAAACAGCTTCAATCTGACGTAAACAGAAACAAAACTGTTGTGCTGTCCCAGAAAATAGTGATATTTTTTCTAAACAAATATCTGTATCTTGTGCCTCCATACTATCAGGATAGGAACCATAGATAATACAAATCAATTTTATACATTGTTCAAATACAAAACTAATTATTCCTCTGTGCTGAAGCATAATTTGACCAGAATGTGAAGATGAATAGATATAGATAAATCAAATTTAAAGTAGCAGGCCCCAAATTTTTAAAATTTAAATAGGAAGCTGGGGGGGGGCAGGGGAGGTTGGAGGGAGCATAGAAAAAGAGGATAAGATTGCGGAGAACAAAGATAGAAGTATCTCTGACCACTAGAGCATAATTTCTTCCAGAACCTGGAAAGGAATATGATATTATTGAGTCTCAACACTCTTCAGCTCACAGGAAATAGTTATGCAACTGAGAGTTAAGAGCTAGGTACAGATATTCGAAAAAGCCCAAGGCAGAATTGATCTAAGTTGCAAGGTTTCTGTAAGCAGTTTAGTTTAGCTCAGTAGGGACCAAAAAATACATCTGTCTTTTGGTTGTGGGGGGAAGGGAAAGAAGTTCTGTAATTTTAAAACCAAACTATGTGTGCCATGTGTGTTATGAGTATAGGCCAGTTTCTGATCACTGGGTGCTGACAGAAGTTATGTTTTGCCATACAATTGGCAACTGAAAATGCTTTATGGTCATACCCTCGCAGAAGTGCACAGTCACAGAGTACTTTAAAAAGTGCCAGACTACACAACAAATGAACCCTTGTTAAATGAGGGTTCAGATGAAGGCACTCCAAAGTGAAGCACCTTCATTAACTTCTGTAAGTGCACACTGGGAGCAGGGCTGGGCTGAAGCAGCCCAGTCCCATTACTGGTTTCGTCTTCAGGATGGGAGTCGGGGGATGGAGGAGAAAGAGTCTTATCTGGGGTTTTCCCAGACTGCATTGGAGGGTGGAGCACATAGTTTGGAGTCTCCCCATCCCCGAGTTGGGGGTTCCAATCCACCCAGTCCCCCACTCCAGTGCAGGCTGGGAAAACTCCAGAATGGATCTCCCTCCCCTACCTTCTCCCCCTCCAATTCTGAGACAGCACTGGAGCTGTGGGGAAGGAAGGGGGACGACAGGGAAGGCTAGAAGAAGCAGCTGCAGACTCACAGCTTCTCTTGCTGGATCAGTTCCAAAGTCAAGCTCAATCCTCCACCCTCCTGATTCAACAGCAACTGTCTGTTAGGTTGGAGGATCAGTCTAACTCATGGCACTTTCTGTAAGGCACCATGAGTTGGACTATGGAGCTGCACATCTGTCAGTGCCTACTTACACCAGTAAAGGTGTAATGTCTGTACCTTGGCCAGGTACATCTCATCTTTTTCCACTGACTGCTCTGCATCAAGGGTATCAACCTATTATTGGTATCACATTTTAAGCTGGCTAATTCTTAGATGAAAAAACTGAATTTACAATGTACAATCATTTTTTTAATATAGCAGAGGCAGTATTTAATCTGAATTGGATTGAAAACCCAACAACTCAAAAATGGTTGCAAACTAAACTCCAACTCTATTTTGTTTTGGAAAAATTCCCACAGTACTCATTCCAAAATAAAACATGCTCCTAAGATGCCCAGCACTCTCTGACTTCAACTGGCATAATTCTCTACCATTTCACTATGGCCCACGCCTGATTAGCAGTAGAGACATCAACTAGATGGCTCAGATGTTATGCTGATTTTTAGTAGTAACAGCAGCAAAACTGACAAAAATGATAACTGGCATCTTCTAAAGTCTGAGGCACAGGGGTTTTTCCATCCTGTTCATTTAAACGAACATCAGTTAATTTAAAATATTATTATTTCTAAGTTCTGTGGCCCTGCATTAGTGCTAGACTACAAGGCAGAAATGTGGCAGGACTCAACCGAGACCCAAATGAAAACTAAGATGTACATAGCAGTCTCACACATGCATGCAAACTAAAACTGATAAAATAAATCTTCTCCAAATTCAAATCCAATTTTCTTTGATCATCCAAAATACTTGTAGAACTAGAATGACAGTTGGATAAGAATGAAATCAGACAACGAAGTCTGCAAATATTTACTCTGGTCAGGACAGGTTAGTGTCTTAATAGTCTATAACATTTTTATATTGATGTTAGAATTTTAAAAGAGGGTAACAAAATGTGTATGAGGCAATACGATAGACTAAATTTCTGGAGGCTCCTTTAGAGCTGTTAGGCTACTGGTAAATACATATTTAGTTCATACATTGGTTTTGAAATGTAGCTAGCAGACTGTAACCGTTTCTTCTGAGTGGTTACTACCTGCCAGGTAAATATGTCTTTTGGAATACATGCATACTAATTTTGGAAACATGTATTATTTACCAAACAAGGTGCAACAGTTCTGGCCTATCATGTAAATCTATATTTGAGCATGGATCATTAATTTAACAGACCACAATAGCTACTTCACATCCTCCTTTGGAAACCTGGTTGGCATATATTGCACATGAGGTCTCTCTCTTTCTTCACACACACATTTCTGATGTATAATACTGACAACAAAATAAACATGCATGGCATTTCTGCAGTTCTTAGGCCAGATCTTCAGTTGATGTAAACTGACAACCCACTACAATGTCTAGATCCTAATACTTTCTATATACAGGTGATTAGACTATTCTAGAAACTGCTTCCCAGGTTTTGTTTTTCAAATCGAATATTATTTTATATATTTATACAACAAACTTTTAAGAATATTCACTGTTGATAAATTGCCCATTATACATTTTCTGAAAATGATTATAAAAAGTTTTAGCCTCCTTAGGAGATTGTATTTCATCTTCAAGCCTGGCAGATATTTGTACTTCTGACATATGCTCAGAAGAGGTTATAATGAGGTTACTGTAACAAACTTTAGTGGTAAAAAGGAATTGCTATAACTACTGGATTTTAAAGATGGTTTGTGTTTGTGGTATAATGGCTAGGGCTAAACACACTATAGTCAGAACACAAAGACTAAATCCCATTCAAACTTGAACCATCTTTTTTAAAAGTAACTGAATTCCAAAATAGTCTGTCACCAGACTAGTAAGATCCAGTAGGATACCAGAAGACTTATTATTAGGGTAGGCTGAGAAGATCAGCCAGTCTGTCCTATTAAGATATCAGCAGAGCAATGCAAGGAGGGATTGGCCCTTCACTGTGTCCTCAAAAAACAACCTGGGCCAGAAGGAAGTGGCAGGATTTGGTAGTCTTCCCTTGTAGCTGAAACCCTGCTGGAGTGAACATATCCTTGAGTTTGTTTCCCCAAGCTGATCTCCAGTACAAATAAGAAAAAGAAGGAAATAAATAAAAGGGAATAGGGCATTGGGGACTTGGACATACAATTATTTCTATAATAGAAACTATTTTTCCCATTCCTACTCTTTTTCCTCCCTTCCTTCTTGTCCTTCTGCTTCAAATTACTGTTAGTAAAAGTGCCTTCTCCTTAGCGTCTGTAACAGCTCTCCTGTCTGTCCATCTCAAAATGTTCTTAAGCTTTTCACAAATCTCACCCTAAAATACTTTTTGTTCTTTTGCTTCATTAATTTATTGTGCTAATGTTACCACTGCCACTGAAAGCTTTGATTTATTCACTGAGAAATATTCTATAATTTATACTGTTTCCCTTCTTGTACTTCACTCTGAAAATATCTAGAGTCTGAATTAGTTTGAATGGCACTGTACTAAAATTGAAAATGTCCAGTGTATAATACAAAACTTACTCCATATATCTATCTCTATCTATCTCTACCCATATATCTCTATATATAGATATATATATATATTTGAAAATACAAGTATTTACAGATTCATACGTATATTTTATATATTCATCACAGCAACTGCAAACACAAAAGAATATATACTATTGTCTGGTTTCCTCATGGTCGATGCTTCAGCCAAAGTGCTAGAATAGCTAACCACTTTGTCTCAGCCTCCCATTGTATAACAGGGATGAGATGTCTTTCTGGCTTTTGATGGGATAGAGCCAGGATATTACACTAAATTTTACAAAATCCTACCTACCAGGCCAGGAGTGAGGTTTCCTTAAAGCAACATATTAACTCTGTAAAATATTTTTTGGCTTTGGAATAAGTGTGCAAGGTCTTGCCCCTTACACATATACACATTTCTGAACTTCTGTTCTATCAGTACATACTCAGTTTATTCTTTTTGCATAAAGCATCTGATGAAGTAGGCTATCAGCTATGAAAATCTGTATCTCTCTAAACTGGTCAGTCTTTAAGAAAGCCCTGCTTTCTGCTTCATTTCAGACTAATGTCTCTAATCACCTTTCTCTGTTTTTGAATATGGTATGTTTCCAGTTCAGTACTGCTGAATGCCACCCCTTCCCTTGGTTACTGATCTGAAATACAGTGGGTTAACTAGAGCAGGGTGAATGCGCAACCACCTAGGACACTGAATGGGAGGGAGGGGAAAAATAAGTAACTGTTGTCAGCAGCTACACATGATTGCATGGCAACCATAAGTCACCACTGTCCCTTAGCCCCTGGGCACCTGGTTGCATTGCTAATACTGAAAGACTTTAACATTTAAGGAGGGGGAAGATTGTATATATTTCCATCTCCTTACTTGGTACCATTATAGTTCTATTTAACCATTGGTTCCTCAATGATGTATAAAGATCTTACACTGGCGTTTTGGACAAGATAGAGCTACAAAAGCACATATGCTCCAAAGATATATGTATATAAAGAACACTTTTATGGTTTTTATAATTAAAATGTGGGCACTGTTCCCAATATAACCTTTTCATATATTTGGCACAAGTGCCAGTCTCGGTAGTGCAAAGAATACCCATTTTCTGCACTAATAACCCTTCTCCATATGCTCATGCAACCTGTGGTCCTTCCTAAGACACAACAAAGCTCAACCACTGAACTTGGTTGAATTTTCAGGGACTAAAAGAATATTTGTTGGCTAGATTCAGAAACAGAAATACATATCACAGTTATTGTGTTTTAAATTAAAACTGTGAACTCTCCAGTCCTTCAAATCTTGGGGGAACATAAAATGCCATAAGTCTTTACATGGAACCCTGGGCTCTGGGATAAATTTCAATAAAAATCAGCCTGCACATTTTCTTGGCTCTTGAGTTGGTTTGACAACATACAGAGTATCATGTTCAAATGTGGCAAACAGTATTTTTTATGTGAAAGTATTTCATTTTTTATAATAAAATGTTCATAGCTACCAGAAAGCTAATGCCCTTCCCATTTCATAGCATATTGGTTTTAGGGCTGTAGGGAATCTAAGAATAATTTTACATTCAAAATAAAGCATTTTAACAGTAATAATCAGGACCTGCATAACCCTAAAAATACCAAGATAGTTCCTGCTATGCATGTCAAATAAGTGTTGCAGACATTACCACTGGCCTATAATTGTTCTTACTGCTTATACACTCCAAATTAATGTTTCTCAAGTTAAATTGAAAAAGAGATCAAGTCATTAGTCTATTCTGCCTAAGGTAAACCAAGAGAGCTTTTAAAATATGAGTGGAAACTTTCCTAAATTTTCCCATGGAATAATTTTCTGATTTTTTTTTCACAAAAACGAATGTATTTAACAGGAACAGATTTATATTGTATATCGTTTCTCGGCCTCTTGAAGGCTCAGATCAAGTATAATTTTAATATTTAGACACGGGCCAAAACTACGATCATTCTTGGAATTCTTTTTTTCATGCAGTACTTAGTAAAGTCATGACTTCCATACAAAAATGCCTATCGATAGTACTACTATATGCAGAAATTGCCGCTAAGAAGGGGGAAAAAAGTCATACTACACACTGTATGAGAGAGGCATTCTGGAAGATTAGGTGAATTAAGGCATAGTATAATTTATAATTTTAAACAATCCTAGCATATTTCCCTCTATGTTTGTTTTCATATATGGTTATATATAACAGTAACAACAATCGTACTATACAATTGTAAAATAATAACTTCCATAGCAGAATGCTATAAAGGTGTTTAAATACACATTAACTTACTGTCTCTCAATACAAAATAATCTTAAATGGAATCAGTTAAATGACAAGTTGGTCTAATTATGTAACTTTCACTGAATAACATATTTTCCTTTCATAGTACAAGGTCTTCAATGTTTTGTTGAATTTCTATTAACAAATTTAACCTCTGATGTGATGTGTTTTCATTTTATCACATTCACTTAAATTGACTGAGGACAGTATGCAATTTTTATTCAGTGCTGTTCACCTCTTACCATCATCATAGACTAAAAGGGAGGCAGAACAGTTTGAACAACATCTGGTAATTCTGAAGAGATAATGTCACTTAAACAACAAACAGACCTTATTTAATAAAATTTTACTTTGAATGACAAAGATTCCCTTTTGTATGATCACAGAAATTCTGATAACTAGTTGGAGAAATGCTGATAAAATAGCTATGCAGTACTACTGACAAAGGACAATAATTGCTATAAACCGTTAAAGAAAGGAAGCATTTAATACAATTTGCTTGTTATTTTTCAGAATCTAAATGCTTTTAATTTAGCAAAATTAAAAATTTAAGTGATAATTTCTAAGCCTCTAATCAAGATGTTTCAATTTTTAGATATTTAACTTGCATGTGAACTAGAAAATACAGATGGTTTCTATCTGTTTTGGGTGTCAGTACTGTAATATGGGGCAGCAGCTATGAAGGAGTGCTAGATCCCCCCCCACCTCCCTCATGAGTTTTTACCACAGGAGGCGTCTATGAACTCAACAAAGTATCCACCTCCCCTGCGGAGGCAAAGTCAGAGCAGGAACAACCCTGCACTCAATATGTATGGATCTGGAGCATAGGGGAGTGAACAGGGCACCAAGCATGGCCCCTAGCGAGTCCATGCCATGGGGCTGCTGCCACTGGATCTGATGCCGTTATAACAGTGGCAGCACAAACAACTGCCTTCAGTGTGTAGACAGTCTGGTCAGGTAAGGTTCCCCTTCCTCTTCCCCTCCGCTCCCTGTCTCTGCCTTCATTGTTTGGCATCCCTATTCCTACCCTTCTTCCCCAGACACTGAATGAGCTTGTTATATGTTTGTTAGGCTTTATGCTCTCCCCACAAGTTTTTTTAATTAAATTAATTTCCATTCACTCTGCTGTAAAATAACTAAGTATAAAAGGCAAATTAACATACCATAGCCGGCTCAATATATACAGAAATAACACACCCATAACTAAGCTAACACTGAATTAAATGCTGTTTTGGTGGACTGCCTTTTTTTTTTTCCGGTACCTGTAAGATGAGTTCATTGGAATAGTGAAGCAATGTCTGCCATTCTATACCACAGATAGCCAATAAATCTGCAAATAGAAATTTTTCACAAGTATATAGTGGCCCATCACAATCAAAATCAAAAAACATGAGAAAATTTTTAAAATGAGATGACTCATCAGCACAAGTTCAGTTCAGTCCACTGCAGAAGGAAGGAGTCACAGAAATGTCCCAAAATATTCTCTCCTCCCGATTCAAATATACCTATGCAGGTCCTGCAAACCTGGGGAGTTATTGCTATGCTTAGTCCATTCAGTCCCAAGTTTGTATTCAGTTTTCATCACCTTCCTCTTATAGTTTCATTTAACATTCTCTATTCCACTCTCCAGGAGTTCAAATCCAATTCAACAAAGTTCTCATGCAGTTGCTTAGGTATATATATAGAGAGAGTGCAGACAGAAGTGTAGCTCCCAGTTGTAATTCAGGGCAACTTTTGCAAAGCATTCTGAGTTATATTACCCCAGATCAAACAGAAGTGCATTGTTGGTTTAAGTGGGGAGGGGAGTCTAGCTGCCACTGGGAGCCTGCATCTAGGCTCCCATAGCAGTGGCAAGACTCTCTGCCATTGCTTGCTGTTTTCAAAATGGGAGGGGCAAAAGGCAGCAGAAGTTCAATCTTGGGGCTACCCAGCTGATGCTGCAGGGTGGGGTGGGTGAATTGGATGTACTGCAGCCCCAACTCAGAGGGGTTGCAGTACATCCACCCCACGTTCCTGGAGGGGCTGAAAAACCCCAGACTCAACTCCCCCTGCTTCTTTCCACCCCTCCCATTCTGAAAACAGCAACAGGCTGGGAGCTCAGCAGACACAAGTTACAAAAGGTGCTACCTTTTGTAACATCTTTATCGGATACCTTATGCAATAAGGGGTCAGATTTTCACCCAAATGACCATTTTTAAAGCTGTTTGCAGCCATGCACTGCACTTGTGTTTGATCAGAGCTATAAACTGCTTTGTGTGGCCAGATCAACCAAAAATTGTCACTTCTGTCTGAACCTATATACATGTGCTTTACTGATGTAGTAGGTCTTCTCTATCTGACGTTCACAGCCACTATTTCTGCTTTGTCTTGTCCAGAATCAGACAATTGTTTTATCTTGCTGTTAAGAACAAGGATGCTCATAAGACTGCTGCCTTCCTGAGCTTTTACGTCTCTGCTCATTTTGTTTTGTTTACATATCCACTCAATGTAATTGAGTTTTCCAAATTCAGATCTTCAAATTTGAGATTTGGACCCTACTTTAAATCTTATACTAAAAAAAAATGAACTAGGTGTCTGGAAAATAGAAATCTTGTGAACAGTTTTGATTTTCCAGAAAAGCAAGGTTGCTAATGAACTTTTTTTTTTGACTATTTGCAAATTTTACTAACAACCAAACTTTGTTTTACTGGCATGTTTTTACTGATATATGTTCTACATAATATAAATGTAACTCTTCTGCTAGACTGTGCCCTGCTGCCAGGTGCAAGTTAGAAGGGCTGAGTACAAATGTAGGGAGTTTACATCATCCATAGAAAAAAAGTAAAAATGTTGTCGGTCAAAAGTTTGCAGTATTTTTTTTTATTCAACTGCAACAATGTTTTTATACCATGTTGCCTCCTCCCGGGGTCCCCCACATTTCCTACAGCCAAATGTCCTTCTGCGCCATGCTGCTCCACCACCAGTCCGCCCAGCCTTACTCCTACCAGCCCCACTCCCCACATCCCATCATGTCTCTCCCATAAAAGGCTACATGTGATCCAGCAATATTATGAGCAGGTGACAGGACTCAGGCAGCAACAGTAGCACATGGCTAGAGAGGGAGGGGTCCTGGAGAGGGAATGCTCCTGCCCATACAGTAGGTGGTACTGCTGTGCTCTGTCTGTCCTTCAATGATGCTTCCAGCAATCTTCAATCAGCTCCAACAGCTTAGAATTTTTTTACGGATGCTTTTTTTTTT
>JAGPOW010002067.1:9153189-9172978 GCA_030014935.1 Caiman crocodilus
TTTTTTTTTTAAAACAGACTTCATGGACAGGCATTTTTATGTACAGTTGGCAATCCTACAGAAAGGGCATTTCCACTTAAATTATTCTGTAGAATAATTTTCTATCATCTCCATTTATAATGTCAAACTTCTGTTATGCTCAGAGCAAAGTAAATCAAGAATGACTTGATCTCACCTTCAACTTACTTTGCACACAAAGACTCATAAATATTAAGCACAATTAAAGAGTCAATGATGATGCCAACACGCACATTTTGAAACACTTGTAGAAATCATTTTTGGGTATTCTGTAGACTTAAAATTCCTTAAAAACAGAGTTCATGATGCTTTCCATCAGACATGTTTTTCTCTAATTGCTGTTATAACATTATCATTAGAAGAGTCATATGGATGTTATGACTTTGATAACACAAGTTAAATTTTTTAAAAATTGCACTAATTTTGAACAAGACTACTTTATACACCCTGACATTATTCATAGTTCTATTTAAATTTATTTCTATATTTCAATACTAGCCAACTGCCCATCATGAATGATGAAGCGTTTACATGCCCCCCTGCCCACCCTTCAAGGCCAGTTATGTAAACAGTCCCTCCACTGCCACCACCTCCCCCTCCAGCCTCTGCCATAGCAACCCGCTCCTGCTTGCCTCCACCTCCTCCTCCAGAAAACAGGGCTTTCCCTACCTCCCTGCTTGAGGTGGTGGTGGCTCCCTCCCCCTGCCTGACTCTGCCTCCTTTCCTGGAGCAGTGGGGTCCACCCCCTACCTCCCTGCATGAGGCAGTGGCAGCAGCTCCCTTCCCCCTGCCCAATGTCACCTCCTCCCCTGGAGCAACAGGGCTTCCTCCATCTCCGTGCCTGAGGCAGCAGAGTCCACTCAGCCAATCACCACTCACCCTCTCAGAGGCATATGTACATTGCCCAAAGGCATTACAGACAGACAGACTAAGCCCTTTACTATACTAGACTCTTAATTAATGTTATTTTAAAAGGTCTAACATCCTGTAATATTCTAAATAAATAAAAATGCTTGCATCTTAAGCAGAGATGAAAATGATTGATTGGCATTAGCTAGAATTCTTAGTCTCTTCTTATATTCTTTAATGTAATTCCTTTGATCTAATATAATTGAAAAGAGGTTTTAAAAAAAATTAGTAAAATATTTCTTATTTAATATTACAATTTGTCAGTACATTTTAAAGGAAGGAACAACATTCTTCCATCTACCCTTCTTTTACCAGGTTGTAGTTTCAGATCTTTCTCTGCTTGTTGTTGTTGTTGTTGTTGTTGCATCTTAAAGATACTATTTTAGAAAGGGCTTGTTCTGTTCTGAAACTTCTATTTAGTTTCTCGAAATTAATGCAGTTTCTTAAAAAAATAAAGAAAAGTCAGGTCTAGCACCTTAGAGGTGTTGTAATATCTTTTCAGCAGAAAATGTACTTTAGCAGTATAACGTTCAGACACATGCATACAAAATTATGTACAATTTTCTATGAACTTACAAACTTAAATAAAATATACTTTGTATGTGCAATAAATATTGTGAATACAAGCCTGGCTGTAAATTGTAGCAAACTGCAGGCAACAGAAATCATGCTTTTACATAGTTATCATATGACCAGATTTTAACACCATATGGTCCTGGGTGTGACCATAAACTGCATTAAATTTGAGGGTCTGGTGGCAACATGGTGGGGCTACTCGTAGCGAGGTAAAATAAAACACCAATGTTGCAACTTCTAGATTAAGGCACGTATAGGGCACCTGAAAACCCTAGCCCCCACTGCCTTGTGGGTAACTTTGGTTATAGAAAGGCTAATGGACAGTCCCCCAAAAGAAATACCCCTTCACTGAAGTGTTTGGTAGCCAGCAGCAGGTCTATTTATTGCTCTCTGGCAGAAGCTACAACTATCAAGGCATTGAACATCTGGCCTTTGCATTGGTCTGGCCTTTGCATTACGTCTCAATGGACTAACAGGGGGGAGGGTGGTAGGACTTGGGTAACCTCCACTCCTCCATAGTCTTCCTAGATGTATGCATCAAAGGTCTTTGTGTGATTGTCACAGGACTCCATACAAGGAGACTCATCAGGCTCCTAAGTAGGTCTCTTATGCATACACAATGATCCAGAGGATTGATGGTTGCCTACTACTACTATATGATCAGTTTAAACTACTGGTAACATTCTGAAAAGTGCAATCATTAAATTATTATATTAGCATTAACATTTGAAATGAATGTTCTTTCTTCTATCTCCGGGTTTTATACTATTTTGTATCCTCCCTTATATTTGAGATCTCCCACAAAAAAGTAAAGAGTAGTAAGAAAATTGCTAGTGGATTTCATGAAGTATCTGGCACTTTTCCCTTTTCATGACCTCAGCATTACTCTACCTTAAATCACATTAACGTGGTTCATGGTGAAATACTTGACCTGTTTTTGTCCTGAAGCAAAGAGCTTTAAGGTTAAAAAACAAGCTACTCTTAATCTGTTTCCAAGTAAGGAGCATAAAACAGTCAAGAATGTTTTAAAAATGCATATTAATACTAGCCTCTCTACAGACAGCTGTTGGGTTTCAGTCATTCTTCAGTACTATCATTTTCTTCAAAAGTGTCCCTGTCTCTTTTCAACATTTATCTTGGGATGTGCAGGGCAGCCAATCTATTTTGTGCATTAGGTTCTAAGCAATACGTTGGTGTTAAAACAAGGTAGGCAGTACAATGGCTGTTGCACTCCACTATGGAACAATGACAGACCTTGACCTAGTACAGGAATTTATAACTGTGTGAAGCAACTACAGAATATTACATAATCCTAATGTAAGGGAAGAATTGTAACATGGTAGTATTACTAAATATCAAAGACTGACTTTTGCACAAGGGCAAATGACTATGAAAAAGCAACACAACAACAAAAATCTAACCAAATTTTCCCCAGACCTCCCCCCTCCTTTTTTTTTTTTTACATGAGTGTTCTGTCCAGATGCAATTTCCTCTGGCAAGTCTATTTAATTAAATAGGCATGCAGAATTGCCATACATCACAAGTTAAACCACTGAAGCTTTCTTTCATCACCCAATGGAGGTGCCTGTGGCTTTTAGAGGTTTGTACATTTGCAATCAATGGTTTAGCTAATGGTGGGTACATCTACATGTGTGCTTTACTGCCGAGCTGACTAATTAGCTCCACAGTAAATCATCAACATCTACATGTGCACCCATATTAAGGTGCAATAAATTAATTAACTCCAGTATAGAATTTTACTGTCTGGGACAAGTACTATTCTACAGTGGAGTAATTTATGCCACCACAACACATGTGCAGACAGTGACTGAGACTGGCTGGGGCACAAGGATGCTACAGTGCAGGGAATGCCTCCTGGCTAGCCCAACAGAGTAGCACCCTTGTGTCCCTGCCAGGTCTACCACCACCTGATGCCACCAATCAGAGTCCAGGGATGACCTTCCCTGGCTCAGACCGCTACAATCCCAGACACACATGAAAATGCTGCACTTGGGGGAACCTGACTCCAAAGCAAACTGCGCTAGAGTTTATTGTGTCAGGGTAATGACATGTGTAAACGTATCCAATTACTGAAATGTTGGAAGACAGACACAAGTCAAGAAGTATTCAAGGAGAATTTGATAGATTGCATAAACCAACACTGCAGAACAATAATACATGAGAAGATTAAAACATCAAGAAGGCAGAGAACTTCACCTACCTAGACAGAACCAGTCTAACTGACTGAGATCCCAACAAGGAAACAATAAAGACAGGAACTGAAATAAACTGACCTAAACTTAACCATATATGTACAACAACGTTTTACAGCAACAGAGCAGAATGAAGAGTGTTTTAAGTGCATCTCAGTGTAAACTAATAGCTGTACGACCGAGAGATCTACCAAAGTATCATGAAGTTGGCACCCTTTTGCCACTGCAAGTACCACTTTCTGCCTAGGCTTGTCAGGGGCCACAAATCTCCACACTCCCTGGCAATCAGCAGATGCTGCCGAAGGAATACAGAACAAAGCAGGAAGTACACCTCTGCAGACACCTCCTCTGCTGCTCTAGCTGGAGCATGCAGCCTAACCCTGCTGGCCAAAATCCAGGGCTAGATCTGTCCCACAGGCCATAAGTTGCTAAACCTTGTATTAGACAGAAAACTAGACTCCTTCAAAAAGATTATAGGCATGCCATGGAAAGACTCAGTCATCAATGAAGAATTCAAAAAAAGCCAGAAGTTTACCTTCATCAGAATTAAAAGGAAGAGCTTGACATATCTGGGACATACACTCCACATGCTAGATAGCAGGCTGACTCCCACACAAAGCCCTCAAATGGAAAACTAAGTGCTTTGAGGAACTAAGGATGCTTATTCAAAACCTCTAAGATGACACATTGTCATAGAGGGTGGAATTGCTGGTCTCCAAAGGCTGATTCAATAGTAAATGAAAGACAGGAGTAAAAGACACTAATTTTGGGGGGAAATTAATTAAATGAGAAGAACAAAAGAAGATAAAAAGGACTGAACGACATGTCTAATATGAAAAAGTTAAAAAATATGGCAAGTAAAATGTTTAATAGCTTTCAATAATGTTTAAAATGGCTAACATAATAACAATAATAACAACAACAACAACAATTGATGTTTATTTCTAATCTGAGGAAGAACAGAATTTAAGACATGTAATGACTGTGGTTCATTTGTTCCATGTATAAAAATGACCCAAGAGGACATAAGTGGTTGATGCAACAAAATATCAATTAACTGAAATAGACTAAACATCATTTTTTTTTATACATATGGGAGTTTTTTCAAAGGCACAAAGAGTACTTAGACCCCAACTCCAAATAAATGCCCCTGGAAAAGAAGGATGATGTCTGGAGGATGGAATACTACTCAGAGACTTGGGAAACAGAGTTTAGTGCTTTGCTCCATCACAGATGTCTGACTTCTTAGGGTTTCAGTCCTCCTTGTCTCCTGAGTTATTCCCCCATTTGAAAAAAAATGATGTTTTGAAGATAAGTACTGTACAGCAATGAATATGGGGGCCTCACATCCCACAGGAAAAAAAAATCTGAAGACAGATAAATGTCTTTGAAAACTGTCTGCAAAATCTCAAAAAATACCCACAAGAATTTAAAGACATATACTAGAAATTAAAATAGCTAATTTAAATGTATGATTTTTTTTTTCTACTTGTCACTGAAAAAAAAAAAAGTTAAAAATGGACATGATAATCCTACTTCCTAACCATGCATGACTCCATAGCTTTCACATCTCTTCCAGGGTATGACATGAACCTGAATAAAGAAATAGATTCAGGGATTAATCACAATCCTAGCTGTGCGAGACCTGTGAATTAAATGCTGTTTCCTTTGTGACCCACAAGAAGTCATGTTTTAAGGCCATAGTTCTGATATAAATATGAAAGATGTTATCCTAGCTTGGGATATCAAACATGACCAGTAAGGACCCCTGCTTTTTAAAAGAAATGAGATAAAATAAACTTCCAGTCACATCTTTTTGTGTGCAGGATGGAAGGTAGTTATATTGGAAAACTCTAAACCTGTCAAATCCTTGATATTTTTGGAAACATGCTGCTGATGAATGTTTCTTTTTTTCTTTCAAACCCTTCATTCCCCTCCCCCCATTATTCTGCAAAAGTGCTGTTGTGCCTGGCTTCTGGTAAGCCTGCCTGGGTCTCTGAAAAAGGGCATTTTGACACTATCTACAATTAATGTTGGTTTATTTAATTACTAGAGAATATGGCATCATTGCACAATAATCTTGACAAATTGATCGTTATCAGTAGTTAATGACCAGTTTATTAGTTAATTGTCCTGAGGCTAAAAGGTGCATGGAGAGAGAAACCGTTTGCAAAGAAAAATAATAGCTACTAACAACAGAAAGGTTTGGTTTGGGAGGTGGTACTGTCATTAGAAATCCCAAATGCTACAACTACTAATGATTTCTGAAAAAGAAGAAAACTGTAGTTGAACAGATGTAGCTTTCTAGGTTAGGAATGCATTGTGTTGAAAAAACAATTATCCACTGTTAACAATAAGCATGCTTCTCCAATTAGAATGAGGAATGTATCTCATTACATTTATAGTATTAGATACATATGATAGCTTTCTTAGATAATTACTTAATAACACACATTTTATACAGTTTTGTTGCAAAGAAAGAGATTTTAACAAAATATCTGGAATGCAGTTTCAATGCATTTGTTATTCACTCAAAAGAAAATCCTCAGCAAGATTTCAGTCTTCCAATATTACTAATTAAATTTTCTGGAGAATGAGTGCTCAAACATACTTCAGATAAAACTATTTCAAGGATACGTGAAGTCTAGCATGTACTAACACCACATGTACTAACAAGTCTCACTTCTAAATGGAAAATAACATGAATGGGCAGCAGATACAACAAGTAACATAGCTCACAAGGAAACAAAAGAACGAGCAGTCAAGACGCAGACAGAAGTTGCATTTGTCATGCTATCAGCATTCTATTAATTCAGAGGTTTTATGTGTTTAGTTTTCCTTTTAGCTCTTCACCTTCCAGTTAATATACAATGGTTACATGAGCTGGAGACCAGATGTATAGGCATTTGTAAGAGGACATGCCCTAGCACTGCCATGACGTTGCCTTAATTCTAACCAGTCTCGGCTCCCACCTCTCAGGGTTTTCTCCTAATCTCTCACTTTGCCATACCTTTTTTCTGTGTTCTTGTCACAAATTGCATATTTGTTGATAACTGACAGGGCTGCCCTGGGATGGACTCTGTGATGATCTTGAACTTGTGACCTCCCCGCCATCAACAATGCACTGTAGTGCCCCTACCACCCCTTGATGCTGCTAATGAGCAGGGGAGATGAGCTCTAATTATTTTTCCTAGTCCCTTTTTCCTCTCTGTGGGCTCATTCCAATCCACTTAGAGTTCAGATCCTAACACCCCAGAGTCTCTCTTCTTCTCTTTCTTGCCCCAGACTAATGCTGCACCCTTCAGACCCCAACCCTGCAATCCTTCAGACACCCAAACTGTCTAGGCTCGGCCTGTTCAGTCTCACCTCCCTTTTCCTCTATCATAGGTCCCTCAGCCCTGGTCCACTAACTTAGACCCTGTCCCTCTAGACTGCAGTCTCACAGCAGTGTGCCTGCTATGTAACCTGCCCATGGCCTCCTCTGCCCCTACAGCTACTCCAGGTCTTCCAGTTGTTCAACAGACACACACCTGCATAATATCCTACCATCCATAAATATCCTAGTACAAACCACAATTTCCAGGGCTAGACTTACTCTCACCCATGTGAGTAGTTTGGGTACCCCTAAGCACTGCTTCCCACAGTCAGCTTCTCTAAGCTCCTCTCCCTGATACCTGCAAGGTCTGACTGCCCACCCTGGCTTAGGCCTTAGGTTTATATGCCTGAAAGCCATGCCCTCTAGCTGCCTTGTTCCTTCCCAACCCATAGGGTTTTTTCTTCTTAATGAAGTGCCAGCCTGCATTCTTACAGCTGTAGCCCCAAACAGATGGCTTATCTTACTATGTCCTCTTAAAGTTAGTCTGTTGGTCCTAGCTCCTCCACTGCATCAAAGCCGGTGTAAGACTACAGTGAGGTGGAAAGTCTGGGACTGACTATCACCTGTTTTTGGTCCCAGTCCCTCCATCCTTTATGAATGATGCCCTACATTGTATTACATATTACCTTGAAAGCAACAGGAGAGCATGAAAAAGCAAGAAATACACATCCTAAAAGCACACTGTAAAAAGTTCTAGTAGCCTATTAAAACATCCACTAAGAAAATGACAATAGGATTTCTAAGTTTGGAAGGTGTGGAAGGTGGGGAAAAATATATTTTCACTTATTTGCCATGGAAATATATTATGTATTGATTTTATTCATATAATTGTTGTTAATCAGCACTCTTCTCTCATTAGAAATAGTAAGGATTGAATGAGGACTGAAATTATAACACACCCTTTGCTCTTGGGTTGTTCTAAAGCAAAATAATTCTTTTCAGGTCCATAGCATCTATCAGACATGTATTTTAAATTTCTCTAAAAAGAAAGTGAGGTTCACTGTCACTTTTTACAGCAAAAGTAAATGTCTCATCATATCTTGCCTTAAATTAATCTGGCTAATTTGCCACTCCAAAGGGTATGCAAATAGTAGCAAATTATCCAGTAGTAGCCAGTTATCAGGAATTGATAATTTGGGCTTCATTAGCACAGTACTTATGGAAACTATAAAGGATGGTGAATTAAACAATAGTAGAATATTATTTCATTATTGAATTATCCTGCAGTTACTGTAATCGTACTGAGTGCCTGTTTCCTGGCTGCTAAAGAGTTGAAGAGGGCTATGAAACACTACCAGAGTATTTCATACCTTTTCCTATGTGAGTTCAAATTCCTTTACCACCAAGAGCCAGCAGCTGCAACCTTGCAAGGGAACCACTTGTTACAACATTAAACCCTGTTTTTCAAGCATCGTAGAGGGGGAGGACAGGGGACTATAACAGTCAACAGATTTTGTTTTTAAAGCATAAATATTTGAGAAATTGTTACAGTTATTTCTTCCTCTGATTCACATACCTTCAGCTATTTTTTTTATCTCACTGATCCCATGCAATTCCCACCCCCTTACCTAGGATTGTTGATTCCAACTTTCCTACCACACCAGAGTGCTAAACCAGCTCTGGTGGTTTCCTCTAATGTTTCCCATGTCTAGGGCATGAAAGAAATAGATTCCTGGCCCCCAAAACCTTCTCCAAGTCCTCCAGGGAGGTTAAACAGAAACTATTTCTTGTCATCAAAAAAAGTGCACGTACAGCCATACAAAACTTGAAAAAAAAGTCAATTTTATTTTAGTTGATTTCCAAATACGGAAATACTATAACATTTTTTCCTCAATATTTATGCTTTTTTCCAATCTGTTCAGTCTGTTTACCAGTTTGTCAATCAAGTAGACACTAACGAATAACATTTCACAGGGTTCCGAAAGAAAGATGCCCATATTTTGCTTTTGTCTGATGACAGGCAATGAAGATCACGAATCTACTGTCTTAGGCATTTAATACTATTCATGCTACTTAAAATGTCTTTAGGGAAAAAGACAGTCTCATTTCTCCAGCAGTAATTTATATAATTGCAAGAAAAAATTTTCTACAGTCTGTTATCAAGTTGATTTTTATAAGGTGGCAGTTAATTTTTTTACACTTCCATTTTATAAGTTACTATTAATGCTGCCATCCTTGCTACAAAATATTATTGCAAAATATATAAGGTTTTCCTGTTATCTTTTATCCTATCTGAGTTATGGCCAAAATGGCATATCTGCATTCAAAACTAGTTAATCTAGGCTTGTTCTTAACCATGCATCTTTGTATATGAAATAATTAAATTGTAACTGATGCTTAACAGTAAGTAATAAGATATGTTATGTGTTCTATATGCACCCTTATATGAGGTTTCTAAAGCAATAGCATTCTAAATGCATTACATGCTTATAAGACTAGAACCAACAAAACCATAAAAATGGCCAAAGCAAACAATCACAAGCATCATACCAAATTCTTATATATATTTTTTTTTTTCCAAAAGGTTTCAAAGTTCTAGGATTTTTTAGTTTTAGAGAAAAAGACATCCCATATGCGTGGGATGACAAAAGAAAAGTTAATGATCTGTACAGACATCCTTACAGATTTTTTTTCCTTATATCACCTTGAATGTGTGAAATTCCTACATATAACCTCATAGGGCACATCCAAATGAGCCCGCATGTGCCTCCTGCAGCATCTCAACCCCCTCTGAGACACTACAAGAGGCATGTGCATGAACAAAAAAAAGTTCCCCCTACTGCAAATTTGCAGCGAGGGAGCAAAATTAGACCCCTGGCTATCCAGGGATCAAAGTATACCCTGGGGGAAAAATAACTGGGTCAGGACACTGGGACCAGGCCCTGAGGCAACTGAAGGCTCAGTCTTCCACAGAGACACTCTGCCAGAGCATCTCTGTAGTTGGCCCTTTTACCGGTCCTGAAGCACATTGCCTGCCCATGCTGGGCAGGCAGCAGTGCAAGCTGTAGGGACTTAGACCTGGCTCCTGAGCTGCTGGCAAAGGGCAGGTTTTTATATGACTGGGGCCAGCACTGGTGCTAGCCCCAGGTTCTAGCTCCCCCTGGCTGCAGAGCTGGGAGGAGCCAAGCAGAGCTATTTTGCCTTAAGTGGCACAATTTGCTCCACAACAAAGTGCCTGTCCAAGCACGTGCACTGAGGCAAAAAGCCCCGGCTCAAATTTGCACTGCTTCTATCTGAGCTACTGCAAGCACACATGCTTGCATGTGTGGACTTACCCATTAGATCTTTATTCCTCACTAAAAACTCAGTTACACCAGGGCTGCCCATAGTGGACAACTGAACAAAACAAAATATAGACAAAAAATTATTCAGGAGAACTATACATGTCTGTGCTTTGTAGTCATGTAATTAATTGCTGTAGCTTCTTTTCTTCCTCCTCAAATTAAACCATTTCTTGTGGAATGTATAAAACTAGATTGTAAACATTTTGGAGCAGAGAACACATGGCACTCAGACAGAAGTCCTACCCCATTGACTACAAGAAATTTAAACCTAGATATTTCTAAGTTCCACCCTGTCCCATAGTACTTACAATTCTGAGAACTTCACCAAATTATACCAACTACAAATTTCCTCTTTTCTACCTCCAACCCTTAAGAGAAAAAAAAGGGAGAAAAATACATCTGGAAGGCAGACTCCATAACTACAACTAATATTCACTTTAATTTCCAAGTCTTAGAAAATAAAAACATGCTTCCTTTTCACTTAAGAAAAAGACAGAATATAGGTGTCTCACAAGAGAAAGAGTCATTCCTCAAACAACTACAAATCGATGTGTGCAGTAACAGGCAGCTGCTGGGAACTTAAAAACAGAAACTAGAAATCAAGTTGGAGCAATGTAGCCATAATTGTCTTGACATACACAAGTAAGGATTTTTGTGGGTGAACCAGCTTCATGTCTGAGATAATCCTACATAAATTTCTCTGTGTTTACCTTTGCTCTGCCCACCCCCAACAGTAGTTCTGCATAAGCTGTATACATCTGACCAGCCACAAAGGTAGCTGTATGTAAAGTATATTGCAGTAAACCAAATGCAGTGTAACAAAGAGATGTACTATGCTTAGCATGGAGTTTCAGGAAAGCATACTATCACCTCCTAGAACTAATCGAGTAAATATTAGGTTTCATATACAGTCTAGTCCTGAATTATTCTATCAGCATCTGGTAGAAAGCACTTATTTTCAGGTTATTTGGCACCATTTTCTACCGATTGTTTTCAGTGCTCAAAATAAGTATTAGATCAAAGAACAGGACTTTGGCATTTCCTTTACTGCAAGATAAGGACCCAGTTTAAGAAAAAAAGTTCCAACAAAAAATTCCTGTTGTGTTCACTCTGACTTTACATATGCTGCTATATTTATATTATGTCATGTTATAAAACTACTTTTTTCTTTTTTTTCCCCCCTTCTTCATACTATTAGCATTTGGGTTTAAGACTAGCACTTTTAAAACCATGATGTAATGATTTATGGATCTCCTCTGGGAGGTCCGGCTTTCTCCCAAGTCAGAGTAGGAGAATATTGTCCTTAGCAAAAAATTTAAACTAATTATAAATATGAAATTAGGATCAAAGTCAGCATGATTTCTTTAATTCCTGGTTGAAAACAAAAAGGTAATTCAAATGGACAAGATAACACTACAATCAGCTGATGTTTCTCTAATGCTAAAGTGACAAGACACGCTCTCTGTAAGTCAAACCATAAGCAATTTTGCACCTGTTAGTTTTTCCCTATTTCATTTTTTGAGATTTTATTCTGTAAAAGAAAAGGAAAAAAAATCCCTAAATGCAAGTGATTTTACTGGGCATGTCTCTTGATAAATAGATGTGTTAAATATAATTCAAATTAGTTTTCATGACTATCAACGTTTCCTGAAAATTTCAGACTGAAATGAGAAATTCTATGAGTAGTTTGTCTGCAACTATTTTCTAAAATTTACCATTTCAGAAAAGGTCCATAATTCTGAACTATGTAACATTCACACCTATCTATATTTGAAAGTGTGTACATGTGCTACTGGGATAGTTCAATAACTTACACTTTGATCTGTAATTGTTACTTAAGCATTCACAAAGATGCCAAAATATTGATCTTTTAAAAATAAAACCCAAAACCCCAAACCCCCTCTCCTGTCCATATCCATTTCCATGTATCATTTTGATTTTATAGTGCTTTTGCACTTCTTGATGTACTTCATGCCTAAAAGCTTGTCAAACAAGTCTGCCATCTATACAGTTGAACCGATAAAAGATATAAAAAAAACCCCTTGCCTCTCATACACTCACTGGACCATTAGAAAGACAACATTTCAACCCTTCTTGATCTCTTAATATATTTCCAGACATTCAGCATAAAAAGATAGTTATTTTAGAATTTCTTATCCCACAACTAATATTCCATATCTTGGTCCAGGGATTGTTTTTCATTTTTTATCCCAATACTTAGATACAGTATGTACAATTTTGTGAAGTAGCCCTTGACAGTTTTTACAGTATGAAGTGGTCTATACTTGTCCAAACTTCAATATTTGATAAATGTTGACTGTCCTCAATTGAAAACATTCAGCCAATTACACAACCATATGTGAGCTTGGAAAAAAAACACAACCCCAAACCTGTTATTTTTGCACCCAGTCCCAATGGAGTAGAACTCAGCAGTTAGCTAGTGACATGCACCATGGTAAAGATAACACATCCAATTGAAATCACCTCATTTTAAATGTAAACTGAAGATGGTGACCAACTCTGAATCATCTAAGCATGATGCATCTGGAAAATATGCAGCGCAGAAGAAGCTTACAAAATATTCAGCTGGAAAAAAGGAAAGATCCAGATTCAGGAGGAATTCAAGAAACTGATACACAATAAGCTTGCAGGATCAGTAGCAATTTTCACAATAAACAAACTGCAATGTATTTATTTAAAACTTTTTAACTGTGTTTGTCCTTTCTGAACTCAGAGCTCAGGCCACATTAGTTGCAAAGTGGTGTCATTTATGAATGCTGGAAGTGAGAAAAATGGACTATAAATGTATTTTCAGTCTCTTTTAAGTAATATGAAATTACAATTATGTAAACGATTTAAATTTTAAACAGCAATCAACGTATATCAACATGATGTGCTTTCGGTTCATGTTTCCTGCTGGCCAAATTCACAACAGAGGCTCCTTGTGCCCTCTATGTGACTTCAGAAGCTCCTAGTGTACCCCTTTCCCAACCCCCTCTATTTCTGGGACTTCCTGTGGTTAAACGTTCTCTATATTTCACATTCCCTATTCCTATTGCTATGCTACTGGCTTTGTCCCATGTCACTCTTCCTCCTATTCTTGCTTTTGTCCCCAGGGACCATGCTATAGTGAGGGGGGGCAAACAGGGTGACCGCCCCAGGCAGCAAAGCAAAGGGGCACCAAGAAGGCGCATCTTATTTTCTGAACTTCTGGTCTATAGTGCTGAATAAAATAAGTAAAATTTTTCTTTAAACAATGAATGCAAATAGCAGATTGTGATAATAACAACACACAAATACAATGATAAAAACTGCTGCTCTATCTGTTCATGGAAAAGAAGAGGAGAATTGCTCTCTTTACGTAGATCATCTGTATGGATTTGTAACCTGCTCAGAAACTACAGTGATGAATACAGCATAAAAAACCAGGACGGAAAATAGAACCATTCTGATATAAGCACGAGACGTTATAATACTGTGCACAGATTTTTTAATGTTCTTTATTACTGGTATTGTATGAATACCTACAGACCTCAAGAAAGACTGGGGCAGCATTATGCATTAGGCATTGTATAAACATAGTACGATGCAATCTACGTCTACTAGAACTTGCACTCAAGCAAGACAACAGAAACAGATAGGGCAGAAATGAAGGCAGAAAAGTTATGTGTCTTTTATCATTCCAGACCTGTATGGTATAGCCAAGAATGGAGCTTTTACTGCCAAAACTTCCACCTGGTGTTTTTGTTAAAATCATCCCTTCTTTCTTCTACTGTTACACTAATCATACTTATTATACTAGTAAATTGTGCTTTGGCATGAATGGAATAAAAAAGAACCCTTTTCCCCAAAAACACTATTATAATATAAAAGGAATAAAGAAACACCCTCCAATGCAGGGGTGGGCAATTATTTGGGTAGGAGGGCCACTTAAAGAGTTTTGGTGAGCTGCTGAGGGCTGCACACACAAAATGAATGGCATTCAAGAACAGATAAATTCTTATGGCATTTATAGTATAAAATGTGGGTGCCTGAAGCAGGCAGTATTTGATTTGGATTTGTCTCAGTTCGGGTGACAGTGATTCAATTAGCTAATTTGGATCACTATTCCAATTTGATTCAGCTAAACCTGAATCTGAAGATTCAATTCTGATTTGGAGAATCAGTGATTCAACCATAGACACAGCTTTATATGATTTTTCTATGCATCTCGAAATACCAGGCAGGGCTCGTGAATGCTGTTATGGTGGGGTGGACGGAGCACTTCACGGGAGCATGGAGAGCTTGGCAGTGGACGTAGAGTCCAAAAATACTTCTGGTCCACTTCTGGGACCACTGCTGAAGGCACAAAGGACTGCTCCTCCCTCCCCCACACTGTCTGAATCTAATCAAGTCTTCCGATTATATTCGGAGAGATTAATGGGTCTCCTGATTCAATTTGGATTCAGAGATTCGACCGTCGAATCAGACTGAAACTCCTCTGAATTGAATCAGTGACTGAAACTTCACACAGCCCTAGTATAAACTTCATACTATAAATACCTCAACCAATTTTCCACACATCACCGTGTTTCCACACATAATTCCAGAAAAAAGTTCCCAAATTACCACAGAAAATTATCAGTTTTCCAAATAATAAAATTCACATTTCCATGTTTCCAAAATAGTTCTCAAAGTACCACACAATTTTCCAAATACCGTATTTTCATAAATATTTAAAAAAAAAATGTTCCCAAATCACCAGAGACAATCCTGCTACCACAGTTTCCAAACAACACCCCCCTCCCCGCATCATGCTGTGGCAGCATTTGGTGCCAAGTCCTGCCCATGGCCCTGGCAAACCTACCTCTGGCATTGTCACTACTGACCTGGTATGGACAGTGCTGTTTTCCCCACTGTGGAGTAAGGCCAGGTGGTGCTAGGTTGCACTGGGTGTGCCATGTCCACCACCACCTGGAGTACAGCATGGCCACTATGGGTGCAATGTGAGCAGGGGAGCCAAGGGCAGGTGGTGCAGATCAGCATCCTGTTGGCAATGGCACTGTGGAGGAGCAGCATACATTTACCTGCTATTTGGCCATGACCCCTGGCAATGAGGGGAGCTCAGGAAGGGGAGCAGACAGGGGCTGAATCCAATGGGGTTGCTGCTCATTTCCCTGAAAGACATTACCAGACTGCTTTGCTGGCTCTGTCTACATTCAAAAGGCTCTCGGTTGCACACTGCTGTTCTTCCTGCCGGTACAGGTTGCTGCTGCAAACTGTGCCAGAGCACTGCTGCCCTCCTGTGGGCAAGGGCAGGGATGAAGCATTGGGACCTGCTGTTCTCTGGTGGACAAATGCAGTCATAGCAGACAGAAGGGCCACACACAGCAGCAGTTCTCCATTTTATTTCCACACTTAATCAAAATAACTACACTTATTAACATGTTAATAAATGGGATACAGGTCTACTCAAAATGTATTCAGGGACTGGAGAGAATCAATTTGTGGGTGGGATATGGCCCATTGGTCATATTTTGTCCACCTCTGCTCTAATGGGTGCTAGTCTGCCTCTGATCATGATGTACATGTACATCTTTCATAGCATCCTTATAGGTTCAGTTCAACAATAATTAGCCACAACTAATGGTAATTTTCACAGTATCTCCCTACCCCCCTGGCTGTAGGTCCATAGAAGCTGATCCCAATTTATAGAGGATGAATTTTAAAGTTCTCCTAGTCTTGTAATAGTTGATAACTATCTCAATGGTTCATCCTGTGGTGAGCCTTCTCCACATGAGATTTCTAATTCAGTTCAGCCCAGTTATTCTATATGGAAATTTTTTATGTTAATTATGGTATAAGTATGTGCTATTTGGTGTCTGCTGACAAGTGGGATGAAGCAAGCAGGAAACACTACAATAATAATAACCCATCTACATATACTTCATAAAGACTAAGTAGAGGCACATAAGTAGAGACAACAGTGTGACATTTTCTGTACCACAAGGATCTCTGTGTAACCCTAAGCTGTTTAATGGCAACAGGGTGTAGCATTTGCTTCCATTTGTTTTACCAACGTTTAGATAAAAGAGAAAGAGGAACAGGGAATGAGCAAGTGTCAGGGATGAGAATAATTTTAGAAAGGGCAAGAAAGACAAGTCAAAAGAAATAGGTTCATGACTGCATAAATGGTAAAGTCATACGTTACACTTAGACCATCCAAAGGGCACTTGAAGTGACAGTGCCCGCACAGAGCTTGTTAACACTTTCTAATACATTCTGTCTCCTGAGAGTGCATCCACACAAGCTTGCAGCAGATCAAATAGGAGCAGCACAAATTTGAGCCAGTGGTTTTTGCCCCAGTACACATGCCCAGACATGTACTTTGGTGTGGGGCAAGTTAAGTGACTTGGGACAAAATAACCCTGCCCAGCTCCTCCCAGATATACAACCAGGGGAAACTAGAGCCTGGGGCCAGCACCTGTGCTGGCCCCAGCAGTACAGAAGCCTGCCCTAGTGAGCAGCTCAGGGCTACTTGCTCTCAGGAGCTTGTAGGGCCCATTGGTATTTGAGGACAGTAGCCCCTTGTGCAAACTGGACTGCTGAAGCAGCCCTAACTGAGAGCTCCCTGCACCCCCTGCCCAAGGCAGCAGTCTTGCCTGGCTATGACCTGCTGCCACCTGTGACAGCATGTCCCCCGAAGGTTGCGCATCTGCCAGACCCGGATGGGGACTGCATGACCACAGCAGAGGCATCTGCACTTCTGGGCCAGCTGCCAGTGGGCTATGGCTGTACAGTTGGCCTTTGTGGCAGTACTGTTGCCATGTGTTCTGCTACCCGGGCAGCTATCTCCTGGAAGATGGTCTCAGTGTGGTGGCCTGCTTTGAGCTGTCAAAGCATGTCCTCCTTGTCCCAAATGGCCAGGAGGTCAGCCACCTCCAGCTGGGTCCTTGATGTCAGCTCTGAATAGGCTCCTCTGCCTGGGTCCTGCCACTTGCCTCACTAGCAGGAATTCTGGTGTTCCCTATTCAAAATCTGCAAAATCTCTGATAAAAAAAAATTCCTTTTTCACTCTTTAAAATACCCCAAAATCCATGTTCTTCCACAATTAAAACAAAAGGTCACTAGATATAGATATAAATATAGATATATGTATAAATATGATAGAGAGATTAGTTGGGCCATGTTTTATTGATACATTTACAATTTTAAAACAATCTGGAAGTCTATCAGTGTCTCCATCATCATAATAAAATAAATTCTTAATATCTGTATGTTTTGATGTTTGCTTTTGGTTTTCTTATCATAGAACAGGTAGAGCTCACCCTGACCCCTTCACTAACCAGATGTGGGGACAGTTGCCCCTGCAGCCACAACTCCTAGTAGCAGGTCTGATCCTGTCTGGCAGCTGGACACAATGGGTCTGTGATGGGGGTTTGCAGGAGGGGGCTGGGAAGAGGTGTGTGTGGCAGGGGTAAGGGACTGTAGGTGTGGAAGACAATGTGGGAGGCCTGCGCAGGTGGGCCCCCTATACCACAGAGGCCACAGCCCCCCCACAGGACCACACACCACCTACAGGGCCCCAGCTTTCTTCTTGCAGGGTCACAGCTTCCCCGCGAGGCTCCAGCTCCCCCACACAGGGCCCACATATCTCCATCCTGTATGACCCCAGCTGCTTCACATGACCCACAGTTCACCAGCAGCAACAGTGGCCATCAGGGTGCTTGGGGCCTCCTGGCACAGCCCCCCCACCAATGCAGCATGGGGCAGCACAGCTCAAGCCCCTCCATAAATCCACCCACAGACTGAACATCCCCCCCCACCACTCCCCACACCTCCTGACATTTTTGTTTGTGAGCATTACATTTGGTTGGACTGACTCTTTGAACCTTTCTTGGTCCCCAGAATACTTCTGAGGGACAATGTCTGGATGATTTTCTTTTTTTAACATTATGAAAGCTGTGCTATGGTCAATGTTTTTTAGTCAATGAAGAATGATTATTTACTTTTTTTCATATATTTATGTTGTTTCATTTTTAAACGGGATATTTCAAAAAAGGAATGGGAAACTGAGGCAATCCTCATTCCAATCTGCAGTGGCACACATAGTCTTTAAAATGTACTGAACAGTAGGGAATGGGGGGGCGTGTTAAACATTCATTACAGTGAATTCTGCATTGTGAGACATGGCATAACAAAAAAGATGTTCAGGCTTCCTGTCTTTCTGTCAGATCCACAAATTATAATGGGCTCTATGCCATTTAAGAGGTTTGCCATTGGTACTGCTATTAACACCTTTCCATTTTCCTTGCATCATATCTGCTTGTTCTCCTAAATAACCTGCCATACAACAAAGACCCAGGTGTTACAGAAGGTCACTGGTATTTTTTTAGGCCTTTATGATTAATTTGATTATGGGGAAAAATCCTTGAAGTGGATCAGCTAGTTCACTGATCTGAGCTATGCATATAAACCATGTATTAAATTCTGCCATGACAAAGTAAGTACATCGCTATACTATTTTTATGAAGTCTGAAGAACTTGTAGTATTTTATATATTAATGAATAAGCATAGTTAAGCATGCTAGTCAAAAGTTAAATAGAAGGCAGGGTAGATCTGAACTTTATAAATTAACCAAAACAGATAAATACATGCATAAATGGATATCTTTAAAATACACACCTACACCCCTATATGCCATCTATTATACATCTATGAAACATGACATATGTATTGATATGCATGTGTATGTCTCTCTGCATATGTACCTATACCTATATCATCTTTCATAGTTATGTATAGATGGCGTATAAATATATGCATATTAGATTTATGTATGCATCTACTTTGGATAGTCTATAAGGTTCAGCTAAAGTTCATACATATAAACTATATATATAGAGAGAGATTTATAGACAGACAGGTAGATATACACACACACACACACACACACGTAGATATACATTTATCATCTTTCATAGCATCTAATGAAGTGACGTTCAGCCCATGTAAACTTGAGTTATATTACACACATGCACACACACTTTTTTGGTTAGTCCATAAATGTACCCTGACTGATATTTCAATGTAGTCAAGTACACTAATTTTTCAGTTGTTTCGGAATCTTCATTAGCTTGGGTGAGTTCTGTGTATATACTGCAAGAAAGAACAGCATTAGTTGAAGCAACCTTTTGTTTGTAAAACATATAGTTTTATCTGATCTCCATATAAAGTGGAGAAATACTTCATCAACTCCCCATATTATATCACTTTTAATCTGGGGATGTTAAGTGTGGTATCTAAATGTATATTCATCTTAATCAGTAGTTTGATGATGCCGATTGGCTCTCTAAATCTCCAGAACGCTTACCCACTACCTACAGGACACTTATCAGCTAAGGCTGAAAGTCATCCTGCAAAAAAAAAAAAA
>JAGPOW010002067.1:9178400-9191931 GCA_030014935.1 Caiman crocodilus
TTCCGCCTCTGTGCTTTCAAGAAGGGAACTCCCCAGCCTGTATGTATGCTGTGGGTTCCTTCTCCCAAGGTGCAGCACCCTGCATTTGTCTACATTGAAACCCATCCTATACTTGTCTGCCCACTTTTGAAGCCTGTCTAAATCTAGTTGCAGGCTCTCTGTCCCTTGAAGTGTGTCCACCTCGCCCCACATCTTAGTATCATCAGTAAACTTGGACAGTGTGCTTTCCACCTCCTCGTCTAAGTCGCTGATGAAGATGTTAGTGCGGACCCAAGGACTGAGCCCTGGGGTACCCCACTGCTCATATCTTGCCAGGTTGAGTACAACCCATCCACCCCTACTCTCTGGGTGCGCCCCATCAGCCAGTTTTTTACCCATCAAACTGTGTAGGCATCAATGCCACAGCCACTTAATTTATTGTTGAGGATAGGGTGAGAGACCATGTCAAAGGCCTTCTTAAAGTCTAGAAAGACTAAGTGTCAGTGAAGTAAAAGGCATTAAAGTGCGTGTGAGTGTGTGTGTGTGAGTGTGAGTTTGAGTGCAAGTGTGAGAGAGAGAGAGAGAGAGAGAGAGAGATACTTATTAACTCCTACCTCTATAGAAAAACATTGAGAGCCATCAAAATAAGCGAAGGAGGAAGCAAGAAGGAAACTGGCATGCATAGACAACTTACAAAGTAAAATATATCGATTTGGTAATTACTTGTACAGAATGTAAGAAATAAATTCTCTGAAAAGTGAATCATTTGATGCCACTAATATTCTGTTGAGTTTATAGGGACTGGAAACTTAAATAACACCGACTGATCTGTTCAGCCTTAACAATATTCTTTTATTTGTATCCTTTGTAATTTAACTGCTTGACAACTTCATTCAACTGTTAGTAACAAGCATGAGTATTGATTACCTCTGAATGTCCTAATGACTGGAGACTGGGATACAAACCATAAATGCAGAGATTCTGATTCCAAGTGAAATTATAGTTTGCCCTACAAGATTGCACAATAAATCAGTGAACAAATCAGCCAACATAGGGCTCTGGGGTCACTGAAGTGATGTTGACACATTACAATAATGAGAACTTGAAATACCTCATGCCCTATTGATTTTTAAGCTGAATCATTCCCACTTCAGCAGATTACAAGACTCTGCACTGAAATCATGACCCACATGGGAGATACTGATGAAAAATACATGCTTTCCTACCAAAATAAAAATACTTTTCTTGTACTTATTAAAACCGGATATCCTTATTTTTGAGGCCTCAAGTAATAATCCAGCTAAAACATGAATTAAGTAGTTGGCCATTGAGCATAAGATTTTTTCCTTTTTTTTTCTGAGCCTCCTTCCATGTGTAAATTATGCACAGATATAGCTAAAACCATCTCTAATAATAGCTAAATCCATAACAAAACAATTTTTGAAAATGCTTTTCTAACATTACCAGTATCTTTCATGTTTCACTCAAGAACAAATTATTTCATGATAATACAGTCTTTCCTGTAATTATGAATTTATTCTCTAGCTACAAGAGAAAATATTCACACAATAAAAGCTAACATGATGACTATCCCCATTTTTTTTCTAATTCCACTTGACAGCACTGAGGACATATAAGCAGTCACAGAAGTGACCAGTGACACAAATTAATTACAGCTCTATCATGAGATAAAAAAGGGATAATAATTTATGTTACAGCAGATTATTTTAGCAATAGGTCATTTTTGCCAAAGGGGAGAAAAGAATAGTTTCGTATCTCAAACTACTTTAAGATTTCATGCTGTATCAAACAGAAGCACGTAAAGAGAAATATAATTTAACAAGTATCACCACTGTAAATAACAGTGAACATTTTGTAGACTATTCTGGGCAAGAATGCTTTCTGAGTGGTACATAGGACAGTTATTAAAGTATAACTGCAGAATAATAAGGTTTGTGTACTTGGAAGCTAAGAAAAAGCAGGTTTAAGTTGGAGAGAAAAGAAATATGAGTGAGAAATTTACCAACACAGTGATTTAAAAAAAAAAATCTTTTAACTATTGAACCTGGGTTGTCATTTATTTCTTATGTAAAATTATGACATTTCTAATCTCAGCCCTGAATTCCAATGACACTAGCAAGCTGCAGAGGAGACTCAGACCAAACAGATGATAGAAGGGCAATAATCCACAATCTATTTATCTGTCTGTCTGTCTCTATGGCTATATGACTCCCTTTATGAAGATCCCTGAGCATCGCTCACATTTTTAATCATTTTTGTCTGAGATCCTTATTTTAATATTATAGTTGGGGAACCGAGGCACAGCGATCCACTGAAGTTAGGCACCAGATAGAGCACAGTATCTTCTCAGGCTCTGAGGATGAGCCTGTTAACATTTCAGCTCTGGAGGACATCATGGCTAGGGACAAAGTTACACATAAACCAGTTTAAGTAATCAGAAATGGGTTTAAACAGATGCTCCATCTGTAACAGAACAGATGCTCAGTGCACATAAACTGTTTTCAAAATAGCTGAAATTGGTTGAAGATAAACCTGGTTGAATGTAGTATCAGACTGAACTGATTTGAGTCAAACAAGTTTATGAAACTTCTGCCCCAGACTCCCTGGTTCAAGTTAAATCACAATCCCCAAGCATCCCAGCATGCTCTCCAGCCCCAGGCTTGGCTGTGCGGTTAGGGTTGGCCCTGCCCCTCTGTTCCCTAGCTGGAACAGTGAGGGTAGGGGTTGAGGGGAACCCAGCTAGGGATGCAGCCCATCTAATGGTGGGAACTGCCCCCCAGCAAACCGTGGCTGGGGTCTGGGGCCAGGAAGGGGGGTTAGACATCCCTTCCCCTGCTTAAACTTAATGCTGGCTGCAACTGTGGACTACAAATCCCAGAGTCACCTGGAAGCAGGAAGAATTGATGAGCAATCCTGCAGAGTCCTGACATTGTAATTCTGGACTGCAAATCCCAAACACCTCAGGGGCAACAGGAAGAGGAAGTGAACAGACAGCCAGAAAGCCCTGCTCTAGTACCCCTCAGCTCCTGGTATGATCCTCTACCTCAATCAAAGGTAAATGTCTGTTCACTTCTTTTTCAATTTATTCTGTGCAGTTTAGACTAACCTGCAAAGACTGGATCATTTCAGCTTTGGGCTTTTTGACTGTCTATGTTTAGCCCATGGGTTTTGGTTGGTGGGGGGTATTCAGCTCTCTGCATTCCCTTAGACCAGGAACTGACACTGTAGAGACCAGTTCCAACTCTCCCTATCCATTATAGAGAAAGTCTAGAAACTGAAAGCAGGGCTGCAGACTATAGAAATTGAGCATTGTAATACTTCTTTTGTAGAGTTAGCTGTAAGTGACTTGCCCAAGGTCACATAGTTAAGAAAGGTCTTCAACACAAATCTTTCAAGACTAATGCCCTAGTCACCATTTTATTATAGAGGTAAGAACTAACAGTAATATATTATAAGATTTCCATGCAAACAGTCCTTGCTAAACTCAAACTTGATACTTACCTAATGTCCCTATCCTATAGAAGATCAGAATCAAAAGTCCTATGTGTAAAGTGACCTGGGCATCTCCATAAGCACAAAGAGTATAAAAAAAAACAGTACAAGTTACAAGGGAAAATTGACTTAAAGTGACAACTGCTATCTAGTAACTGTCCAAATGTTCACTCCTTTACAGCAAATGAAAGCTAACCCATGGGAATTTAGCTCTGTTTCAGTGAAGATACAAAAGACATAACATTTGTCCCAGGGCAAATCATTTTATCCTTGGACAACACAGGATCATTCAGTTGTCCATGTCTGTTGTTCTGGGATAAAACCCACAAAGGTTCACGAGTTAAGAAGTAGAAACAGTTTACCCTGGGACATGGTAAAGTGCATTTGAACAGTTATCCCAGGACTGCATCATTGAATCAATGGCAGAAATGTGGCGCTGCATTCAGCAGCTCACTAAACCCTTATTAGTGGCATAAAATGTGTATCCCAATCCTGGGATATTTTTGTTCTGGGACAGATAAATACTTTCCAGGGACAAATACATCTTTTACTAGTCTTAGTGATAGGTTACTTCCACTGAGTAATCAATAGTCACACTAAGAGTTGCTACAGAGTAGCTGATATGCAAATTCCCATCCACTTTTCCCTTGCTGTAATGTGTTTGTTTGTCCAGACCCATAAATAGACTACGCTTGTGTTCTTTCCGCCTAAGTTTCAATGATACATCCTTTGTCATTGTGCTGGCCACAGCAAGCATAAACAAGGCTTCTGTTTTCACAGCTAATAAAGTGTTCCAAGTCCTAACCCTACATAAAGTTTCTGAAACAAGTCTGCCTTTCTTCACCTCATCATGCCATTTTATGACAGTGAGGAAGTATTATCTACATAAAAGAAAACACAATGATACTCAGTAACAAAGGTAAGATATTCACTTAAAAAAATTATAAATAGATCAACATGTGACAAAAAACTTGAACATTACTATACAAAGGGCACTGGAGCGTTACTCCAAACAAACAAACAAAACTATGCAACATAATTACCACCCTTCTGAGAACTACCCTTGTATCAACTTCTTAACAACACCTGTGACAGTTCTATGGCACAACGTTAGATGATTTTGGTCAAGCACTTTGTTACATCACTTAAACTCTCTGTCAACAAGGAATTCAATTTCACAGTATTAATACAGAAGGCTGCTATACTTTTGTGTCTTCCCATTGTTTAATCAACTGTTTTGTATCCTGAATACAGATTCTATATGTCCAAACATTAAATTCTACCTATTCCATGTAGTCCCTAGCACATAAAGACAGCAACAAATATATACAAATATTAGATTTCACAAAGTATAAAACCATTTTTCATTAATAACATAGAATACTTTTACTGAGAATTATATATCTACAATTGATTGACCCTGCTCAACTGCATCTATACAAACATGTTACCTCTTTGACCTTCCATAAAATATATATCAAATAAATAGCTGGAATAAGAAAGAAAATACAACTCACAAAAATTGTATCAGCTACTGTGGTTTTGCAGAACTGTTTTTTTTTCTTCATTTAAATAGCATAAGAATAGGGTATTAAAATCTCTAAACTTTTGCAAAACGGAGTTACATTCATCCGAATTACTTTCACACACGTTGCTGGACAGATTGCAGAGACTGTACACAAGTTCATTATGCCATCTCAATATACAGAATAAAGGGAAAGGATCTTTGACCTCAGCAAAAATAATTACAGTTTTGGGGAAATAGGTGTTTTTTCCCCAAATAGTGACCACCATGATAGTCATGACAAGTAAAATATTTCTTACTAAGGATGCAGTTACATTTTTGTATGAGAGCTCAAGATCTACTTCCATGTGCAAGATCCAGTATATCAAAAGACTTTTTATCATGACTTTATGAATGAGAGAAGACATGCGTGTTGTACTACACATTTGAGACTGGAACCTGACCTAAGGAATGTGCTCAGCTACAGTTTATGTAAATTATGATATTGTGGTATAAAGTTCCCTAAATTATAGAACATACATTTTTGATCAAGTAACAAATCTCTCAGAAGAAGCCTTATCCTTCAGAAAACAGTTCAGATGATTTCTTGATGTATCTAGTATCTCAAGTTAAATGCTTGAAAATGGAAAATCCATCTGTTTGGTAAGTGAAAGTCAGTGTAATCAGGACAGAAAAAAAGCTAAGCAACATCAGTATAATGCACAGAACATAACAGAGAATGCTTGATGTTTAGATGCTCACAGTACTACTAGGTGCAATTAACCACAATTTTCCTATTCTTTTTAATAAGCAATAAGCAGGGGAAGGAGGAGGTCACTTCACTAGAATCAGTAGCTGCAAAATGTTATTTTATTAATAAAAAAAAGATGGTGCCTTCTAGGAAGGCACCAGGCTCCAATCTAAGATATAGACATAATGGTGGATGCAGAAGGACAGTGCGTTGCAAGAAGCAGTTTCTTCCTCTTCTCATACTTTGTTCTAGAGGGCAGGGTTCTCAAAATAGAGGAAGAGGAGCATTTCAACTACCCATATTTTCTGGCCTTAGACCTGAAAATGCCCATCCACAAACGGCACACAAATGTAGCAAAGGATATACATGTCCAGGGCATATCTTATCAAGCATGCTTTAGCTACGCACATGATGCATGCACCCCTCTATGCATCTACCCTGTTGTGAAACAGATTTTCTGCCTGTACTGCTATATAGACAGCATATAGAATTTCTACCAACATCACCATATGGACAACTAAAACTGCTATTTAGATGACCATAGGGAAATCGAATACTACCCCATATGTATAAAAATGCCATGTGTAGTACTGTACTTATGACATTGATTAAGATAGAAAGATAAGTGTGGGACGGACTACTTCTGATGTAAATAAGAATATACCTTAATAACAACATTATTAATTTAAATGCATGCTCTTTTAAAATATAACCTTCTATTTTATATAAATAGCATATAGCTTAATTTTTATAATGTGAATCTTCTTTTACAAAGGAAAAATATGCTTCAGTTATCTATTATCATATTTTGAACAAGTAAGTATAGAATAAGATAAAACAGTCTATAATAAGGGGTTACCTTTAGAATTCTATACTAGGACAAGGTATATATACTTAATGAGATGGAAAAAATGAGTGAGAAGCAAGATAGCAAATGTCCCCAGATGACACAGAATTATTTAAGTTAGTTAAGTACAGAGAAGAATGTAAGAAGCTCCAGAAGAACTTTAACTCTAGGTGAATGGGTAATTTAAAAACAGGTACAAATCATTGTTGATAGATGCAAAGCAAGGCATACTGGTGTGCAAAATATGGATTACTCATATACCCTTGAGGGTTCTTTCAACAGTGTGAACTCAGGGAAAGAATCTATGCATTTGCAAAGACAATTACATGAGGAGTAAGACATGGAAAAATAGGAAAAATATAATGGCATTATGTAAATTAGTGTATCCTCATCTGGAATATTGGGTGCAGTATTAGTCACCCTATCTGAAAAAATATAATGTAGAGGGTTCAGAGGAGGTTAATGATGATGAAAGGAATAAGACAGACAATGATAATATTAAGCATACTGAAGGAGAAGAATAAGATAAGGCATAATAACTGAATACTAAATAAGGGACAGCATAGAGGTGACATGATCCTTTATTCTCCCTCTTTCATAAAACAAGAACAAGGAACAAGCAATGAAACTAAAGAGCAGCACATGATAAAAACGGATTGAAATTAGTTTGTTTTTGTTTGTTTTTTACATAATGCATAATCCCACTTACTACCACAAGGTAGTAAATTTTCGCCTTAGAAATTCAAGGCAGTATTAAGAAGTAAATAATATTTTTTCAGAAACAATATATCTGTTAGGTCAGGTCTGATCCAATATGGTAATTATGATGTTCTTATATTAAAGAATTTACTGAGCATTTAGGATGGTAATCTCAGAGGCCTTTTCAAAGTGCGTAATTAACACAATAGATATTCAGTTGGGGTGAGGGGGGATTATGTTCTTGCAACAGTAATTTGCATGACAATATTCATGAGAATGGGATATTGTAATTAGCCACAAGATGTCACTATTGTCCTACACAAAATCCACAAAGAATATATTTATCTGAACTTTTAAATAAAGTTCAGAAATTGTTGTTTTACACATTTTATTTCTTATTATTGCAAAAACATTAGCAATGCAATGTAAAACATGTAAAAGATGCAGTATAAAACACATGCACCATTTTCTACATTAATGTATTTGACTAATGACAAAAAGGCTACATGTGACGTTGAAAAGAAACAGGAAATGTAGGAAGATGATGATACTTTTAGTAATCCAATTTTTTTTGTTTTGTTTTTTTTACCGGAGTCAGTGGTTTATTCAGTATAGCCTGAAATAATTCATTCATTTTATTCTTCCCCCCTTTTCATATTATTGCTTTTCACTTTTCTGTTTTCCACAATTCCTGTGTTGAAATCAGATTAGTGATCCATTCGGTTTGTAGTTTACCTATATTTACTCTCATACTGCTCTTAGCTTTTTCCTAAAAATAAGTCCTCTAAAATTGCTGAGCATGTTTTAAGTGGAAAATCTGATTTTTCTGTCCAGAAGAGAAGCGTGAAGATGCTGTAAGATGGTTGTTACTTCTTTTTCTTCTCTTCCTTCCAGAAACTGTATGGGGGGTGTGGTGGAGTCCAACAGTGGTCGATCCAACAATGGGGGTGCAGTGGTTCCACTGTACCCCACTTTGATTCCTGCTTTACTCAAAGCTTAAAAGCAACTGTCTGGCAGCAGCATTGGCATTTCTATTTAGGAGGCAATAATCAAGATGACCGACTTCATGGCTCATTATAATCTACTGGAAATCTGCTGATTGTTTTTCTTTCCATAGATGTTTATGACCCTTTTTCCTTTTTAATAGTCTCGATATTACATTAATTAAGCTATTCTTTCTTCTGCAGTTTTGCAACCTGTTACCTATTCTGGGACTCCCTTCTCCTATTTCACAGATCCACCAACCGTTTTTAACTCTTTCAAAATCCTACATTTGCCCATGGAATCGTCTTCAGTAGGAACTGCAGTTTTAGCTTTCAAATGAGCAGTCAAGAGCTGTTAAATTCAGCACTTAACACTGTAGCTTTAACTTGAATAGGAAAGAGAGTGAATGATTTGAAGATTATACTCTGTCCCTGCTCTATATGGCCATAAATCTGGAAAAATATTTTTTTCTTCATTCTACCTTCCTGAACAAATGGCATGCATCTTACTAGGCGGGAGGGCCTGGTATGTGAGAAAATATGGTACTGGACATTTGATTGCATACATGGGGTGCAAATCTATCATTGTAAATAGAAAGCCCTCTGCAGAGATATCACACAATATGTCAGAACGCCTTCCTGATGGTACCTTAATTCTGCCTTCTAGTCACATAGACCAGGAGAGAGATTAGACACCAGAAGAAAACAGAACTGTTGCAAAAAGGCCTTCTTTTAACCTTATCACTGAATGCCAAACAGTACACACTCTTTACAAGTAGATTTTATGTGTTGCAACACCCAGTGAGACCACCAGATTAAAGAGTAATCTTCCTCAAATATTTTATCTTCTCTTTCGGGGTTCTGTGACATAGTGTCCCCCACACTGTGTCCCATGTTTTAACTGGTCATTCATGAAATATATCATACATTTTAACTTCAAGAAATAAATGACTTAGTGCAATAAAATGAAATATCAGAGATGAACACCCAAAATGCTAATGAAGTCTTGAGCAGTCCTTGACATGACATGTTTGGGTTTGGTTTACATATAAGATGCTCAAATGATTTATAAATACTAAAATAATGAACAGACCATATTTTGCCACATTTATGAAAGCCAAAAATATTTAAGAGTTGAAATAAGAGAGCAGAAATATGGGAAAATTACAAGAAGTAAATATAAATACTGTTTTACTCAATATTCCTACTGTCCACACCATCTGTACTGACAGACTTTTATTTTTTTATACTTATAAACAAAGAGAAATTAGAACATAATTCATAACTGTAAATAAAGAAGATTGCCCTGTTTTTCAATTCCCTTGCCTATTTGCTACAAGACACTGCTGTGTATCTCATGTCTTCCTTGTTAACATTTAATGGAGTACTTCCATAAACATACGTTTGTTCTTGTTCTCAACACTTTGTTCTGTCACTGTGACAGATGGCTTTACACCAAAGCATATGAAAATATTAAATACTTTATGAATGCAACAAAGTTTGAAATGCCTATGAGTAATGAACATCTTGAGCATATCTACAAAGAGATGCATTTGGCCTGTTCGACTAATTCTACTGCGCATTAGCATAGCTGGCAAAACCATGCTAATGCCCAGTAGTTAGTCCAATGGGCATTAAACATCACACAAAAAGTGTTCATCTGCACTAATGAAACAGTATAATAATAGGTACTAAATGTAATACATCGTAATTTCAGAGCAATAATATTAATGTTATAGATGCACCCCTTGACAACCACTTTTTAATACAGATATGCAGAATATTATTTAGTGCTGCCATCTAATTTTTCTATTAGTGGTAGTGTTTTCTAAAACTACAGTTATTACTATATTAAATTGATGGAATAGTACTGGAATAGCTTATTTTACTAGGTATTGGAGCTTCATTGATGGGAAAGGATTGGCATTATGGATGGATAAGGCAGGAGCTGCTTTCATGGCACTTGGGAGCTTGAAGCATGGTAGAAATAAACTCACTACCAGCCCTTGCTCCAGCTTTCAGAAAAAAATGTAGTATTATCTTTCTTCAGCTTCAGCCTCCTAGAGCTTGCCAGTATATTATAGCTATGACCTTACCTCCTTGAGACATACTTCTTTAATGATTTGCAGGGAAGGAATTCCTTGATTTAAACAGCATAGGAAGATGTTCCTGTGACCTGAATACATTCTGTTATTTTTGTTAACTTGTTTTCTTGTTGTAGTTCCTTTAGGATAAGAACTATAATTTACTATATCTGTACAGCTCCTAACACAATTTGCCCTTAACCAGTTAGCCTTTTCAAGCCATTTTTAGTGCTACATAATAAGCCTCTATTGTTTTTTCAAATGTTTTCTATAACTTAATTTTTATTCATAATCCCTACAAGTTACTGCAATAAGACCAGGGTTGGGAGATAAGTTTCATATATGCAATTTTTCATAATGCAAAAGTAGATCATATTCAGGTAAATCCCATTTGTCTTGATAGTGCTTTGTTGATTTTTTTTTTTTAATATGAACAGACAAAACTTAGTTAATGCAAACTCCTTAATTAAAGCACAGAAATATGTTACTAATATTAACTCCCTAAGGATATTGTTATCTGTACTAATATTTAATGCAGTGCTTCCATAAATTTTTATTAAATGTTTTTCACAGCAAGAAATTTGATATAGGGTATATTTTTCATAATAAAGTAAATGACATAAATTCTTACAAGATAAAACATTTTAGGGGGAAATGGAAAAATGTGGTATGCCCTTAATAGTACCTGAGAAGAAAATTCAGCTAGAAGGAAAAAAATCAGATTTTACTTAGGACACTGTAAAAGACACCATGTTCAGATTTATACAAATTAGGCATTATCTTGCTGAAGGACATTTTTATATAGAATCATAGAATTTTTACCAAACTAGACAACATGGGGCACAATTTTCACAAAACTGACAGTATTTTACAGTGAGAACTTGGGATTTTCTGGGCCACAACTACCAGCTAGTTAATTTTCCTACTAAATCTAGAATCAGGTGGTCACCATTGAACATTAGGCCATTGAATGTTAAGTTAGTTTTATAATTTCTGAATCGTGACATTACACACACACAAAAGAGTACCTGGTAGAGATGAGGGGCCTTCTTTGTTTTTAAAGGTAATTAATGTACATCTTCATTTCTCTTAAAGAATATGGTTTTGTTAGAAATCTAAAATATTTCAAACACAAGTCAAATACAGTACAAGCAACAAAACCATTAATGACCTGGTCTTGGGAGATCATCTTGTTCTTTCTCCTTTTCAAAAGCAAATTCAGTCTACAGTCCTTGTAAACCTGAAATATATTACTTTTGGATTGACCAAAATGTTTCATTCAATACAGTGAAATAGTGCTGATTTTGTTGTTGTTGTTGTTTTGGTGTTCTGCTTTACATTTTAAAAATAAATTTAAAGCAATTCCAACATTATAATTTATTTTTTTAATTTTAAAATGTAATTATTATATTTTGATTTAAACATTTCTCCCCATTTTATATTTTGGTTGAAATTATTCACCAAATTTGACACTAGTTCAACAACATTCATAAACAGTTTTAGACAACTCCAAGTTGTATTTTTCATACCAAATAGTTACTTGTCTGAGCACTTTTGCCAAGCTCTAATAATTACCACATAACCTTCTGTATTTCTTTAAGGAGGTCAGTATGTCTGTTTGCATTCCTGCCCTCTTCTGTCATAATGGCAGGAGGCAGAGCCATGCCTTTATATATTCTCTTTATATGTTATGAATCCTCAAACTATAGGGACAGGGTAAGGGGTCCAGTGTCTCCCCTCTCTCAGCCGCTACTGATAGCTGCCGGCTGGCGTGGGGGAGTGGAGCTGAGGATAGAGGCCGCTCTGGCATACTTTTGGGAGGCGTGCAAGAGTGCCCCCAGCAGCCAGCATGGGCAGGCTTTGAGCCCCCCCCACTGAACAGTGAACATTTGTTCAGTTCTCTCGCACTCTAACTTATAGTGCTTTAAGTAAAGCGCAATAGAGCACTTTCACCATGAGTTTTTGACTATCTCTATTTAGCCACTGTACCCACAGATATAATCTGCATAAAAATCTAGTTTTACTAAAAATCCATATATAGGAATACAGCACCTCATTTCAAGATACTGTTGTGAAATTGCTCGAGTACTGCCTTTTTGGCCCCAGCTTCCTAGTTAGCTCTCTTGAAGTCCTAATCTCACCTCCACTGAATGAAGAGTTTCCATTAGTAAGTAACCCTTCCACAAGCAGACATTAAAACACTGTCAATGTTAAATACATATACTGAACTTGGCTTATCACATTCTCATAATTTATAGCTATTTGTTGAAAAAAAAACAAAACATCTTTTCTTTAAAAATATGAATACATTTGAAAAGTGCATAGAAGATCTCTCCTGGTGTGCTTACTATGTTTGCTTTTGGTGAATAATACAGTTGGAAGTCAAGAACTTGGGAAACAGTTGTTTTTTCCTTGAGTATTTCAAGAACGACACTTTCCAAGGAAGAATGGATTATAGTGATTGACAAAAATCATTACCTCCTCAAATGAAGAAAGAACAAAGCTAATTTAGGAAGTGATGTATTAACAAAATGCATACTCAGCTAGTTGGACTTGGATTCGAAGTATTATAGCTCCTGGTCAAGTGTCTCAACTGGAATTAAATGCGGTTTGAAATGAAATCTTATTCTTGGTTAGACAGTTTTGCTTCTTGACAAAGTCAGAAACAATACATTCTGTTAACTGTCAAGATTAATATTGTTTCATTGTAACATGCCTCTGATATGTAAATAAAGCTGTGGCCTTGCCTGACATGGATTAATTAGTTTGGCAAGGAGGGAGGAAGAGCAAACCTGCCACCATTCATTGTACGGAGCTTTCCAAATGATCAAACTTTCTCAAAAGTTAAGTCTCAAAAGGAAAATATTAAATGATCTTTCAAGATCAATCTAGTATTGCAATATAGTCTAACAGAATATGTGAAGTTTTTTTGCCATTTCCTATTACGGACAATTATTCAACTTTTCCTGAGTACACAGCAGGTACAGCTGTTTAAACCAGCCTGTTTGTTTTATCCACACTGTTCATTAATATTCTATTCCATGAGGTCACAAAAACACAAATCAAAAGCCATAACAGAGTTGCAATCAGCAGGATTATGGCAGCACAGAATGAACTGGGCCAGAACAGTAAAATGATTAATGCTTACACACACACACACACACACACACA
>JAGPOW010002067.1:9192316-9212710 GCA_030014935.1 Caiman crocodilus
ACACACACACACACACACACACACATCTGGGCAATCAACACACCTAATGCTTATATACAAACATCTGGGTAATCAACAGAAAAAACAAAAAAAGAAAAACACAAGTCCTAATGAGGCTTAGTTTACGCATTGTTTTTAAAAGCCTGCCTATATGTGGCAGATTCAAAGAGACTGTCGCATCACTGTAAATCTGACTAATCACTGGGATGAGGCTTTTCTTGTTGCAGTCTCATGTGAGTGTGCTAATTCCAAGTTATAGGACAATACTTTAAATAAGTAGAAAACAGGGCATGGTGGCACCCTTGAGACTCCTTCAGAAATGCATAAACTTTTGTATACAACATCCTACTTTAATAGAGGAGTATGGATTTCTGAGCAAGTTAGTCTCTAAGGTGCCATTCTGCCCACCTTCAGAATAACACAGATAAGTACATCTCTTTAAATAAGCAATAATTACATTCCAAAACTACTTTTTAATTGATAGCAGTATATATTTTCATACTTAGAATGTTTTTGTCTAGAAAACAAGCAAGTTTGAACTATGAGCTGGAAAAATGTTCCATATCTGTTATAAGTCTGCATTATACTCTTCCTTACCTAAAACAGGACCAAGCCCCATCTATCTCCTGTCATGCAAGTGGAAAAGGATTTTTTTCCCCCCAAGAAAAGAAATTCATACAAAGTTCAGAAAAAAACAGATACTTTTTATAAATTAATTAATACAGATTCTCAATTTTAATTGTATTATCGTGAAAAGAGTTGCATTTAATTTAACAGCATAACAGGTTAGTCCCTAAACAGAAAATATTTAAAATGTCACACTCCACCATAATGAGTTGATAGTTTCTGTAAAACCTCTATTTTGAATGAAGACTATATGCCTATTGCAAGTGACCAAGACCTATATCCAAAATCAGTTTGCTTGTTTTCTTCCACTTAGCTTCCCAGTAAACATTTGAGAGAAGGTATGGATGAATATGCAACTTGTGTACTTATGTTAAAGCAAATACGTGTAAGAGTAATATTAGAAAAATAGATCATGTGTATGTAGATGTAGAACCTCCATCAGGTTGCTAAACACTCTTAGAAAGTATTCATGAAGACAATCAAATATTCTCTTTATAACTTAACTGAATCAAAAGCTAAGTAACTAAATGAGAAGCTGCCATGACAAAACAATATTAAGTGCTTTAGATTACCGATGTTTGCATCTGTCGCTACTAAAATACTCCAATAAAAATTGCATAGGCAAATGCAGAGTAAGGGGTTTTTCAATAGATTTTTTTTTTGCAAGCACCTGACAAGAAAGAACACTTTGAAATTTTTATGGAGCTGAAAAAAATTGGAAGCATATTAAGTTGAGGCAGTAAAATTGGGCTTTTTGTCATTTTTAATTGCTTGAATTCATAACCTAGTTTTGCTGAATAAAAACTGGATGTTACCGCTGACTCAAGCAATTTCCACATTTTTAGTACTTTCAAAAAAAAATAAGTTTTTCATGTTATTGGGAACCTAAGTTGGAAGGGGTGGGAAAGGCGCTTAGTAAGTCTTCTTGAAGCAAGAAATTAATTTTTCATACTTTTAACCATTGGAAAACAGTCCTTCCTCAAAAATTAACTTTCTATGCATGAAATATATTGTTAACTGTGGAACAGAACTAGTCTCCTATTTCTCCTCAATTTGGTGGAAGAAACCATATCATGCTTTATTTGATGAAACTGAATAGTAAATCACAGCCTATATAATTTAACATGGTTAACTGAAATCAAATGCCGAAAAGGCATTATGAAGATAAATGCAAGGAAAAGAAATACTTACACTCTATACCAATCCCCTGAAGCAAACACAATCTCACACTGTTGAAATTGAAGTTCAAGTCAAATAAAAGTACAGAATGCAAAATGCCTTACAAGACAGAAGCCTCACTATCTTTTTTTTATTTTCACCATTGGACTTTTAAAAAAGCCCAAAAAAAGAAGAGGTGGAGGTTCGGATTAGAGCTTTCTGAGCACAGTACGCCACAGTTGAGCAAATATTCCTGGTTACAAAATTAAACTTAACACGCAGGTATTTTGGAAATAAATGCTGAAAACTTACCTGAATAAAAGAATGTCATTAATAATGCATGCATTTTGCTAACTAAATACATGCCATTTCAAATATCTCATTTCTGCAAAATATAAGCCTTCTCTTTCATCCAAAAGTAATGCAAGGAATACAGAGTTTGGGGGAGGCAAGTTAATTATGAAGCTTTCTTTTTTTTTAATTTTAGAAACGCTAAATTTCTCACCCTATACTAACTGAGTAGGCATGGCATTAATCTTATTTCCAAAAAAAACCCCTTTTGATCATCAGTTACCTATATTTTTGGCTTGATTACTGAACTATCTTTAAAGTTGGCCTTTGTAAATACTCCTGCCAAGAAACCTTGATTTGTAATGTATAATTCAAGATCAGACAAAAAGCAAACAACTTGCCTACGCTGATTTCTAGATTAAGTGCAGAGTAAGTCCATTCAATGCATAACAATGAGAAAAAATGCCACAATACTTTTTTTTTAAATGTAAGAATAATTCATTCTTCTCAAGTTAGTATACTGTAAAAGTCATCATTTTTTTCACGCAGGCTCTAAGCTGCACTTGTGATCTCTAAATACCAATGAATAATAGTCATGTTAAAATCTGGTTTTGTTGAATTTGTTTCTGTGGGTGTATTCTTAAGCCTCAGAGTACACTGCTTTATGATGGGACCATTTTTAGAAATTTGCCTAAAACCGTAATATCTATCTTAATACAGAAGGCTGAAAACCTACTTATTCTTTGGCACTTTTGAGTTTGCTTAAAAAGAATTCGAGCTTAACGTCTTAGATATTAAAAAGAAATAGAATGATAACTTTGGAGAAGTAGTTCTTATTTGTGAAAGATTATATATGAATTATATTAGAATCACATTCTTTTCCTATATCTTTCCTAGCAACCATTTAAAAGTAAGATGTGACAATATTTATTTTTCTTCCCATTTCTGACCACCTGTATGGTTTGCAAACTGTTTTTGGAAATTATTAATCTCACTAAAATATTTACCTGTATTAATTTTAACATGACGAAAATCAGTGTAGACTTCTGTTATTTTTTAATTTTGTATTAGTAAAATCAAAAAAGGTTTTAATTTGAATGCAATAATATCTATTTACTTTGTGATAAAAAGGCATTTTTATAGATGCAGTTAAACTGATAAGAATTATGTAGAAAAATGTTAAATACTCCTACCATAAGAGAACTACAATAATATTTTGACCCATTTAAAGTTAAAAAAGGCAGAAAAGAACTCCTCTCTGAAAATAGTAATCCAAATGCTCAAAAGATTTAATTAAGGCATTTCAATCCTTTCAACAATTTGACCAGTTGCAGAAATTTACTCAGGCAAATTAGAACAGGAGAGAAAGTTTTAACCTTACTTTTTCCAAACCTAGGCATGACATTTAATCTAATTAAATGCTTGCAGATATCAACATATTAGTTGTCAAGAAGGTAATGACAACATATACATGCTTGTGCATACTGTAAAGGAAATGAAGCAGAAACAGAAGTTACAATGAGCCTATCACATTTCAAAAGCAAGCAGTCTGGTGCTATTTTTAACAAAAGATGTTAATCCTTTCATTTTAACCTTTCAATTGATAAAATTATATGTGAGGTTTAGACTGACCACAGGTGTAAGCATTATACAGTACACAGAGGCACCTATAGATTATCAAACAAAGACATCTGTTATAGGTTCTTTTAGATGATTCCTAAATGAAAGCCATGAAAATTCACAGTAGAAATTGTATTGATAATCAAGTTATAGGATTGTTCTATAGCTGTAGATAGGTTTACATCACTTTTCTGAAGTCAATCCTTTCAAGTGTACATCAAAATATTGTTCAAATAATAGTGTAGGAATAGTAATACACATTACAGTAATTAAATAACCTGTTTTTAACAAAATACCAAGGCAGCCAAACTTTACAGAATAGTATCATTCCAGTTCTGGAATAGGTTGGAACCCAATATTTTGAGAAACATTAAAACTATACCAGTATTTAATATAAGTAAAAAATAAATTAGTAACTTTCTGCTTAATATTGGGTACATTTTAATTACTTCTATAGGACGAATATTGCTGACTATTCATATGGTTGCAGTATATCATTTTATCTATATGAGTATTAAAATTAATAAAATACTTGAGAAGACTCTTAAAACGATGGCAAACAATATGACTTCATGGTATCTAAACAGAGCAACTTGCTACCAACCCTTAACTGCATGAACATTCAATACTCAATGTTCTACAACAAAACTGTGCCATGATTTGCTGTACCATAGTGATACTAAGTCTGATAACATACATGATACAGCTGGTATTGGACTCTGGAAGGGATTTCTTTTACATCTTTTTCTCCTGAATAGTTTCATACATCAACATCTTTTGTTAAAAAAGAAAGTTCAGAGTATTCAAATTATTCTTTAACTGAATAAGGGGTTAACCTATAAAGCATTTTTTTCACTCCAGGCTTTTATGACACATTTAATTTTTGAAAATATTTATCTACAGGACATCTTAAATAAAGTTTATTTGTAAGTAAAGATAAAAGTGAATTAAAAAAAAAAAAATATTGTGACATTCAAACCCCCGGTGCCCTGACATATATACAATTACATGGGAACAACTTTAAAATTATCAGGTAAACAACTGCGCCTGTTCTAACATGACATTGCATTACCAACAAGAAGTATTAAACTACTTAAATATGTAACCAATCTGACCAGGGATGCTGCTAAGCATCTATTAAAAGGCAGTCTTACACCTTAGAAAACCATTCCTAATGAGATTTCTGAAATTTTTCATATAAATGCTAATATATATCCCATCAAAAGAAAGTTAAAGAGCTCTTTGAAGATGAAGTTCACACAAACTTCAGTCTGGCACAAAAGAAGGACAATTAATCCCACCACTTTTTACTTCGTATAATTATTGCCTATGTTCATGTATCTGTAGATACAGACACACAAATATGTGCATAGATAAACATAAGCACCATCCTTTGGAGAGTTATCCCTTTAAGTTTACATACCATATACCTTTTATATGAGGAAAACCCATCAGCATGCTTTTAATATTGCTCTTGGTTTTTATTCCATCAATTGCTCAGATCCCTATTCTAATCACATAGACAGAAGCCACATGCAAACACTAACCTCTCCGCATTAATGTTGAGAAGCCACTGAAGGCAGCTACACAATAACAGCAGCCAAACATGTCAATTTGCCCTCCCCCCCTACACCTCCTCCCCACCCCCTTGCATCTCTTTCAGTGGGTTTAATGCCTATGCTCTGCATCACTGGCAAAGGCTATCTTTACCCGCTTTCCTCTCTCTCCCTTAAATGGTTTAAAACCTTCTTCTGCCTTACCTGAAGGGCATCTCCCACGACTGCAATTAGCTGCCAAGATTTCATTGTCGGCTGCAAAGTGCCTCCTGTTTCCTCACCAGGAGAACACAAGAGAAGTAAGGGAAAACAGCAAACGGCACCCACGTGCTGGCAATATAAATGACTACAGACATCTGTCGTGCTTGCTGTGCGTTTGCTCCGTTCTGCTTTTCTGCCTGCTTCACAATGCTTGTATCAGGTGCTAGATGCACCTATAGCTCACAGCCCCAGGAAAGAACAACATAAAAAAAAGCTTACAAAGAAAGGATACAAAAGGGCTACTGATGTGAAGCAAAACCAGAGCTTTCAAGGCTGACTTGGCTAGGATAAGATTATGTATTCCCCACTCTCATCTCCCCCCTCTGAAAGTATTAGATATGCAATACTATTCTAAGCCCCAACCCAGCTTTTTACAAGAGCTATTGCCAGAACTGTGTTGGTCCTACTATCTCTCTCTATTGCACGTGTCCCTTCCTTGTTCTTTCAAGCATTAAATATGTACCACATGACAGAGTAGGGCACCTTGCACAGTCCTTTGAGTTCACACTTGACAACCAATTTTAACTTGCGAGCATGAAATGTCTAAAGGCAGAATGTAAGCACTTCCAATTACTTACGCTATACGTACATTATTTATAATGTCTATGGGACAGTATTTATGACTTGCAATATGTTGTTCTAGACAGACAGACAGGTGATGTAAAACAATTCTACATTTTTTGTCCGGGTTTTTCTCTCTCTGTCTCACAATTTCATTGATAGCCTTTGCAGTACGTTCATCCAGTGGAGTCATTTCGTTTTCTTTCGTAGATAAGGGCAATGGTAGGCAGACCTACCAAAACTCAAATCCAACAAGAAAAGAAAACCAATTATATTTAATAATCAGTTTAAGGAACTTTAAATGAGATGGGTTTTATTTACATTACAAATAAAAGATTTGGTCTCTTGCTCAAGTTTGGAAGGTTTTATTTATTGATGTATGTATTTATTATCACATATTTTGTTGAAACGATGGCTAATGGTAATGTCAAGGTGCAATTCTAAGCTTGCCAGAAATGACATGACTGTTTCTCCCCTAAATAAAGGAATACTGTGTGACACTGTCATCGAAACTTAGATATATTTAGATAGAGAAGCTAACAACCAAGTTGGGAAAGGGAGAATGAAATTATATAATCTACTTGTGTGTAGAAAAATAATATTTTGTCAAGTGTGTTATTCCTTGATGAGGGAGGAAGGAGGAAGAAAGAAAAGAAAAAAAAAGAAAAGAAAAGAAAAGAAAAAAGAAAAAAGTTTTCCATGCAAATCTGCACAAATAAAATAATAAAATCTTTTAAAAATGGCTTTTAGGCATTCAGGTATCTAACTACATACTGTAGGAATACATAATAAGACTCTGGTAATATTATGGCAAAGTATTCTCAGGCATGTTCAGAGAAAGTGCCTATTTGTGTAAAATATATTAGCATATTGCATAGCTGCACAACTTTTGAAAAATAATGAAGTAGCTAGCAAAGCATCTCTTAACATTTATCATAGTTTCAGATGAAAAGGGTGATTGTGTGTGTGTGTACACACACACACACACACACACACACACACACACACATATATGCAGACCAAACAGAGAATTTGCATTCTTTTTTTTCAAAAAAGTTGGATATACTAAGGAAGGAAAAATATGTAAAATACAGATACTGATTAGATGTTAGATGCAGACATTTACAATTAAAGGTTTTTTGTTTTTGTGGGGTTTTTTTAAGTTATCCATAAAAGTTGTATTCACTTCTTTTCAGGGTGTATGCTTTCAGGGAAAGCAAATAGAGATAATGTCTATGATGCAATCTCTCTTTTCTTTTTTTTATTTAACATTGCTTTATAATGTAATAGTACGTAAAAAAAAAAAAAGTAGAGAGGCTGCAGGGAATAGTAGACTGAATATTGAACTAATAGCCAAAAACTGTGAACCCAATTCTGACATTGACTTGATATATGGCCTTAACCAAAGTACCCTACTCCTTACTTTCCCCATCTGTAAATTAGAATAATAATACTTACAGTGCCTACTTATCTCCCTGCTTCTCAGGGGAGTTGTGACGATTAATGTCTCTGCAGCACTTTGAAAATGAAGATGTTATAAGTGCTATATTTGAACACTATAGTTCACATATTAACTACAGTATTTAAGTTTAAATAATGCCAGAGTTAAAATATTTCATACCCCTAAGCCTACATGTACCATTGATACAATACATTCTCCTGTCAATCCTCTGGAGAATGTTAATTTTTTTTATTTACTTCAGCAAAATATTTGGGGAAATGTTTACAATTCTTCTGATTTTTTTTTTTAATATTTTTTCTGCCTCCATCAATTTTTGATGTTAAAATCAGAATTACATTAGAAATAATAAAAAACCCAGCAACAGTAGACACCTTTTAAGGCTATAAAAATATCATGACCAGAGCAAGGTCATTCAGAGTTAAAGCTCACAAAAAAACCTACCATAACTCCATCCCGTTGTTTCTAGGCATTGCAGCACATATGGTCATTTAATCAGAAGACCAGCAATGTTGGCAGATGTTACTCACTGCATTGGGTACTGGTCTTCAGATAGTGTAATACTTCAGTTCAAGTAGTGCAAAATAGTTGAAACAAACTAATTATACCCTCTTGTGACAAACATTTGGAAAAAAAATATTAGGCAGGAGACAGCATGGTAATGCATGATAGGTATTTCACAAAAAAGTCTCGATTTACTGGCCTAAAGTTCCAACCTTAGCATTATCTTTAGGAGGCTTTATGATATTTAAAAAGAACTGGTCCAAACTACTATTTAAAATTGTTATAACTGAAACATTAATTAGGAGAGACAAAAATCCTCTTTCAGTTCCTGCATTTTGGGTATTTGGCAGGTCTTTTTGTATACTGGCTTCCACCATTTCTAGTGTGTAGCCAATCAGTTTTGCCTACTTTTTATGTTCCTCCTATGCTAGGGATTGTCAACCAGGGATGAGCATAGGCAGGCTGGGATGAAGGTAGTTTGACTGGTCTTAGGGGGCATGTATAGGCAGGCTGGGATGGAGTGTTGCCACCTGTCAGGAGCAGGGGTGCGGCAGGGTGAGGGCAGCAGTGCCCCTCTGTGGGGTGAAGAAACTCACATGTGGCAGCTGCCATCACTACCCACCAGCCCAGTAAGTTTCCCCACCCCATAGAGGGCTGCCACTGCCCTCACCCCAGCCTGATAAAGTTCCCTGCTCCACCCCGTCCCTGTTCCTGGGAGGTGGTGATGTGCCATCCCTACCAGCCTGCATGCTGTCCCTGCCCCATGTCCAGGCATGCGCCACCCACCCTTGCACCCTTCCCGCCTCCCTGCTTTTGTCTGCCTCCCTGTACCACCTCCCCCCACGCAACTCCATGTCCAGCCACTGGGGCTACTTTGATTAAAAAAGGTTAAAAACCACTGTCCTATGCCAGAGAGGAGTAAGCAGGATCTTATCCTACTTCAGTTGTTTATAGTCTAGTAATACCTAAAAGTTACCATCCTGAAGTTTCTACATCAGAACTTCTATAAAAACACAAAAAAACTTCTTTCTCCCCACCTCAAACTGCTTCAGCAAATATTCATTTAACTTATTTTGTCCTCTGTGCATACACAATGAAATTTCTAAAACAGGATCAGCTGTACAATGCTATGGACATGTGTCTTAGCCCTTGCATTTCACTAAAAGTTTTATCAGGTTGCTTAGAGATATCTTATGATTTGTATGAATGCAAAGCATGTGATACTCAATGTCCAATTAAAGGTTCTGAAGGCTAAATTATGCTCTTGTTTTTGGAGATTCCAGGGCTAAGTAAAAACAGTCAAAAAGCCCAAGGCTGAATCAAGTTAGTCTTTGCAGGTTAGTATAAGCTACAGAGATTAAACTGAGAAACAACTGGACACACATTCATGATTCAGAAAATGCATCCATATGCCTGCAATGGCACAGGCCAGAAGACTAAAGGAGCTAGAGCATACCTCTCTGGCACATAGCTAACTACAGCTGTGTGCTCATTTTCTCTTCCTGCTGCCCCAGAGGTCTCTGGGATATGCAGTCCAGAATCAGAGCAGCAGGACTCTTCAGAGTTGCTGATCAGTTCCTCTTCCTGCTTCAAGGTGCCTCTGGGATTTGTAGTCCATAGTTGCAGACAACAGTAAGTTTCATTAAGTTTAGCATCAGAGCAATTCTGTACTTGGGGGATGGTAGGTTTAACCCCTCTCCTTGGCCCCAGATCCCAGCTGGTGTTTGTCTGGAGCAGGGTGCAGTCCCCCCCCCCCCCCACACACACATACACTCATCTGCTGAAGCAGACAATACAGCCCAGCCCAGCCCAGGGCTGGAAATCATGCTAGGGAATTGTGATTTAACTTGAACCAGAAAGGGGTCTGGGACAGAAGTTTCATGAACCGGTTTGATCCAAACCAATTCAGTCTGATACTACTGATACTACATTCAGTCAGGTTTATCTCAAACCAGCTCCAGCCATTTTGAAACTGGTTTATGTGCACTGAGCTTCTGTTCTGTTACAGGTTCAAACCAGTTTCTGATTACTTTAACCAGTTACTGTGTAACTTCTGTCCCTAGCACAGATGTTGGTGTAAGGAACACACCTAAAGTATATGACAAAATACTTAAAGTGAGTTCAGGAAGGTGCTCATTCTCTAATGAGCCTTCTGGAATTCTAAGCTCTTAGACTTAACAGGCAACAGGGGGGAAAGGATTTAACAGGCCCACCTAGATACAGAATTCAAGTGGATAAAATCTATGTTTCATGCTCCATGATCAATTTCTTGGTTTTCCCCTAAAAATAAACCAACAAGTTGTTGAGGTGAGGGCAGAAGACTTGCCTCCCTGCAATACCATAACTGGAAATATATTATTTTGCTCTGAAGTTGCATTAGAGTACAGAGCATTGTCTATTTACTGTATGAATGACTTCACCAGTGCAGAAGTTCAAGATTTGTTTGCATTGATTTGCTCGGGCTATTTTTATGGAGCAATAGTTAACTGAATTTCAATAAGCAATGCTATGAAAGGAAAACAACAGAAAACAAAACAAAAAGCCCCTCCCAAACCAGTTATGTCTCATCTTCATCACACCTCACAGAAGATCTAACATGAACATTTTTAGTTTCTACTACTGGGTTGCCATGCTATGAATAAAAATGACTTCATGGGTTTAAAAATGAAACCCAAATAAGGTATTTTCAAATAAATGAATCACTGTAAAAAGACAACCTACCTTATGTATAATTTTCTAATGCTGCCACTATTATATGTATCATTACAGAAAGCTAACATTTCTTGTATTAAGTCTTTATGCTAAAGCTATCCATTAAAAAGTAACATCAGAGAAAGAAAATTTAGATTAGTTTTACCAGTTTAGGCTGTAGAAAAATCGTGTCTATAGATTCTGAAATATAATGTAAACCTCCATCTCTAAAGATTTGAGAATATTTTCTATAAGAGAAAGTAAAATACGAGGTTCAATTTGCAATGCATTTACGTATCAAACACATGAGGGCTCTGCACTCCTGACAGACTAGTGCGTAAATGATTTCTTTCAACATGTCATCTAATGATCCAGTAGTATTACAGAAGGTGAGCCTAATGAAGCATATTCAGATGGAAAAGTATCACACGATTTATGATAAGCATGCTGTGGTTATATTCCTAAATGGATTATGGCTGCTGTGTGTGGGTCTAGAGGAGATGACCGACATACTAAGAAACACAACATCAATCATATGTCACAATCTTAACAATGCATTCAGAGCTCAAGGAGACCTATGTTTGAGGACTCAGGATTTTAGACTGCCACTAGACAGAGCACTTGAGAATCAGCTTAAGGTATAACTACTTAAAAAAGGACTATTGAAATGAGTACAAGAAAAGAAACCACATTTCTCCTGTACCTACTTGTGTTTGAATCTTATGATCCTATACCCTGACTGAAATTGTTCACAAAATAAAGCATTTCACAGAATCAGGTCCATAAGAAGTAACAAACAGGTTGTTATATAAAAGAATAAAAACGTACATTTTCACCAATTAAAGTTTTTACTATTTTGACTAGGATAGACTGGGTTGGGGCATGACTTTTTTGCCCCACCTTTTGGGGAAGAGGTGGGAAAAATGACTGATCCAGTTGGCTGTGGACTCCATTTCCCAGCCGCCCCTGCCCGCATGGTTTGTGGTGGTGTCCTTGGCCCCAGCTGCACCAGCACAGGAAAGCTCAGCTTAGGGTTGCCATAGAGACCAACCTCAGCTGTTCTGGAAACACACCTGGCAGAGCAATATAGGGAGCTCTGGGAACTTGGGATGGGGACAATTTGCTCTGGAGCTGTGCCTGGTACATTGAGGTATGTAGAAAAAACATAAAAGCTATGTCTGTGGCCAAATCGCTGAATCTTTCCAAATTGAATTGGAGGCTTCCGATTCGATTCAGAGAGATTAATGGGTCTCCTGAGTCGGTTTGGATTCAGAGATTTGGCTGCCGAATTGGGCCAAATTTCTTCCAAATCAAATCAGTGACCAAAGCTTCACGCAGCTCTACTGTCTACTCTCTGGAAATACCAATATGGCACTCAGTGGCGCTGGGTTGTAGCCAAGCGAGGGTAAGATACGTCACATATCTGTCTTCAAACTATATGGTCAATTTTTTTTCTGTGATTCTTTTCTTTTTTGCAATACATTCCTTTCTTGATTTGTTAACTTAGGGTATCTATACACATGTTCCAGGGATGCTTCATAAGGACCTCAAAAATAGGTCTCTAAATTACAGTGGCTCTGTGAACCACTTTAATTAAGTACACCCAGTGTCATGTGTATTCAGTATCCCTTTCCCCAAAATGGTTGCAGAGGCACTTTAACTAAAGTTCATTTGATTAACTTTAGTTAAAGTGCACCTGCCACCATTTTAAATCCTGGGGACACCAAATAATTATGATGCAGAGGATTTTGGAGGACACTGTCATGAGATCACCCAAGTACAGATGTGGGCCTTTGCACCCTGTTGACATTCACTGGCCTTCCTTCTCCTTACAGGCCAGCACCAGTAAACATAATTGGGTCAGTCTTCCCCGCTCTTATCTCACCTGCCACGACTTTAATGATTTAATTAAGAGGGGAGGGATAGTGACTCCCTGACCTAGTGTTGACTGGCACTTACCCTAGTGCCAGATCAAAATTTCTGCTCAAAGGAAAATAAAGTAAAACAAACAAGCAAACAAAACTTGTTGTCCGCAGTGTTTTTTCCCTCCTGTGCAGGGAACTTGGAGGCAGCCTCTCTCTTCTCCTTGCCTTCACCCCACAAGCACTTGATCACCGGAGCTGTGAGCAAGCAGGTTTCTTTTTTTCTGCACTTGCAGTAATTGACATCGTGCCGGCTTATTTGACCACTCACAGCAGCCAATTAACGTGGAAAAAATGTCTCTCTCCTGTTTTCCTTTTTAGGTGTGAGCTCTTCCGAGCTTGCAATACTGAATAGGTCTCTTGCCCTGTTCCCAGGGACTTCAGTTTCAGGCAGGGGATGGGTATCCACCCTATCTGCCCAAGCCATTCTCTCCTTCTACACTCTCCCCTCTTGTCTCATCTCCCAGGACCGGAAATAGCCCTGGCTACTTAATTAAGCCAATCTTTTTCACCCAGAGAGGTGATAAAGTGAGGCCAGGGTGGACCAGGAGTTCCTGTTGCAGTGTAGTCATTCCATTTCAGCCAAGCAAATTCCCTTGGCTAGGGGCCTGCTCTTGGTAAGTACTCTTAGGCTCTTCACAGGCACTAATTAGCACATTCCAGCAGACTTGATTAATTAGCACGCATTGGAGCAGACATCCGGCATGTATATAGGTGCCCTTAGTGGTGCCTGTGGTAAAGTATGATCTCAGGGAGAGTGATATTCCAGGCTACCCAATTCTACAGAAAGGGGGACCTAATTCTTTCACAACCCAAGGGAAAACTACCTGGAGCTGGCAGTCTTCTCTGCTGTAACTGTAAGGTCTGGGATAAGGGCAGTGGAAATGAGGCTTGCAGGTATAAGGAGTTATTTCAGGACAAACTTTATCTGTTTCTTGGGACAAGCAGAGAGTCAAGAGATAGAAACTTGAGGGTCTGAGTTTATCTAACAGATTGGGTCTGTGACAAATACAAAAGTTGTGTAAGTTCAGATCAAACTTTCCGAGGTTCTCTTTCTCTCTCATAGAAGATAATGGTATTGTTTCTCTCCAGCCTACCAAGGTAAGCAGCTCTATTTCCACCTTAATAGTACAAGTAATATTTTGTAAATATTTGAGTTATGGCATATGCTAATAATATCTACAGTATATAATGAAGATTAGCATTACCATGGACCTAAATGCTTTACAAATCTCAGATGTTACTACTCACACTAGTTTTTTTTTTTTAATATAAATGATGTAATTGCACATCAGGAACTAACAGCATTTAATGAGTCATGCTTTGGACATATTCAGCAAAATTGAAATCACATTCTAAGTACCCAAAAATGACACACATAAAATAAGTTAATGGAAAGATATATAGTGACATCACATACTTTCCAATTCAGAAACTTTAATATAACAATCATAATTATTAAAAGGCTGCACAATGTAAAAACCATAGAAAGTGACCCAACTCTAAGCCATTTGCACAAAATGAAATGCATTACTCACCTTTCATATGTTAACTTAGTCTCTTTTAAGAAAGAGATTTCTTAGATCTAGTATCATAAACTTCAATATAGAAGGTTTACATGCTGAACATTTTAGATGTAAAAGGAGAATTAAGAAAAAAATAATACTATGGTTTTAGTGTTATCAAAGTCCAAGTATTGATCTCTTTAAGATTCTGTTAGGATGCAAGGTAAAGAAACCAACTGATGGTAACAGTGTATTCTACTTCTTACATTTCCATTTCATCATAACTTTAATTAACTTTCTACAGTATTGTAGTCTTCTCAGGATTTTCACGGGAAGGCAAATACAATTTCAAAGAGTGTTTATGTACGCTGCATTTACATTAACAAGTGTCCTATCTGCATGTTCAAATAAAATATTTATATGCATGTGTGGCCAGCTAAATCCGTTAGTCACAAAAAGGATAACTACATAATATTTATAAACTTTGTCTCATGGAAAGATCCTATGCAATTTAAGAGGAATAAGAATAAGACTAGTATAATTTTCTATTACGTGACAGAGGGCTTCCTAATAAGGCTTATGTGCAAAAATGTAGATTTATGATAATATGTTGAAGATATGCAATTCCTATAATCTGACATTGTTTTTAGCTTTATAATTCTCTGAACTAATGCAATGTTCCAAGGTGTGGCACACTAAAGCCATGTTTTGAACACATGCAGTTTTAGACTAGATGCACACACACACAGAAGTATAGTCATTTCATTTTACCTGACCTTATTTATTGTAGTGTGTTAATATGTAATCAGCATATGAACATCTAGATATCATAAAAGGCTTGGGCCAGGGTAAATAGAAAGCAAAAAGATTAGATTTTATATATTTAATTGGATATATTCTTAGGTTTGAAGTTACATAGTTCTATGAAATTACATTCAACACTCTCCTACTTAATAGTACTGCTAAAAGCAGAAAAAAAGAAGTTATTGCTTAGAGAATTGAAAATGTTTCTTCTTGAGGTAAGGGCAATTATATTCAGTGAGCTTTACCATATACTGGGGGTGAGAGTTCACAGAACATTAAACTGCACTAGACAAAAACAATAAGGAGACTTCAGCATTTTTATTTTTCCCAACATCATGCCAATATAGGAATAGGATAAGATAGGAATGTTGATAAATAAAATCTAGAAGAAAATAATCTATGTTGTCTAATATGCATAGTTTATACTATAGGTCAGGTTCATTGTTATTCAATACTTTATATGACATGGTTGTTAATGAAGTTTTAATTATTTATTTTAAGTTTTAAAGCTACATACCTATTACACTAGTATATTTGAGTTTAATAAAGTATATTATTGTGGAAAAGTAGGACATATCTATAATTTTTTAATTAATATTATCCATGCCCCTATATGCTTCTCTTTGATGGGATATTTGCTGTGGAATTAGATCAAAGGGACTGTTAGGTGAATTAAGCAGAAAAGACAATAAAGTTGCATAGAAAATTAGCATCCTCACAAACCTGTAAATGCAATCGAAGATTTATAGTGTGGTGAGATAATTCCTTGGTCCCAAACCTGGTAAAGTAGCAGTTTTGCTAGAGGATGACAGGGTGCCAAGTTTACTACTATTTGGTGTAGTAGCAATATAGCACAATGAGATCTGATGCTTGGTTTTATTACACTAATAAGGCTGGGAAACAAGGTCTGACACCCAGATACGAATCCCAGAATAGGTCCACATGGATCAACATGGAAACCCAAATTGTCACTTCCAGCGTGTACTGAAGAAAAGAAGACTAAAGTTCTATTTGCCATTGTCTACAGCATATTTTGCAATAACCATATATTTTTGAAGTATTCAATTTAAGTTTATTTTTACTCATTGTTTTCAAAAACACTTTTCTGGTACTAATTTTGGTGATTTCACTAGATTTCTTTTGATGAAAACATGGGGGAATTTGTAGTAGTGTAGCATGTGACTCTTTCATTAATACTTTCAAAACATACTCATTGGATTTTAAAGATTTGTCAAGATATTTAATATGTTAAAATGTTTAAATGGGACTTATAACGGGGTTATACTCCAGCTTCAGTTTTATCTCTTCCCAGTTAGAGTCACCATAAAGAGTTCATAACAAAGCATAATTAAATCTACCAAATAACTAAAATATACATATAATCACCCCAAAGATTATATAATTACAAATCTCATTTTATCAACTGCAAATTTTCCAGAGAAATTGTCTTATGATGAAGACAAAGAGGAATTGCTAACTATGTCCCTCAAATTCATCTAATTATCTCAAGATTTTAGGACAGGATTTGAGACCCTTGTATATGCAGTATAACATATCAAGTAGAAATGTCACATATCAGATACAAAAAGAATTCTGGAAAAGACCTAACAGCAGAAATTAGTCAGTGCTTATTTTGGACACTGCTGGCAGAACTGTACTGCTACTTAGCATAACCACATGTGGCAGAGAATGGAATGACCTTCAGGAAAGGTTAGCTGTGAAATAAGCATAGAAAACTGATGAATAAGCAGCTGGGGACCAAGCAGCAACAACATCACCAGAATGTGGTAAGGAGAGCACATGGCAATGCTCTCCCTACTGAAAAGCCATGTATATTCTGTGATGTGCTGTGACACGGTAAGTACAGATTGACACAATAATAAACCTGTCCAGCCCCCAGCCATGGGTCTGCAGGTCCTTAATGGCAGAGCAAGTGAAAGATGTTAGAATCTTAATAGCTGCAAAGGCAGAAGAAGGCTATAGCAGAATGAGATCTCCAATTTTCTTCACCTTCTTGGCATTGGATCAAGGTCCCATTATGCCAAGAACTGTGCAGGAGCTGATATGTAGCAGCTTCTCCATGATAAAAGAAATCATGCATAGACATCTTCCATGCAAATGGCTTTAGCACATTTTTCAAGCCCTTCAGCAACCAACTAGTGATAATGGGAGCAGGATTGTAAGGCCTGGAAGGTCCTAGTCATGAAGGTGGCAGTTACAAGAAGGTAATTTAGCATGTGGATGAGGCAGGAATGCGATTTGGCAACTGTAACTAAGCAGCCGTCTTTAGGATCCACTCTACTCACTGGACATGTGGAGGAGGCTAGAAAAAGTAAATATAGCCTGTAAATATAGTCTGCATACCTTTTTCCTGTCTGGATAACCACATTCTGTGGGATCTCCTTTGCTGCAGTCAAAATCAACCAAGATACACAATCAATTTTAGGATCTGGAATATCTGGACTCTTATAGACATTCCTGATAGTGAATGGCCAGAGCATTGCACTGCAATCATGGCTCAAGAACTTGGGAGACACAATAGTGATATCACTGCATTGAGCAAGACCTGGCAAGCAGGAGATGGCAAGCTCAAATAATGAGGCTACAGCTACAACCTCTTCTGGAAGGTTAAATGGAAAGAAGATTTCACAGAGCTGGCTTTGCCATTAAGAATGAACCAACTCAATGAGTTTTCCATTAGAATTAATGAGAGCCTTATGACTCCACATCAAATTGACAGGGAGGCAATACACCACTGATGTATGCCCTGAGTCTTGAGGCCATCAATAAAATCAAGACGGAATACTATGCCAGCCTTGACCAAGTCCTTTCTGAGGTTCCAGAGGGGGAACAGGCTTATTCTTCTTGGTGATTTCTGCTCAGAGTCAGAAGAGACTTGGACCTCTGAAATGGAACCATTCACACACAAGGAGTAGGGAAGGTTAACTCCAGTAGCATCTTCTTCATCATCAAATGCATAAAACATGGACTTACCATCACCAGCACCCTTTTTCACAAAAAAAAAAACAAAAAAAACCAGGCAGAAGACATCATGGCAACATCTGTAATCTAAGCATTGGCACCTGATTGACTATGTCATTGTTCATACCCATGGTTGTCAACATCATTCAAGCTCTGCTAGGAGCTGACAATTATTGGACCAACCACTGACTCCTCTGCTCAGTTCTGTCACTCAAACTGGTTCCCATATGATGGTCACAGCAGACACAGTGATAAAAGGTTAACATTGGACTCAAGGGTCCAATCAAGTGAGACCTCTTCCGCCAGTGACTCAATGTAAACTGGTGAACTCCAGTCAACAACAATGGAAGAATGTCAGCAGCCCTTGGGATGCCTTCAGTTCCACAATCATCGGTAAAGAGACACTTGGATTCTCTATCAGGAAACTGACAGAGTAGATTTAGGTTAGACATCAGGAAGAACTTCTTCACAGTAAGGGATACCAGAATCTGGAATGGGCTTCCAAGGAAGGTGGTGCTCTCCCCTACTCTGGAGATCTTTAAGATGAGACTGGGCAAACACTTGGCTGAGGTCATCTGACCGCAACGATCATTTCTGACCAGAATCGATGATCTACTGAGGTCCATTCTGACCCTAAAAATCTAGAAAACACCAAGACTGGTTTGATGAAAATGACTGAAAGATTTAAGGGTTGAGTGACCACAAGCACAAAGCCTTTTGTGCTTGACAATATGACATCAACTCCAAGCAAAAGAAATTTAATCACAAATAAGCCAAGGCAGAGGTCCAAAGGAAGAACCGTGATATGAAGAACAGATAGCAGGAAGACAAAATGAGGGAGATTCAACATCTCACTGACATCCACAATATGTACAGCTTTTTCAATGCCACCAAAGCCATCTCTGGTCTTAGCACTCAGGGACCAACCACATTGAGACCTAAAGATGGAGGAGACCTGATCAAGGAAAGGGGAGATATCAATGCCCATTGCTAAGAGCATTTTGAAGACCTTCTCAATCAAGACTCTGTGTCTATGAGTGTTCTCAATTTCATCCAGCAATACTCAGTCAAAATTTGACTCTCTCCTGCCCTTGATGAGGTGAGGAAAGCCATCAAGCAGATGAAGAATGACAAGGCATCTAGAGCAAATGGAATCTCTGCCAACATCTTCAAGCAGCAGGGAGAAGAATTTACATCACAGCTGCATTCCCTTAAGGATTTGGAATAATAAGGAAATACCAGATGACTCAGGGATCCCATGACTTCAAGAATGGAGACCAGTCTGATTGTGTAAATTACAAAGGGAGCAACTAGCTATCCACTACAGGAAGGATCATTTTGAGAACCCTCCTGAACCATCTCCTTCCACTTGCTAAAGACCTCTTCCTGGAATGTCAATGTGAGTTTAGGGTGCCAAGAGGCACTACCAACATGATCTTCACTACCTGCCAGCTGCAGGAAAAATTCCAGAAACAACATAAATTTCTCTATATGGTTTTTTCTGACCTCATAAAAGCCTTCAACTGAGAAGTGCTATAGAAGATCCTTCTGAGGTATGGATGATCACCAAAATTGGTCAAAAGTCTTTGTCTGCTCCATGATGGTATGCACTGGATCTATCACAGATCCCTTTTGAGGTTAAGATGGGAGTTAAGCAAGGCTGTGTCATCATTGTTCTCAATATTGTTTACAGCAATGTAACATCTGATGATGAACAAGCTTCCACTTGGAGTGGAGCTAAGCTATCTAATGGATCTAAGCTGTTTAACCCTCAACTGACTCTGAAGCAAAACCAAGACTACCTTGACCTCAAGCACTGAGCTCCAGTATGCTGATGCTGCTGTATTGTTTGTTCATTCAGAAGCAGATCTTCAAGCTATCATTGATATCTTTACTGAGGCATACAAGAAAATGGGACTCATGCTTAACATTCAGAAGACTAAGGTCCTCCATCAACAAGTTCTTAATGAGCAGTCCCTAGTTCCATAATTCAGATTTATGTTGAGAAAATGCTAGAGAATGCTGAGTATTTCTCATACCTTGGAAGCCATCTCTCGCAGAAGTCTGATATCACTGACGAAATCCAACAGTGCCTCAAATGTGGAAGTGTAGCCTTCAGGTGCCTGAGAAAACGTGTGTTCAAAGACTGCAACATCAGATTGGAAATCAAACTCATGGTTTATCAAGCAGTTGTAATCCCTGCTTTACCATGTAGAGCTAATCCATGGACAACAACCTCAAGTCGCTGGAGAAGTGCCATCAATGCTGTCTGTGATCCTTCAAATCCAGTGGGAATCCAGATTTTAATCCTTCAAATCCAGTGGGAAGACAGACACACTAATATTGCCATCCTCTCACAAGCAAACACCGCAAGTATCAAGGTGATGATCATCTGATATTAACCTTGCTGGGCTAGAAACATCATCTAAACATTTGATTCCAGACTCTTGAAG
>JAGPOW010002067.1:9213108-9237367 GCA_030014935.1 Caiman crocodilus
GCATTTTATTTTTCCAAATCACTCAAGGCATGCACTCGAAAGGAGGAAAGAGAAACCATTCTTCCAACTCAAGGATGTCCTCAAGGCCAACTTAAACAAAAACACAACATCAAGATCAATTCATGGGAGACTACTGCCCAGAGATTACCCTAAATGGAGGAAGAGTTTGCTGCAAGATCTTAGTACTTTGAAACCTCCTGCCAACAACAGTAGAGAGAAAAGTGGGAGAGGCAGAAACAGTATGTTGCAGACTGAACCAAGAATCTGGAGCCATCTACCCTGCATAGAAACATGTGCCCAAGTGCAATAGAACCTGGACTGGCCTTGCCAGTCATCTTCAGACCTACAGATAAAGCAGTCATGGAAGACAATCATCCTTGACTGCAAGAGATTTCTGCTGATGGTGATAGTGGATAGAATGCTTAAGAAGAAATCATATCCATAGGATAGAATAATGCTTTTCTGTGTATACAAAATTGATGTACAATCTTGTAAAATACAATGCATTAAAAATACTCGATTTATTTGTTTCCATTCTTAAACATAGAGGTATGAATTTTCATACGTATTTTATTAAATAACTCTAGCATTACCGAGAAACTACATTGTGTATCTGGATATACTTTAAAAAAATATGCTAATCTCTAAATAATGGATGCCTGCAAAACAACATGCTGCTGCCTATGTATTCTGTTATATCATTTAGCACAGGTATATACACATCAGTAACAAATTTTCTATTGACTTTAATTTTAAACAATGATATAATCAGCATTTTAATCTGCTTTGAAAGTCCTCCTTCTTCCTGTGTGTGTGTGTATGTGCGCACACATGAAAGAGAGAGATACAGATAGTGAAGCAAATTTTTAAGAAGTATTTTGGAGTTTCCTTGAACTTTGTTTAAAATGGAATTGGGTGTAAAATCAGATCTTGACAGAACCTAATTTATTCATATAGGAAATGTTCATTTCTAAGATTAATGCAAATAACTAGAACCAACCAAAAATACAAAAGTAGACCTCCAGCTTTGAGCTTAATACAGCCAATATGCCAGAGGCAAATGTAGTATTCCTCCATTGCATCCTCATTTTCAAAATTGATTCTTTGAATACTGCTCTGATTAAAATCTCCAAAAAGGAGGTTTGTCAGTTTCTGCATTTGAGAGAGTCTACATCAACTGCTTTTCCCTTTACCATGATATTATCATTGCACAATCTAGTTAACCATTTTTCATATTTCCCAAATATAAAAGCCAAAGGCACCAAAACCCTTAAACCCCCAACTACTCAAAAAATACTGCCTTTCTTCTTTTGGTGTTTTAGATATTTGCTGTAAATGTACATAAGTTGTACTTAAATTGTGATGAACTATTTATGCTTATAAATTTATAAGGGAAATAGTTTCTACATAATATGACCTATGATAAGATGTAATGGTATATGAATCCATAGACAAAGGTTGTATTTTATTGCACTAATTTAAGCATAGGGAAAATTTACACATTAAGAGCCTGACTATGCCATTTTTACTCATTATAAACAGTCCCTTTTTACAACTTATCTTACCAGAATGTAAGAGGTTACTATCAGAGTAAGAAATAACATAAGAGAGAATCAGTTTAATTTCTTATTTATTTGGAAAAATAAAATTTAGTGGGCCCGATTTTCAGAATTGCCAAACAACCACAAGTTGTTGAAGACAACAACTGAGATCAGCTGAAGTTGTAGGCATTCATCAATCTGAAAATCTGGTATCTAAATTTTAACTGCCCTTAGTTTGGGTTTTGAAAATCAATCTCAATGAGGCTTTTGAAAAGAGAAAAAATGACAACAGATTGTCCATTTTTTTTTTTTTTTTTTTTTATCCAGACCCTCATGCTTTTGTTCTGCTATTTTAGATGGAATGGAACATGGATCACAATACATTTTGGAATTTAAAAACCTGTTTTATAAAGGTTTAAAGAACTGAAGTGAAGCTTTTTACTGTATTTTGAAAATGTATATGGAAATGGACACTCAATTGTGGGTACTCCACACTCTCATACCCCCCATTTCTCAATAATACAACATCAATTTGCTCTTTTAAAAATATGTATATACTTAGTTGTCAATTCACCCACTTGGGGCATGAGCTCCTTTAGGATTGGGGTTGCACAATCCTTTAGACCATCAGGCATTCAAAACTGAACACTTTAGAACATGCTAGTATCTTTTCTAATGCAAGGATTTGGCCATTATACACAGTTACATCTTCTACAACATGCCAAAGTATTTTAAGAGCAAGGCTGTGGGTACTGGAAATAGCAGAAAATAGATATCAGGCAGTGTAATATAGTTAGGTTGACAAGTGTTCTGTAAATATAAAACCTAAAGAGCCATCTCTGAGAGGTAAAACAAGACTTGGGGTATAAGGTATACCCCTTAGGGGAGAACTGAAGCTGATGGATGTACCTCTTAGTATTTTTTATCCTCATGGTAAGGGAGGATAGTAGAGTCAGAATTGTTCTCTCTCTCTCTTTTCTTTCTTTTTTTTGGAGGGAGGGGTGGGAGGGTGAGATGGGAGGGTAATACTACAATGGTAGCCCTATAATTCCAAACCAGTTAAAAGCTTGTTTTGTAAGATGTGGTGAGTAGATATCACCTCTGGTTAATGGTGAGTAGAAGTTATAGCCTGTTTCTTCATTTCCTATTCAGTGTTAGTCTTTCATTCATTTGTGTGTCCTAAGCCACTGGATCAAAGAACTCAGCATCAGATTTTTTTACTGAAAAACAGAAATGCAAGGGGAGAATGTAGTGCAAAATACATGGCATATGATTCTGCTAAGATTAATTGAAGTTTTGAAGGACTGGCATTCAGCAATATTTATAGCACTTACTAGTTCATTACTCTATTCAGAACTAAAGGTGGCGCTAAAGGAGAGAGATTCTTTTTTTAAAAGGAAATCTGTGTACTACAGTTTTAGAGGCATTCTTTATTCAGGCATGTGTTTCTACTTCATTTCTCAATTACAAAAAAAAAAAGTCTGTTTTCCCAATGGAGCCAGCTTTCTTCTTTAAAGATACAACCACCAGGTTAAAAGCCAGTGATGCTTCGTCATTCTAACAGATGGCACATCCCCTCCCACGTATGCTTTTACCAAGTTACTTTCCTTTCCTTATACCACAAACTCTGATGCATTTCTAGCTGTTATCTGAGATCCACATAACTCAGTAGATTTCTTCTCCCTCCTTAATAGTCTAGATTCCCTTAATCCAGAAAATGTCAGTTTTTTACCTTATTGAATAAACTGTGTTTGGAGTTCTGCAGTGCTAGTTGCCAACTTCACCTTCATTTTCCATCGCATTTCTTGGACTACTGTTATCAAGGCAATCTCTGCAAATATTTATGGCTTTCATGTTGCTTAAAAAAAATATCTCAGCACACTTGCTCATAAATACAAGAGAACTAAATGAGGCTCTAAAAGCAAATGCTGTGGGGGATTGTGTCAGGGTGAAAGCACAGCTAGTCTCAGAATTTCTTTATCTTTTTCCTTTAAACCAACCAACATTGGTGCTGAATAAACTCAATGAGTGTGAGTGCAGAGACTTATGGTAGACTCAATCAAAATGTCAATTCTTTGTATAAGTTTGTCCACTTTTAAATTAAAAATAATTAAAAAACAGAACTGGAACCAAATCCCAAAACCTGAAAAAAATGAATTAGTTTGAGGAGAGGATTGATCATGTGTTTCAATATGATCTAGTTCAAAGCTTTCTCAGTAGTAGTTAGAAGTCTGTAATAGATATGGCATGTAAGGCAATAGAGAGTCATGGAGAGAGCCTCAATACAAGACACAAGAGAACAACTCTGGTATGTATTTCAATTTAGATGTACAAGTCACTGTAAAAGTATTCGAACAAGAACAACATCTGTTTTTACTAGTACTATTTGTATTGTTATTTACAGAAATGAGAATTTTCAATGTATTTCTGCACTAATGACAGCAGGGAAACTGAAGCTATCCAAAATAATAAAATACATAAACACTCCTTCTAACATAATTTCTAATTACATCTAGGTGTTTTCAATGTACAATAGAGGAATTCACATTTAGTCAGCATTTAGTATGAAATATGTCTTTTTTATAAAAACTTAATTTTGTTTTCAAAACAGTTTCTTAGAGTGGTACCAAAGACTTTAATTGAATTTCTTAGAATTTGAGATGCTCAGCTGGGTTTGATAAACATGGCATTGGCAAAGGGCAAAGTACCACCAGGAATCATTCAAAACATTGAGAAACACTTTTGTACATGACTATCATGTGATGCACAATACATCTGTGTTTTTCCCACCCTTCCCAAACTCTGCCTCCAGATTCTCAGAGATTACTTGTGTCACGACAATGCATAAACAACCCAGTAGGGCTGTGCAAAAGTTCACCGGCTGTTTTGTTTTGACACTGTTTTGACTCGTTTCAAGCTTGAAGCAGCAAAATAAAAATGAAACAAAAAGCCTCGAAACAAAAGCAAGGGTAGTTGAAATGTTTTGAAAGTTTCAAAATATTTTGAGTTTCAAAGCTGAGTTTGCTTGCAGGAAAATAGAAGGTAAGGATAGGGAGGGGGAAGAAGGGGGAAGAACTGCTATGATATTGTCTGTGTAGCTGCCCAGTGACTGTGATCCTTCTCTGAGGTCCCTTCCAATCCCAGTGTTCTGGGGGAGGGATGGAGAAAAAGCATAAAGGGCAGCTTCATTGGAATTGGCCTGCTTTCTGCTTCACTCAGCTGTGAAAAGTGGTTTGTAAATTCCCTTTGAGGATTAGGCCTGAGAGATTGGAGATGGGTGGTGTTCTGTTCTCGTCTTTGATAGATTTTCGGTGTGCACTTATTCTGGTGCACAGTTGTAGCTTAGTGTTTCCTATATATTTTCCATCTGGGCACTTGGTGCCTTGTTGGAGATATGTATTGTGAAGGTATCTCCATACTGGAGATATTGTTGGCAGGTTTTGCATGCCTTGCATGGAGACCGAGGATGGAATAAGCAGGAGGAAAACCGCAGTGATGAAAAGTCGAAAAGTAGTGGAAAAGTGATGAAGAGTGATAGAAAAAAAGAGAGTTACACAACAAGGTTTTCAGGTCTTACAGAAGACTAATCCCTTGGCTCAAATATGATATTCAGCAGGAGCATATATGAGGAGGCTAAGTAAATTGTTATTATTTTTACAGCATACTTGAATTTCTTAAATGTGAATGTGAAAGTTACAAGCAGAATAGCTATTTTCAATGTGACAGTGTAAAAAAACAACCACCCAAAACAACCCCCTCCCCCCCTCCATATTATATTCTAAGAAAAGTCATAGCCAAGTACTGTTAATACATATAAAAAAGGGGGCGGGGGCATAAAGAGCACCTGCACCTTATTAAATAGTTTGAGTGACAAACAAACAAACAAGTGTGAGAGCACTTGTGTGGTTTAACCTTCCTTTTCCCAAGTGTTAAATGCAATGGACAGAGAGGTAGGTGGGATATATCTGGATTTTGAATTATTTAGAAGGTACAAAAGTGACACAAAACTATTTTATATGTTATAGAAATTTTCACCATCTGTCACTTCATTCCCTAGAGCTCTTCTCAGTGATCACAGGACACAGGCATGTCTGACAGGTATGAAACTTTTTCAGGAATGTTGCATGCCATGAGTTAAATGGACACTCAAATATTAGGTTGTCTAATACCCACAGATATTGTAGGCCTTTTTAATGGTGTCATTTCAGAAAGCCACCAAGTCCTGTGAAGTTAGTTTTCAGCAGTAAGGACAAATCTAGCTATTTCTAAGGTAATAGAACAGTAAGGGGAAACATTTGCCTCCAAAGGAATTCATTAAGGTATAATGTTTAAACACCAATTAGGATATCTTTGTCTACTAGTACTTCAATAAAAAGTTGACTTTCTCTTTTAATAACATGGGAAGAGTCAGATCATTTACAAAGATGTGAGAGAATTTTCTTTATTCTTCTGAGTCATCACACACCATTAAGCTTTTTTTTTGTATTATGCTAAGAACTCTAAAGTTTTGGATGATTACACTAATTAAACATGAAGTCAGAGCAGGGTGGTTTTCAGAACTATTCTACTTGGAGATTCATCTATTTTTATTAACATACAAATTTAGAGTATAACCAATCATCACAATTGCTGTCCTTTGTCAGTTTTATTACTGTAGATATAACATTTATGTAATCACGGGCACCAGCTCTTTTTTCTGATGCAGAAAATGAAATGCATCATATACAATGAAATGTTTATTATGTATGCACCTTAAAATATCCATTACATAGTCTACATAGAATACAGAGGGAGAAGCCCAGACTTTCCCTTCATCACAAAACTTATTAAAATTATTTGTTGAAGTTCAAAGAAAATCTATTATCTTGACTGTTCATGTCATTATGAGTGCTCTCTTCCTTGCCATTCTGAATATTGTATTGACATAGCATTTGTATGCCACAGTCATACAGTGATTACTAGGGCTATGCAAAGCTTGGGGTTGTGATTAGATTCAGAGGAGATTCAGCCTGATTCAGTGGCTGAATCCCCAAATCTGAACCAAATTAGGAGACCAATAAAAAAAGTCCGAATCAATTCAAAATTCTCTAAATCTCTGGAAAACATTTGGAGAGCTTTGATGATTTGGGCAGTCCCCAGTGGCTGCAGCAGGGAACTGCAGCCAGACTTGGAGCTGGTAAGAAGGAGATGGGAGAGAGAAGGAGGGAAACATGGGGGAGACCTCTGTCAGGCCCCATCCCCTGCCTGCTCCCCCAGCTCCCTGACTCCCTACCACACTCCCAGCTCCTGCCATGGCTGCTCCACTTGCCCCAGCTCCCAGTGCTTTAAAAAATGCCCCACTCAGCTGCCAGATTGGGGTCAATCCCTGCTGCCCAACACTGCCCCATGCTGCATCGGGGGCTCTGCATGAGCCCCCTGACCCTCTGCCCTGCTCCCCCAACCTCCCCACAGCTGCCCTGCCTCCCCTAGCTCTGGCCCTTTAAGAAAAAACCCCACAGGATTCACCAGCTCCTGCAGTGGCCTCAGGGCTTTGGGGAGCTCGTGCAGAGTTCCCCATGTAATGTGGGGCAGCTGCTGAATCCCCAAATCAGATTCAGCTGACTCAGTCTGGGACAGTGATTTGAATCGCCAAATCAAATCACTGTCCCCCAAATCGACCAAATCCGAAGCAAATACTAGCCACTTTGCATAGGCCAAGTGACTATTATTCATTTGATGAATAGGAGTTACAGCTGATAATATGATTGTTAACTCTGTTGCTGTTAATAGCTAAAATAAAATAAAGCTTTGCCCTGAAACTTTGTCTAAACCAAATATTATTCTCAACATCACAAAGGGAACAAATTATCCAACAGCAACAATAACAACAAATCCCACAATTTATAACTCTCTTTAAATAGCTCCTTTAACCATGTTTTCTTCTTATTTTACTTCTATGATAAAGAACTTAAATGAAACATTTCATAAGAAAAGTTGTTATCATGAGTTTTCCAACTACTGGTGAATTAGGTAAGTTGGATTCATAAACCTGGTTTGGGCGCTTTGTTAGGTTAAGTCTCTGAACTTTTTACATTTCATTCATTCATTTAAATTCAGTCATGTTCCAGTCAAACACTTTTGTCAGACTCTTTACTTTCCTGTTGAAATATTTCTAACAGAAAACAGTGGAGATGAAAGCTTGGTTTGAATATAATCTTCAGTGAAGTTATCATTTGAACAAGCTGAAGAACATAGAGAAACCAGCCATCCATGTTTATAAACACATTTCAACTGCTGGTATATCATTTGCAATGGCTAACTTATACTGACATTGTCTTCATTCAACAAAATACACATTTATACAGCTCTTATAATCATCTGACTCTCTAGTTTGAAGTTAGAGAATACTACTTAAGATAAGAAAGATAAGAAATATAAATCATAGCACTTACTATGAACTGAGCAAAAATAAAAATAAACTTTTTTCTTATGAATTATTTAAAATGGATAGAAAGGGTAATGTTGATAAGGCTCTGTTTTGTATGAAACTAGATTAGATTAATCAACATTTATAAACCAGCTATGGATTCAAAAAATAGGAAATAGAAATAGTCCTTTGATGTCCCCCACACCTTTAGTAGAATTGTTCTTTCTCCACTGATGTCTATCTTAGCACTTTCTAACACGGGAAATCGGACATGCCTGGGCCTATGGTATTTTTAATGCAAGAATTCCCCTCTGGGAATGCACTTGGACTTTACTCCCAGTAATGATAGATAATTCTTGGCCCCATTAAATTCAGTGGGAATTCTGAAATTTGCAAGCAACATGTGGAAGGATTTCAGCCAAGATTTAAAAAAAAGCCAACAGGTATCTCACCAAATATTAGAGTTTCTATGAGGAGAATATACAGTGAGAAAACTAATTTTCAAGATATGTCCTCATACTCTCTTGATTTTTCACAAGCCCTGGTTACATATTAGTGCTGTATTTAACTACATACCACACACACCATTCCAGCTAAAATCAGCCCTCCAAAACTGGGGTGTATGTCTTAAGTGAGGAACCTGATTTTCTGTGCTAGAATAGAAGCAAGCGATCATTGTGTTCTAATAGCTGCCAAGGAAGCTGCTATTTGTCTCTGGCCTAGCAAACAGAAGGGGCCAAGTCCTGTGATAATGTTTTCACAGTTGTAGCTATTGGCTGAGCATGATAGCTTGCGTTTAAAATAGTAGCCTAACTAAAGTGAGAAAACAGGGGCACCCACCACATGCATCAACTCAGATAGGGGGATGGTGCAAATCCCCCCCGCCCCCCAAAACTGCTGCTAGCAACAACAACAGCATGATCGCCATCATGATTGTGGCAGCAACAGCAGACACCACTGCCCCTGTTCCCCATGTATCCAAGCATATCTCTACACTGCTGGTCTAAAGTAACAATTGAGTTGAGTCAATACAATTCAGGTACTCTGCAGTACCCTGATGAGGCTTCTGGTATAGAATCACCACTTTTTATTTACAGGAACTATTCAAAGCCAACCATTTAAATAACTATTTAAAGTAGCTCTTTTTTGCCCCACCCCCCCAAATTGGCATCTGTGGTGGCTGCTCCTTTTGCCCAGCCTATTGCTCAAGACAAAGGTGGGTAGTTCTCTACTGCTGGGGACTACTTTTGTTGGTATCCTGCCACACCAAGAAGTTCCTGCTGCCTCAACTCCTCTGGTTTCCTGGGATGCCATACTTTCTAGATAGAAAAGGTCCTGATAGGGTGCATCTACATGTGCTATTACTACGCATGAATAAACTGCAGACTGTATTGCTCTAAAGTTTATTGTTCCTAGACATGCCATTTGAATGTGCACCCAGGAGCAATTAACTCTGAAGCAATAAGCTACACAGTTTATTCATGCACAGCATGTGGATCTGGATCAGAGTAGGTGAGCAAGGGTCAGTCTGTCAGCTGAGGGCTGCTCCCTCTGGCTCAACATGCTGGGAGGGGCTGGCTGGGGCATAAGGGAGCTTCAAAACAGGGCTAGCCAGCAGCCCCCACTCTGTAACACCCTTGTGTCCCAGCCAGCCCCTCCAGCATCTACAGGTTCCCTGCTACAGAGTAAATTAGTTTACTCCAGCCTAATAGGACCACATGTGCAGATGCTGAGACATTTACTGCACAACTAATTAGTCAACTTCAGTAAACATCTCAGCCATCCGATTTGCCATCTAAAGTGGAATCTTCATAATACAATGGAGAAACTGACTAAATGTCTCATGTAGACACACCCCCACAAACAATGAATATGTCACATAATTGTCTATGACTCTAGACTTGTTTTTGCATTCTGCCTCCCAAAAACAACATGTGATATGTAAGAAAATAAGGCGATGACTTATTTTCTGTATGGTTTCTTCATTATTATGTAAAGACCTTCACCATCAACCAAAAGTAAAGATGTTACCCAATTCTAGAGGGTGGATAACAAGCCAGTCCAGGTGTGGCTTTTACGGGGTATGATTACATGGAGGAAGTAGAGAATTTCTCCTTCTACACTGCAAGGATCCTGGCCTTTTGATCATTCACACTTTGTGGTTCTCCATGGCACTGACTCAAGGAATGAGCCAGGTCTGCTCCTGAGAAAGGAACTTAACTTTTTGTTCGGAGATCCAATGCCATCCCCTGTTCCAAGCAGCATAGCAGACAGTCTCTTTAATAAAGTCATTTCTTGGGCCAAAGGCCACCCCAGCTGGAGGTTCTCTGTCTGCAATCTGGCTTGTACAGACTTGAGCGCTGCCACAAAGATACTTAGTTATTCCCTTTTCAGTCTCTCCAGCTCTCAAACTCATTCTCTTGTCTCTGTCCCCAGACTTTTCTGGCCAGGAGCTGACAGGCTGCTCATTTCCTACCTGCTCTCCCATTGTCATGTGCCTCTCCTCTGGACACCTCCTGGGTGTCTTGCATCTCACTTGTATGTCAATGAAGTCAATTACAAGTGTATTGATACTAAAGGTTCATCTAGTTTTGTCCTGCATGCAGCCAGCCCTGGCACTTAATTCTTCATTATCTGTACACAGGCACAATTAGTAAACTGAGTCGCGTGCTGGTATAACAAAATGAATACTGTTAACACAGAAATATCACAATAAAACATGTAGTTCATCACCCTGCCATAATGAAAGTAGACAGCACTTCCTGTGACTTGCTGAAGCTAAGTGGTTTTCAAGTAATTTAGTAAAATTGAGAAAGTGCCAATGGATCTGAATGAATAACCATCTCGGTAAAGTACTGAAAGAGTCCTTATAGAGGATATGATTGATACCAGTAGAAGAGCTAAATGCCATATTTAAACAATGACAGCCAAAAGCCAGAGGAAAAATCATCCTCTGTACATTTTATCCATGAAAACTATCAGGAATGGCCAAAAATCTGCACATGGCACAGAGCAAAAGATGTGGCAGATTGTGATGGTGAAGAAGTATCTCTGTTACAAGTAAAACTACTATTTTAGAATAGGGCTCTGATCCATTAAAATTCAGGGCCTGATGTTTTGCAAGGAAAAGAATGACCTGATTCTTCACAAATGAATCATCAGAGGGACTATGAAAAATACGTATGAAAGAGAGATCTCCATTGTGACAAAATTGGACTGACAGGCAAGCAGATCTGAAATTTCAGAGTTGTTACTGAAAGGTAGGGATCATTTAAGATAATGAATGGATAGAGATGGTACTACTCGGGATGTGGGGAAGTGAGTTACATGTAGCATAGGAAAGTGGTATTTAAGGCCACTGAGAGACATTCATTTGGAGGTATATGGAACGAGGTACAGTTGGGGGATGAGGGATCGGATGCCAAACATACCCTATTACTGATGCAGGGTAGGTAGCAAGCTGGGTGCCTAGTGTGGCTATAGCTTGGAGCATCTGTCAACTGACTGGTATTTCCAGCCTCAGAAGTACAACAGAAGCCTCCAAGCCCCTGGTGTACTTCCAAAGCTGGGAGTGCCAATCAGCTAACTAGCACTCACAGCTGCAAGGGTATGCATGAACCCTTCAAGGCTTTGGTGCACCCTCGAGGCTGGAAGTACTGATCAGCCAGTTGGTGTTAGCCACACAATCAGTGTAAGGTATGATTGGAATCAGCCACAAAGTATTTACACAAATTATGTGTACTAAAACTTTGTGGTTGAATTCCTGTTTTATCACACCATTAATTGCACATATGTGTGGCCAGGTTACTATTTAAAACATGATTAACTAGTTAATCACATCTTGTCACAGCTCACCAGCCTGCCTGGCCTAGTTAGTTTTGCTGGGACTGGGACTGGGTCTGGACGATGCAGATGTGGAAGCCAGAAGTCACAAGTCAGGAACTAAACACCAAGCAAGGTTCAGGATCCAGGAATCCATACAGAGAAGTATAAGACCAGAGCCAAACTGGGGTCAGAAGCAAGAAAACAGATGTGTATGAAAATCAAAAGCTGAAATCCAGAAACAAGCTAAAAGCAGGGTCAGAAATGAGGAAAACTAGAGATGTTGCCAGGACAAGAGCTGCTCACAGACCAATAGACTGTGCAAGTTCAGGTGCTGAAGGAGTCCCTTAAAAGCAGCCCCAGAACCAGTCAGAAGAAACTGCTGGAGGTCATCTGGCCTTGACTAGTTTGCTAAGTCCAGCTGACCCAGTTACAAGGGCTGAAAGGCAAAAGCTTTACACATCTTAAGTGTAATGTCTGCTGGAGGCCTGAGTGTGTGCTTAAACATAATTCAATCAGTGACAGTAATACTAAAATTTGTCTTGGAATAAAACCAGTTGAAGTCAATCATACAGATACTCCTGCAACAATCTCCGATGATAATGCAGTTGACAAGTTTTGTAAACTGTTTGAACAGATGTTCATTAAAATACCAAGAAAAAACTCTTGTAACACAGAGAGTAAAAGCTGGAAATCTAAGCTGCCAAAAATAAGTGAAGGAAAACAATGACTTGGGTTTACAAAAAAGAGAAAGAAAGAGGTTTAGTTCCTTTGTATTACTGTAATTACCCTCGGTGACTTTGAGCATAACTATCTCCATTTTAGTCCAAAGTTTATTCGGGCTGTTATTACAGATACCATCTTCAATGAACATCCATAATAAAGAAACAAACTGACAATGTAAGAATATAGTAATGATGAAGATCAAGAGTTCAGTACACAAAGACTTTCTTGAGTTGAGACTACAGATTACACTTCAATTGTTAACCTCTAATATAAAATTTAAACTTAAAAATGATAAGATGTTCAGATTGGCCCAGTTTAAAGATATTGCACTTAGTCAACAAATAACCCCATAATTTCTGGTCAGAATGGGTATGAAGTATAGTTACTAATGAATAAGGATAACAACCCAATTAAGTTTGCAATAAAATGGAAACTGTTATGCTCAAAGTCACTAAAGCACACAGTATGGTAAGTCAACATTATACCATCCTCTTGGTAAAGCGTTTGAACTAGTGAAACTAGTGAACTAGTGTGAATGAAAATGGCTTGAAGACTGAAAGACAAGGTAAAAATTACAAGGAATTGAGTAGGCAGGTTCTAAAGACAAACTGAAAGAGACTATATAAAAGGGCAAAATGCATGAAATGTGGACATCATAAAGAGAATAATAGTACAAAAGGTCTGTTCATAGTGGTCAGACATCTTAACAAAAAGCAATTTAATATAATAAAAAAGACATGATGGCAGAGCTCTCAGTGAGGGTGATGATATCAAATGCTGGTGAAGAAATTACTGTACCCATCTCTATGTCTCATCAAAGCTGAATACAGGACGGCTGAAAGGTGAATACAAGGCCAGAGTCATCAATCCAATAAGAGGATGATGAAGTAAATGACAGAAGCAGAATTATTTCCAAAATAAAATGGTTTCAAAGAAGGAAAGAACTTCCACGATCCAACTATGAACATCTGTCATAGAACTGAAAAATACATGGAGTACAATCCCTCAGTGAATATGGTTTCATTGTCTAGTCAAACATGCGCAACACTTTCCCATACAATCATCCACAAGTCTCTACTGTCAACAGCAGACCATAGTGTGAACAGCAGCAGCAGCAGTGAGAAGCATCAGAACGAGCCTGATATAAGGGCTTACCTGCCCCTAGCCCCTTCAAATCCATGCTGAATATATTTTGAAACAAAACATGAAAGGATTTGACAAAGTGGAATGATCTATCAGGTACCTCTCAACTAACCTCAGACTGCAAGTCAGTTTAAACAGGTGGTAAAGAATATGCCTGCTTCCTAAATGTGACAACATTCACTAATTTGATTAATAGAATCCAAATAAACATAAGAATTTATGGTTAACTCATAAAAAAATAGATAATTTAAATTATATGGGAATCTAATATATCCAACCAAGGAAGGTGACTGAAAGAAATCTTGTCATCAAGAAAGGATCTCTCAGCAATGGCTTCCTTTATGTAAATATGGGAAAATTGTGGCATTTCTAAAGATACAAATGTATAGCTGGACAAAATCTTTTTTTTTCCTATAGAACCTTATGAAGGCAACTTGTGAGAGGTACCATCTTAATGTGCAGGAAGACTAGCAATTATGGCCGAAGATCAGCTTGGCCTACCAGGGAACTCTTCAGTGAGTGACATCACAAACAAGAAGTTTATAAGAAGTGGAAACTTGGACAAACAGCTAGGGAGAAGGAGGACCAGATTAACCCTTTAGTGGGCCCTAGGCAAACAAACTTGTGGGCCCCACCTCAGTTGAGACTCCCCCCAATCCAGCACTGCTGCCAATGTGAAGAGGGGCTCAGAGCCACTACTAGGAAGCAGCCACTGCAGCAGTGAGGCTGGCAGAGGAGAGGGGAAGTGAAAGAAAAGGAGGCAGATGGGGGCCATTTGTGCCACCGATGCAGAGGGAAGGACAAGGGGCCCCTACAGCTCAGGGCACTAGGCATGTGTCTACTTAGCCTATGCGTTAATCTGGCCCAAGGGAGGAGTATACAAGTATTGCTTGGGCATGGAGGGATGAAATCAGGAAGGCCAATGCACAGTTGGATTTGCAGCTAGCAAGGGACATGAAGGGTAACAAGAAGGGTTTCTACAAGTATGCTGACAGCAAGAGGAGAATCTGGGAAAGTATGGGTCCCTTACTGAATGGAGGAGGCAACTTAGTGACAGAGGATGCAAAAAATGCTGAAGTACTCAATGCCTTTTCACTTCAGTCTTCACAGGCAAGGAAAACTCCCAGACTACTGCACCTGGCAATTGAGTGGTCCTAGAAGATTGGAAAAGGGCAAATATAGTGCCTACATTTAAGAAAGGGAAAAAGATCCATGTAGGGAACTACAGATTAGTCAGCCTCACCTGTGTCCCTGGAAAAATTGCGGGGAAGATTCTCAAGGAGTCCATAGTTTCATAGATGGTAGGGTCAGAAGGGACCTGAGGAGATCATCTAGTCCAACCCCCTGCTGTGGCAGGAAAGAGTACTGAGGTCAAACGACTCCAGCCAGATGTTTGTCTAGCTTTTTTTTTAAAGACCTGCAGGATAGGAACCAGCACTACTTCTTTTGGAAGTTGGTTCCAGGTCCTAGCCTCCCTGACAGTGAAATAGTGCATCCTAATTCCTAATGTCTACCCTGAAACTACCCTCCATTAGCTTGTGTCCGTTGTTTCTTGTAACTCCCGGGATTGCTCGGGGGAACAGAGACTCTCCTAATGCCTGCTGGTCCCCCTTGACTAGACTGTCACTAGATCCCCTCTCAGCATTCTCTTTTGGAGGCTGAACAGGTTCAGGTCCCTCAGCCTCTCTTTATAGGGCCTGCCTTGCTGACCCTGATCATGCAGGTGCCCCTACTTTGGACCCTCTCCATATTGGCCACATCCTTCCTGAAGTGTGGTGCCCAGAACTGGACGCAGTACTCCAGCTATGGCCTGAGCAGTGTCGCATAGAGGGGGAGGATCACCTCCTTGAACCTGCTTGAAATGCATCTGTGGATGCATGACAAGGTATGGTTGGCCTTCCTGACCGCGTCGCCACACTGTCGGCCCATGTTTATTGTGGCATCAATAATGACTCCAAGATCCTTTTCCGTCTCAACACTGGTAAGAAGGGAGCTCCCCAGTCTATAGGTGTGCCGCTGGTTCTTCCTCCCCAGGTGCATTACCCTGTACTTGTCAGTGTTGAACCCCATACTATTCTCTTCAGCCCACCCCTGTAACCTTTCTAGATCTGCTAGCAGACAGTTCCTTCCTACTAGTGTACCCACTTCCCCCCATGTATTAGTGTCATTTGTGAACTTGAATAGGGTGCTTTCTACCCCCTCACCCAAGTCACTGATGAAGATGTTGAATAATGCGGGCCTGAGGACCAAACCCTGGGGAACCCCACTGCCCACATCCCTCCAGGTCAAATAAGACCTGTCCACCACCACCCTCTGGGTGTGGTCCTCTAGCCAATTAGTGACCCATCTGACAGTGTAGGCATCAACACCACTGTCTCCTAGTTTCTTACTGAGAATGGGATGAGAGACTGTGTTGAAGGCCTTCCTGAAGTCCAGAAAAACTATATCCACTGCAACACCTGCATCCAAGGACTTGGTGACCTGGTCATACAAGGCCACCATGTTGGTTTTCTAAGTGCTTGGAGGAGAAAAAGGAGATTAGGAAGACTCAGCATGGATTCAATAAAGGCACCTCATGCCTGACCAAACCAGTTGCCTTCTATGATGAAATGACTGGCTTTGTGGATGCAGGGAGACCAGTGGATATGGTATACGTTGACTTTAGCAAGGCTCTGATATAGTCTCCCACAAAATTCTTGCAGGCAGGCTAAGGAAGTACAGGATGTATGAATGGGCTGTAAGGTGAATAGAAAACTGGCTGAAGCACCAACTCAGAGGGCAGTAGGTCAATGGCTTGATGTCTAGCTGGTATCAAGGGGAGTGCCCCAAGGGTCAGTCCTGGGGCCAGTTTTATTCAATATCTTCAGTGACCTGGAAGATAGCATAGAATGAGCTCTCAACAAGCTGAGGGGGAGTAGTGATATACTGGAGGGTTAAGAGAGACCTTGACAAACTGGAAGATTGGGTCCAAAGAAATCTCATGAGGTTCAATAAAGACAAGTGCAAAGTCCTGCACTTAGGACAGAACAATCCTATGCACCAGTACAGGTTGGGGGCTGACTGGCCCGACAGCAGGTCTGGAGAAAAGAAAGTTGGGCCTACAGTGGACAAGCCAATAGCATGACCTTGTTGTCAAGAAGGCTAACTGAATATTGGGTTGCTTTGGTTGGAGTGTTGCCAGCAGGTAGAGGGAACTGATTATTCTCTGCTATTCAGCACTGGTGAGGCCACATCTGGAGTACTGTGTCCAGTTTTGGGCCCCCCACTACATGAAGGACATGGGCAAATCAGAGAGAATCTAAAGGAGGGCAATGGAAATTGTTAGGTGGCTGGGGCACATGACTTATGAGAAGGGGATGAGGGAATTGGACTTATTTAGTTTGGAGAGGAGAGGACTGAGAGGAGATTTAATGCAGCCTTCAACTACATGCAGGGTGGTTCCAAAGAGAATGCAGCTAAGCTGTTGTCAGTGTTTGTAGATAAACGAACCAAGAGCAATGGTCTCAAGTTGCAGCAACAGAAGTTTAGCTTGGATATTAGGAAACACTTTTTCACTAGGCAGGTAGTAAAACACTGGAACATATTGCCCAGAGAGATTGTGGAATCTTTATCCTTGGAGGTTTTTAAGATCCACCCAAACCAAGCCTTGGCTGGGCTGGGATGAGATAGTTGGAGATGGTCATGCTTTGAGCAAGGGGTTGGACTAGATAACCTCCTAAGTTCCCTTCCAACCCTACTTTTCTATGATTCTATGAAATTAAAGCTACTAGAAGGAAAAGAATGATGCTGTTGAGTGTTGTCCTGGCAAAGAATCTTGTATGTTTCTTCAATGGAAAATAAGATTAATACACTAGAAATAATATTTAAAGATGTATACTATAAAATATAAAATATATATGGTATAATAATAAGATGAATAATATTAGATGTACAAGAAAAGCTGACTCTGCTGATAAAAATCAACTAACACTAATTTGTACAGTTTGCTCACTTCAGGTATAGAGATGGCTGTAACCTTGAGAAGGTAATTGTGAAAGGAATGGCAGCAGATCATTACTATGGGAGATAACCAGTCAATAGGAGGACAGATGGTGAGTAGCAGATTACTGGGAGGTCAGCTGTGAGTGCTGGAAACTATCAGTGAATTGTGAAGATCTCTTAAATTTCTGGTATCGCGTCACCAATATTCAGAACTATGTTCAGACATTAAATAATTGTTTCTACCATACTTGTTTAGTCTTATATTGTTGTTTAGAGGATTATATACTCAGATTACAATATTAAGACTTTCCTCAGCCATGGGATATAGGATAGTATATTTGTCTGAATATTTTATCCTGAAATATATGTTGCAAATTATGCCATAAAAAGTTGAATTTTTTACATATTACATCATTGTAAAATACATATAAATAGCATGCTATTTGGTTTATTTTCCAAGGTGCTGGCCACCAGTTTTTACCACAGACTTCAAGAGAATCAGCTGATGTCTACAACTTCTGAAAATAGACAATAACCTTTTGGCTCATTTTAGAAGAAAATGCTAGTATCTTCAGATTTACACATGGAAAAAGTAAAGACAAAATAGCCTTGTATCTTTCCCAAGGGGGCTTTTGAAGACTAGACTTGTAATGGGAATGTAATTTACAGGTTAAATTCTAGTAATCCTTAGGCATGATGACAACGTGGACTCTGGAAGATGCTAGGTATAAGGCCTACCTATGTGCCTGGGCATACCTGTGAAAAAAGGAGTGTGCAAGAAAGGCTTCTAACTAATTGAGCTTGTATAGTATAAAATCCAATGAGCCTCTTCAGTCAATAAAAAGTTTTTCCAGCTCTAAATTTGTTCCAACTTTATCTTGATCAGTTTGCAAGTAGGTAACTGCTCCTATCAAATGAATTCTCAAATATTTGTTACTAAATTATCCACTAGAGAGCACAATGACATTTCCAAACACCTTCTGCTTATGTCCACAGGTTCTAAACCAAGTCTTCCTGGCATTCTATACAACCATTCTATACAAGAAATCTGTTAAACAATCTGTCACACAAACATAGATAGGAAATGTACATAATGCAATGCTTGAAGGAAAAAAAGTCCAATAGACCATGAACTTTTAATGAATGAATTTTAACAGTTTGCAATCTGGTAGGCAGTTCTCAAAGGTTCCTGATGAGAAAATGTCTTTTGTTTTATACTTTTTCTTCCATACTTGGTTTAATTAGCCTGACAAAAAATAAAATACATTTTTCATTTCTACAGGAGAAAACCATAAAGTTTGCTTATCAGTATTCTGTACAAGTGCTGTTTACTGTTCAGTTCTGCAATAGATTATGGTGATGTCATGACACTTTCAGTTCTCATTAAAAATCACATTTTATCATGTATCATTCCAGATAGCAACAAAACTGCTGGAAGAATGAGTTTTTAATATTTAAAGAAAATAACTGTGCAGTTTTAACTAACCTCCTCAATTGCTTGAAGCAATAAAGAACAAAAGCCACCAAAATAGTCTAAGTTCTTGATTGCACTGTTTGATTAAAGCTGTTATGTACCTGCAGGCCTTTCTTAACACGTCAGCACAGACGTCTATATCATTTGCATAAATAAATACAGACTATATCAGTTAAATAGAGCTGTCACCTTTTACTTCTATATCTAAGCCTGTTTAATTGTACTTTTCCCAAATCAAGTAGTACATTTTACTTGATATAATGCGAAGATGGGATAGCGTGGGGAAAACTCTACTGCCAGAGAAAAACAAACATTACCAGAGTTGTCTAGAACAGTGGTCTGTGTCCTTCGGAATTCTGCCTCCAAAAATTGGCCAGCTTTTGAAAAAGGTGGAGGAAACACTACACTATGGAATAAACTGCCCATAAGAAGTGTTTTTCTAAACCTTATTATTTACAGATTTGTTTCTTTTCCCCTGAAGACTAAGGATTCCATACATTTTTCAAACTTCAGGGCTACTCATCTTTCCCTTCCGTGAATAACAATTTCATTTTGTTAATAATTTATATAAACCTAAATGAATTTACTTTTGGAGTTAGTACTAGGTTTCCATAAGATAATACTTGGAACCAAAATAGAACTGGTATATTATGGGAAATATGGGTCACTAATGCCAGCGTCAAAAATAAAGAATCTTATTGTACCAATAGAATTTTTGGCACCATTTATCATACAGAGTCTCCTACAAATAGATGTCTTTCATTAATTCATAAATGTTATTTGAAATATTTAAAAAAACCTCATAAACTTACCACTAAATATGAAAAGCGATAAAAATTAACAAGGAGGGATGTCCATAATAGTAATAACACTATTATGAACTCTGTACTATGAAAGTGCAGTTTCGAATTGGGATAACTTGGTAAATTTGACCTTTTAAACAATTCTCAAAATAACATCAGGTAACTTAAGTTATACAAAGCAAGGCTAGATATTGTACACCTGTTTAGGGCCTGAAATACCATCAGACCTACACCTATACAACTTAAATTAGAAGAATTTTCCAAATAAAGCTGTTTCTGTTGATGTGTGACCACTTTGCATGACTTTATTCTCATACTCATACATTCTGTTTTTCATTTCCTGAAATTTTAACAGTTTCAACCCCTTTCAACTGCTGTTTTGTTATCCCTGCACATATGTTTTTACAGAGGACAAATAAAATAATTATAAAAAAATAAAAAAGGAAGAGAGGTTGAGGACTAGAATATGTAAATCTAAAGAAACCCCTTAATCCTGAATTTCAGAAAGTAAAAGACAGAAGGAAGTTGGGGTAATAATACTAATAACAATAATCAATGTATGATATCTACTACTTGTATAATGATGGCTAATGATTTATATGCCTTCCTTTATTTTTTAATACTACTCCTATACACACTAAAACATCTCAAAGTATTGCTTTGATTAGTTTAGCAACTCTGTGAAGAGGCTTTTCACAACATAACTTAATCTGCATGCAATCCATTAAATATTGGCAGATTTATCTTCCTCCTGCCTTTGGAATCCCCAGAGTCACTAGTTTAAAACCACTAGCAAAATAATCTGGAAAGTAACTAGAGTAGCCCAACCCTGCTGTGAGGTTGGACTTCTATGAGAGTCAGTGCTTGAGACAAGAATCCAGGCTTCTTCATGCTTACCCAAACTAAACCGTTTGCAGATTTCTCATTAATACTTATAAACAGAAAACTTGTGCCATAAACAACTATTTGTTTAGTCTCAAGTGTAAAGCTTCTTTGGAGGAGAAAAGATTTCACCTCTCGGAGACCAAATGCTGATTCACGGTTGTCAGGGTTGCAGCTTATTCCCCTTAAGGCTTTAGAAAAGGATTTTAGTATTGCTGGAGGAGCTCAACAGGGTTTATCTTACTACTGGGAAAATAATAGAATTTACCCCGATGTGAGTTGGATGTATTTTTTAAATTTCTTCAGGGAAAGAAACTCTCTAGTTAGAGTGAATAGACTACAAGATGCATGCTTAGAAGGAGTTTAGGAGTAGAGAGACAAGGCCTATATCAGCTAGGAAATAGATGAGTTCTTGTAGAAAAGCTTATTTTTTGTTTGAAAATAGTGGGTGTTGAAGGGCCTCAGGCTTATTTTCACAGTGATCTATGAAGTTTTAAGAACAGAACAGTTAGAGCTGGATGCTAAGGAAAAGTAAATTATTAATACAAAACATATACAATTATAAATAGTGATTATAAATACAAAATATGCATGCCTCTACCATTTCTTACTTCTTACTCTCTTCCACATACATAGGTTCCAGACTGAAAGTTATTTATATACTGGGCACATCTTCTCATTCACTAATGTGCCTTAAATACTACACATTTAGTTTAGTACTTACTTAATATGACATCAAATGCACAGTTACTAGAGTTACTGTGCAGTAGTGCCGGCACACAGTTATTTTTTATGCCTACTGTGCATTAGCCTAATAACACTACGCAGTAGGCTATTAGCATGGTTTTTAACCACCCTGCTACGGCACAGTGTTATTAGGCTAATGCATAGTCTGTCATGTAGATATGCCCACACTGGCTTAAACAACCTTTCTGTACAACCACTTAGTGACCTAAGTCAGTAGTGCTTAACCTCTGGCCTGCAGAGGAGATCAAGCCTGTGGGGCTCACCAAAAGTTCAGAAATTTGCTGGTGGGGGATGGTGGAAGAACTAATTGCCATTTGACTGCTGCCAATTTTTTGGAAGTGTGAGGAGCTCTGCAGGCCAGATAATATGGACCTCTATACTAGATTGCATGTGCTTAGGGTGGCGCATAGTTGTTTAGAAAAGTGGCCAGACATAAGGGTGCCAGACTGTACAAACCACACGCGTAAGTTCTGCTCACAAATCAGCCCATTGCCTGACTCTATGCAATAGGCCTGTGCAAAGCGGCTAGTGCTCACTTTGGATTTGGATTGGGTTCATTTGTGGGACAGTGATTTGATTTGGTGATTTGAACGACTGTGCTGATTTGATTCGGCCAGATGTGATTTGGAGATTTGGCTGCTGCCGAATCTCTGAATCAGCCAGGCCAGGCGTATCCCCCACCCCTCAACCAGCCTGACAATGGCTGCCCCAGCTCCCAGCACTTGTTAAAAAAAGCCCTGACTTACCAGCTGCTGCCAGGTGAGGGGCAATCCCTGCTGCGCCCCACTACCCCCCAATGCATGGTGGGGGCTCTGCATGAGCCTTCCAACACCCCTCTCACTCCCTCAGCCTCCCCATTGGTGCCCCACCTGGGTCAGATCAGGGCTTCAGGGGGCTCATGCAGAGACTGCCACATGGTGTGGGTCAGCGAGGGGCAGTGGGGATGGCCCCCTTCCAGCAGGAGCAGGGAGTCTCTGAGCTTTTCTTGATTGTTTTTTTTTTTTCTTAAAGGGCTAGAGCTGACCCAGGCAAGGCACCCATGGAGGGGCTTAAATACTACACATTTAAGTGAGGGGGTGGTCAGGAGTCTCATGCAGAACCCCCCATGCAGCATGGGGCAATGGTGGACAGCAGGGATCACACCTTCACCCAGCAGCACCCTGTAAGCCCCAGGGCTTTTTATTTTATTTTAAATACCAAGTTAGGGCAGGTAGATACAGCCATGAGGGAGGGCTGGGGGAGAGGGCGGGAGGCAAGAGGGTTAGCAGAGGTCCCCCCCATGATCTTCTCCCCACTTCCCCAGGCCGCTCTCCCCAACCCCTGGTACTTACCAGCTCCTACTCTGGCTACAGCTCCCTGCTGCAGCCAGTAGGGACTGTTCAAATCATCAAAGCTCTCCAAATCTTTTCCAAAGATTCAGAGAACTTCAAATCAATTTGAACCTTTTAATTGATCCCCTGATTTGATTTGGATTTGGAGATTTAGCCACTAAATTGGGCTGAATCGAATCACCCCCAGAAGCTTCGCAAAGCCCTACTGTGTAACTCATCCATTGTGGGAACAGAAGATTGAGTACCACTGATCTAATAGGTTTGTCTAGAATTTGGATCCACTTAGATTTTGGATGGATTCAATATACTGCACAGCTTTAGTTCTGGTCAAAGTTCTAATGTTTTAGATATGCCAATACTTTTTTAGATACATCTGTAATCCTCAATTTTCCACTTGGAGAGATTAGCAGAAGATAAAGAGAATACACACACACCACACACAGAGGACTGATTTGTAAAAAGAGAAAGTGAAAAAAAGCAAATCTTCATGTATAAAAAGGCTGGAAATATTATTGACATTTTATTTTATTTTATTTTAAGTCTCCCATTTTATGGGTCAAAAGTAGATCAGTGTGAGAGACCGACATAATTTCTGATGCAAATCAGGGAACAGTTGACAGATATTGTTTTATATGCTGCACTTAATTTACATGAAGTTCAGCATGGCTCTGTGCCACATGGCTATTGCACAAGGGAAAGATAGTTTTACTTGTCAAACACAATAAAGCAAATCAGTGTACTATCAATAGGATGTAAAATGATTCTGGTTCTAGAATTGTGTGCCGAGAATCTTGAGCGCTATAATTTACCAAACAAAAAACACTGAGTCTTAGAAAAAATAAAAAGCTTTTATAACATAATCACATTTTTCTAGTATGAATGCTCAGCTCTGAAATATAGCAACAGTTGGTAAAGACGTAACTTAAATGAAACCTTTTTGAATCCTCCTGATTACTTATCTTGTTTCTTGGAATAGAAGCAGAGATTTTTTTTATTCATTGAAAAACTAAAAACATTTTTTATCATTAAATTTCCTTCACAAATACTGTATGTGTGTACATTAAGGGAAACATATGGATTTGTTTCCCTTAAATCCCTTCCTGAGAGGGGATCGGGACATCCCTCCCGTTGGAGGACTGTATTCCCACTCGGGAATCGCTGCTGGGCCGAAGGTGAGGGTTGACCTAGTGGAAGGGCTTCTAGAAGGGCTGGATGTCTTTAAGTCGATGGGCCTGGATGACCTACACCCGAGGGTGCTGAGGGAGCTGGCGGGGGTGATCGCTGAGCCCTTGGCTCGGTTATATGAACTCTCTTGGAGCTCTGGACAAGTGCCGGAGGATTGGAAGGTGGCCAATGTGGTTCCCATCTTTAAGAAGGGGAGGAAAGAGGACCCGGAGAACTAC
>JAGPOW010002067.1:9237467-9263148 GCA_030014935.1 Caiman crocodilus
TGACCCCAGCACTCGTTCCTGCCATTGGCGGGGGGTCAGACTAGATGGCCTGCTCTAGGCCCCTTCTGACCCTAGTTACTATGAAACTATGAAACTATGGATATTAATTTATTTTAGCTATTTAGATGGAACCATCACTATTTAGTACTTCTAGTGACAACACCAAAATAAGCTAAAAAGCAGAAATATAGACATGCCTATTTTTAAAGGATCATTTCTTATCTCCATATTTAGCTGCCCAAACACACTATAGTTTAGTCCCTCACACAGAAACAAGGTTTAAAATATACATTAAATTACCCTTAGCTTTGTTTCCTATCCCCCTCACCTACATTTTACTTCAATTTTTCTATGAAGATCCTTTTTAAAGCCTCTTTAATGTCATGCTGATCCAGTGGAATTACAAAAATAAACCTAATATCCCACTAACAGGTTTCAATAATACTTAACATGATGCTGCATATTCAACATTTTAGTTGGACTTTCATTTGGAGGGCAATGTATATTTTAAGGTAGGTATTTAGAGTGTTAATCACAATAGTTACTGTTCAGGACAATAGTCTGAGAGACAAGCTATATTATCTGCTTAAAATGTTCCACTAAATGTTATTTCAACTTATAGTAAGTCCACTGGAATTAACCATTTGTGGTACCATGATCAAGCAGCTAGGAAATCTCACCTTGCCTCCACTGCTACTCTTTTTTCATAAGCCCTGGGTAAGGAAAAAAAAAAAAGGAGACACTTGATAACTGTAAATAACATCGTGTGATAAAAGATGCTAAAATCCTGCTTTCAGGATTCACTTATTGGAAAGTAACATGAAATGTCATGTCACATATGTACACACTATATAAATACAAGATGTATGTTTATATACAGAGAGAGAAATGGGAGAGAGATATATCCTGTAGTTTGTACTGATTGGTGTTGTGCGTTTCTGGCTGCTGAATGGATGGGAAGTGAGCAATGCATGGTGCTAATGGAAAATGGAGAATTGTTTAGGGAGTGCTGAAAAAATGCTGGGTTTCTGGAGTTGCTGTAGAGATGAATAATTAAGAGTAGCTAGAGGTATATAAGGGCCTACATGTTCAAATTAAAGATGGACAGAAACCAACTACAGAATTTCTACACATTTTCAAGCACTAACTTTATAGATCATTAGCTCTTTTTATAGCTGGATAATCATTTTTATTGTATGATAATTACTTGGAATGCATGGCCAGTCTAAATGTATTGTGCAATTAACTAGCTAATTACATAATATATGCAATGTGTACTAGGGGCCTAGGTACAAGATACCATATTATAGGTTAGGACTCTATTGTTAGAGAACCCTAGCAATGTTTATGGGTGTTTGGGTGGCTGCTGGTTGTCTGGTGTCACTTGGGTAAACCACACCCCATAGCTGCTTGCACACAGAGAAAGGAGTTTGCTAGCATCCTGTGATGTTGGGTCTGGAACACTTCACATTAAGGACAAGATTTCAAGTTTTGATGCCCATATTGAGTCCCTCCTTGTCAAGATCCAGACCATTCTTTGCACTCCAGCCTAACAGTTGCAAGCCAGAAAATCAACTACCACATTAAATCTCAGAACCCATTCTCCACTCAGACCAATAAGCTCATTGAATCTGCAGATGTCATGTTACCTACAGCATGGACTTCCCATCAGTGGAGCAGGAAATATGCTACACAAGAACTGTGGCTAAACAACTTTATCCCCTAACACTGGCTTCTGCCCCTCAGGATGGCAGCTGCTCTGCAGGGTCTGGACTGTTCTCAACTGTCTCAGAATAGATGTTAGGCAGTTTAAAGCAATCATGCACTCTGGGGCCTCACCAATGATGCTGGCTGGTCTTGCTCATATAGTAGACCACATCATCTACAAATGTCCTTACGGCCCTCCTTTGGGCACCCACGGACTTATTGACATTGACCATTGGACCTATTGCTGGCTTTCTGGCCTCATGCTTCCAACATCTAAGTGTGGCGACACTTGGTTCATCATGAGACAGGGAAAGACTGGCTGTTTGAAGGTGATGATGATGATGATGATGGAGCGAGTGTCACCACACTTAGTGGTTGCAAGCCAGAAACAGGTAGAATAATCAATGTCCACTTCATCATCATCATCACCTGTCACTACCAACTTCAAGCAGCCAGTCTTTCCCCATCTCAGATATAGGTAGAAGAGCAGAAAGAAGGGAAAGAGGTTACATGCCTACCTAATCACTAGTTGCCATTTCAGCCACGTGCAGTTCTAAGCTGATACTACAGGGCAATGCCTGCTCATAACTCAGTGAATTGAAAAATAATTTGGCTGAGCTGCAAGACGGAGCCAGGACTGATAAATGAAGAATGTCACATGAGATCTGTGACACTGGTAAATGTAGGAGCAGACCCCAAACATTTGGTGGTTTCTGTCTGCTGGATTTACATTGCAATATTTTCTGGTATTGACAGATATATATATTTCTCTTTTTAGTAAGTTCCCTGTATTTGACATTAAACTGCAACATCATTAGATGCTAATGAGCATGATCACAATTCAGCATGCAGAATTTGCAGAATGCATTGAAATTTTGGTCTGGCAGGAGATGTCTTTTAGATCAACCTGAAGATTACAAGTGGAAGACCTGATAATTAACATGTCAGTAATTAAAAATAATTATTTCAGACACTAGAATCCAGACATCTTTACGGCAACCTGCAGCCTCCAGGTGTATTTGGAGGATATTATCTGACAATTGCTTTAAAAGTCAGCAACAAGGCTTTAAGGACCAGAATATTTTAATATTTTTATAGCATTTATTGCATTTTTATTTTTGGAGGTCATATTGTTCCTATTTGCAACCTTCTGGCAATATGCTAGAAAACTGATGCATTATTCTTCTAAATCATTCCCTCAGATATATACATGCGCATACAGCAGTGTATGTGTTTTTATTTTGTCTTTAAGTTATTTTATCAATTATTATCCTAAATAATGTCTTCATAAAGTCAAGAGCTAGGGGCATTATTTTCCTGGGATCTTAAATTAAGAAAAAAAATATTTGCCAAGCAGATATTTTAGAGCAGGAGTTAGCAACAAAATATAGCTCATGGGCTGGAACCAGCCTAGCAAACTTTCTTAGGTGTGCCCAGGCCCCTGTACCATGCTCTGGGGGCTACAAAGATTATCCCAAAGCACAGATATCCAGGTTGTAGCTGTATTGGTCTACAGGCAAAAGGAATCAGAACTTGTGGTAGAGGTCATGTCTTTTATTAGACCAAATAGATTTTTGCAATTTTTTTTCCATAAATTGCAAACTTTCAGGCATAAGCACCCTTCTTCAGGCATAGGAGAAAAGATTGTAAAAATTCTCCTGGGTAGAAATGAAGTTCCTATTTCATAGGAAACTAGAAGGTATGATTTTTTTTTTTTTGCAAAAATCTAGTTTGTCTAATAAAAGATACCACCTCTACCATTCCCAAATGGGAGTTCTGATTCCCAAAGCACAGTGTTCTTTTGAAAATGTAGAGGAGCTGTTGTGGTGGCTGTGTGGTACAGAACATTTTCAGGATACCTGGAGGAACTGCAATCACAGTCAAATCATCTATTCGGCTGTGCACCCCAGACTGGCCAGGGACATGCTGGTGGTGTCTGTCCAAGTCCCTGCTGCTGCATCTTCTGCCTGGAGCAGAAGGGACCATGTGGCTGCTGCAGTTCCTTCACGCATCAAAAGTACGCTGTGCTTTGGGGTGGTCCTTGCAGTCTGCTGGGATGCATACTATGGAACAGCTGCAACATCAGGGACTCCAACATGTCCCCAACCAGATGAAGGCTGGTGGAGGAGTCAGGTAATGATTTACATAGGGCTGTGCTACTAAATTGAAGTGGGTGGGGATTCTCTGCAGCTAGGAATCAGATGTTGCTGGGGACTGTGGGGCAGCAGGGGAGAGACCTGCCTTCTTTCTCCCGCTTGGATGGTAATTCTCAACAGTGTGCCATTCACCTTGGGGCACTTTAGGATCCTTTCAAGGGTACCACAGCATGCCACAATCATAGCACGGTTAGCCGTGCAAACAAGATTCACAAAATAAAGCAAGAGATTTAAATAGAAATTCATACTGTTCAAATATTCTGACCTGTTGTGATCTTTCAGGATTCTTTGCAACAGAATTGCTCACTTATTTTCCTGTAGTCAAAAATGAGTGAAAACTACAACCTGACATTTTCTGAGGGGTGTCTTGAGTCTAACAAGTCATTCAAGTTTAATGAATGAGGTAGAGAAGTACTGTCTTAGGAATTGTAGGGGAACGTTGTGGGTTGATGTGGTAGGTGCTATGTGATTTTTTTTTCCCCACAGCTGTAAAACTGTAAGTAGCTGGGATGATTTTAGTAATCCTTTTACATGTGCCTGTGAAGAAGTCACTTGCTGTCACATTATTATTGGCTTGATCTTCAATCGCAAAGTAAACACTGATCCATTTCATGACTCAGGTGGGTCGGGGCCCTCCATTACAGAAAAGGTTGCTGACTTCTGATTTAGGGCATGCTGAACAATATTTTAGGGAAGGGAAAATTGCAGACTGATCTGCTTTTTATAAAAATTTACAATTGAAGAATGTCACAGCACATAAGTGAGCATTGTGATAAGGGTGAAAAAAAGACGGCCTCTGGTATTTTTTAAAATTTATATCCAAACAAGATTTCACTATTATAATAAAAAATGCCACTGCATCTTGGCAAATGGTGAAATAATATCTTGTGGTATTGTACCAAAAGCTATATGAATTAAAATGCATAAGAATAAAAGGAAGAAATAAAAACCAAGAAAGAAAAATTAAATTCAAGAACCATTTGAAAATAATATTGTGCCCATATATCTTACTCTTGTCCCTTACATTTTTTTTCTCTTTTCTTCAGTTGAATATTTTACTCTTCTTAATAAAATGTCTATATGGCTTACCTTATTCATTTGTATTACACAAATGGTTGGTAAACTTTTTTTTTTTTAATTAAAAGGCAACATGATGCTTGAATTCTGTCTGCTCATCTGATAGATAAAGCTACTTGTGAATGCTCTGTGTGTACAGTCCTTTGGATCCTGAAACAAAAGGTAATTTATGTAATTTATTATTAACAACTAATTAAATGTTGCCTCGTAGGATTGTTAGGAAGACTTATTGTAAAAGTAATTGTGTATTTATTCTGCAGCTATGCACATCTGGGTAGCCTGGTATGCATTGTAAAAGATTGAGGACGTAGCTGTGTAAACCTCTCTCAGGTTAGTGGTTTATTTCAGTGCTCATCAACCTCGGTAAAGGCTGAAAAATTGGTCTCTATATGAACATTTATAATCATAATAGTTTATATATTAAAATATCTCCTTTTAATTTATTTTCTGTATTCATTGTTATCCATTTTCAGTGTCGTTCTGCAACATATCAATTCTCTATGAGCCATAGTATCAGGAGGGCTAATCTACAATAATATAACTATCTGGAGTTCATCCCATCTTCTGCATGAAGTCATGAGGCTCAATTATTAAATGAGAAAAAAACTAAAAAACCAAAACAATGATCTAGAGCTGGTGTCAGTAAGTCAATAGAACTACCACAGTTTTCACAGTGTGAAGCTGAAGCACTTTGGAGATGCAGAGCTTTCAATACAGCCTATTACCATCCCACACACAGCAATACAGACAAGTGTCATTTAAAGAGACTTTATCAAGGTTAGAAAGCTCCAAATTTGACATACCTCCTTTTCTTTTTTTCTGTCTTTTAAAAAGAAGTTCGTGTAATTCAAGCGTGTGCATTTTTTTCAAAACAAACATTTCATTGCTGCTTTTTTTAAATGCCAGTATTCCAGAAATCAGGACAAAACCTATGAAAACAAACTAACACACACACAAATATAGAAACTAAACGCAGTACGAAAACAGGTTTCAGTTTAGAGGTTTTAAGCATTTAGTAGTGTGTATAATAGATTAAGAAGTTATTTAAAAATGATGTTGAAGGTCACAGAAAAAGCCCCAAAGATAGATGGTTAAAGGGACATTAAAAGGCAAATATAAATGAGAAATCTTTCACTTTTCTTGAAAAAACATAGCACAGTCTCTATTTAAATTAAAGTATCACTTTGTGACTGACCTTTTAACATGGCCTAGGGGAGAATGGTATCACCGTATTAGATGACAAGTAAAATTCAAATGAGCAATAAAATAGATAAAATACCAGCCACATTAATATTTTTTCAGGATGATTAATATTTGGCAGAAAGCTGTGTGCATCTTGGGAATTTAGAGACACCCCACACTTCTCCTAGTACTAGGTTTAACCTAGTTTAATCCTTGTATCACTAGAAACAGTAGGAGTCTCCCTGTGGACTTTAGTTGGCAAAGAGTCAGTTTTCCTGTGACAGTTGTTTAATGTTTTCAGCTAAAGTATCATCTTCCATTCCCTAACAGCATCTGACTGATGTCAATGTTAGCAGAGAATAGATTATTTAACTTCCCTCTCTTGAACACTGGTTCTAACCTCTGCTTCAGCTCCACCTCCATGCTCTGCTTTGCTTGTATAATGTCAGTAGAGGTCACAAAAGTCACTACTTCTTTAGGCAGGAGGCAGATGAAGCTGGAGTCTCATAACTAAATGCAAATGAAGGGCTCAGCATAGGTTTACAAGGACCCAGGTTCTTTTAGTGTCCATGCCTGGCCCATACTTTATTTTTTATTGTGTGCTGTCATTATGGGAAAAACTAGACTTCATTCCAGAAGCTGCATATGCCTGTTTAAGTACAGTGTGTTTCTGGAATATTACATTATAAAAGAAAATATTTTAAAAGTATGTATAAACAGGAAAGAGGAAAGGGAAGAGAAATAGAGAGAAAACACGTGAGAGAGATAAATACTGATACAGCTCACACTGAAGGCTGTGAAACTTTTGGAATGGGTATCAGAGAGATTGGGTTCCTGCCTCCCCCCCCCCCCCCCCACTATTTCAGCTATTCATAGATTCATAAATGTAGGGTCAGAAGGGACCTAAGTAGATCACCAAGTCTGACCCCCTGCCCTGGGCAGGAGAGAATACTGGGCTCATATGACCCCAGCCAGGTCACTTGTCAAGACTCCTCTTAAAGGCCCCCAAGGTAGGAGCCAGCACCACTTCCCTTGGAATTTGGTTCCAGTTTCTAGCTGCCTTGACTGAAATATTGTCTTCTGATGTCCACCCTGAACTGCTCTCAAACAACTTATGGCCATTATTCCTTGTTACTCCAGGAGGTGCGCAGGTGAACAGGGTCTCTTCCATTCCCCACTTGTCCCGCCTGGTAAGTTTGTAGACGGCCACCAGATCCCCCTCTCAGCAGTCTCTTTTGAAGACTGAACAGGTTCAGGTCCCGTAGCCTCTCCTCATAGGATCTGCCTTGCTGTCCCCAGATCATGTGAGTGGCCCTCCTCTGGACCCTCTCGATGCTGGCCACATCTCTCCTAAAGTGCGGTGCCCAGAACTGGATGCAGTACTCCAGTTGTGGCCTGGCCAGTGTTGCACAGAGGGGGAGAATCAGCTCCTTGGCCCTGCTTGTGATGCATCTGTGGTTGCATAACAAGATGCAGTTGGCCTTACTGACTGCATCCTCACATTGGTGACCCACGTTCATTTCGGAATTGATAATGACTTCAAGATCTCTTTCTGCTACTGTGCCTTCGAGAAGGGAGTTCCCCAGCCTGTAGGTATGCTGCTGGTTCTTATGCCCAAGTGCAGTACCCTGCACTTGTCAGTATTGAATCCCATCCTATTCTCATTTGCCCACTCCTGTAACCTGTCGAGGTCCAGCTGTATCCTGTTCCTCCCTTCTAGCATGCTCACCTTGCCCCAGATCTTGGTGTTGTCAGCAAATTTGAACAGGGTGCTTTTCACCACCTTGTTCAAGTTGTTAATAAAGAGATTAAACAGTGTGGGCCCAAGGACCGAGCCCTGGGGAACCCCACTGCCCAAATCCCTCCAGGTCAAATATGACCCATCCACCACCACTCTCTGGGTACATCCCTCAGCCAATTTGCAACCCATCTGACTGTATAGGCACCAATGCCACAGTCACCTAACTTTTTAATGAGAATGGGGTGGGAGACTGTGTCAAAAGCCTTCCTAAAGTTCAGAAAGACTACATCCACCGTGACACCTGTGTCCAAGGATTTTGTGACCTGACCGTAGAAGGCAATCAGGTTGGTCTGACAGGACCTGCCCCTAATGAACCCATGCTGGTTGCCCCCGAGCACTGTCCCCCCCTGCTGGTCCTTCCCAGATGTGCTCCTGGATAATCTTCTCAAACAGCTTCCCCAGGATTGAAGTAAGACTAATGGGCCTGTAGTTGCCAAGGTCCTCCCTTTTTTGAAAATGGGGACCACAATGGCCCTCTTTCAGTTGTCTGGCACCTGGCCAGAACACCACGAGTGCTCATAAAGCTGTGCCAGGGGATGCTCAATAACCCCTGCCAATTCCCTCAGCACCTTGGGGTGGAGGGCATCTGGACCTGCTGATTTGAACACATCCAGCCCCTCCAGAAGTTCCCTAACTCAGTCCTTCCTTACTCTAGGCCTGTCAGAGTCTCTCTTGAGTCCATTCTGAATCTCAGTGGGGGAATCCTGGTACCTGCATAAAAAAATGGAGGCAAAGAAATTGTTAAAAAGGTCTGCCTTTTCCTCTGGTGCAACCACCAGATTGCCAAGCATATCCTCCAGGGGCTGCATGTTACCTGGTGCTTTCTTCATACTCCCTATGGATTTAAAATATGACTATTTGTTGTCCTTGATGCTAGCCCTAGTTCCATATCTGTCTAGCTATTAATATGCTCCTAAATCTGTGGCATCTGCTATAGACTCATCCCATAATTAAAACAATGTCATTTGGAAACGCTGTCCCTCACCATTTGATAATTAAGAAGCCAGGTCTTTTCCTATAGATTTTCCTTCTGGGTTTTGTTCATAGCAGAACATTATGATTAAAATTTATAAGAGTTATATATGTACATACTTAGTGAGCCTTAAGAAAGGTTGTGTCCTTGTCTTTAATGTTCATGTCCTGTATGTTAAGTAATTATTGCATTACTAATTAAACATATAATAATCTGTGAGAACAAACAAAAGAAAAGAAAAAAACTTCATATAACAAAGAAAGCTGTTCTCAGATTCCTTAATGTCTTCATAAACGGTCTGGACACTGGCTTCAAAAGTAGTCTGGCCAAGTTCTCTGATGACACCAAACTTTAGGGAAGACTGCCCACACTTGAGGATAGGCTGGTGATCCAGGCATACCTTGATAGGTTTGCAAGGTGGTGGATGAAAACCTGATGGCATTCATACAGAGAAATTCAAAGTGTTCCACCTCAGGAATAAAAACCCTCACCATACTTATAGACTTGGCAGTGCAACACTCGCTAGCACCATGACTGAAACAGACTTAGGTCATGATTGACCACAAGATGAATATGAGGCACCAATGTGATACGGCAGCTGGCAAAGCAAACACCACTCTGGCTTGCATCTACTAGTGCATCTCGACCAAGACCCAGGATGTCATCCTCCCATTATACTCAGCATTGGTGAGGCCACAGCTGGAGTACTGCATTCAATTCTGGCCTTCACAATTTAGGAAGGATGTGGAGAAGCTTGAAAGAGTCCAGAGGAGAGCCATGCGCATGATCAGAGGGCAAGAGAACAGGCCTTATGCAGAGAGGCTGTGAGCTATGAGACTCTTCATCCTAGAGAAGCACAGACTCAGAGGTGACTTGGTGGCAGCCTATAAGCACATAAGGGGTGTGCAGCAGGACCTGGGGGAACACCTGTTCACCAGAGCACCCCAGAGGGTGACAAGGTCCAACAGTCACAGACTCCTGCAAGACCATTTTAGGCTGGACATAAGGAAAAACTTCTTTACTGTCTGAGCCCCCAAGGCCTGGAACAGACTCTCCCTAGAGGTGGTGCAAGCACCTACTCTAGGCACTTTCAAAAAACACTGGTGATTAATCTTGCTGGGATCCTTTGACCCTAACTGACTTCCTGCCCCTTGGGCAGGGGGCTGGACCCAATGATCTTAAGAGGTTCCTTCCAGCCCTAATGACTACAAAACCTATGAAATCTATGACCTATAACTTTTTCAAACAGAAAACTGAAGCGTTTAAATCATATTAGAATAATGTTTTGCCTCACAGACTAATATTAAGAATGGAGACATAACAAGTGAAGTGGCAGAATGCTACTTATCCCAGAACAGAACTTTAAGACATAGCAGCTAGGCTAGCAATGCGATCCACTGCACAGATGTCTGACTATTGTATTGAGGACTATCTAACCTGCAGTCCTTCATACTTATTCAAGGAAAACCCTTATATAAGTGATTGGTTGCACCTAAGTAAATCTTGACTGAATGCTTTGACTCACAGTACTTGTACTGTCTAAAAATAAGTGATTGACAAACATTCATATCATATATTAAAACAGACAATCTGTTAATTTGTGTGGCTATGGGATACTATGCTTGTCCACATTGATTCCCCCAAATCAATTCTATAATCTCTTCAGTTACGGGAACAGTGATAAACAACTTGCCATGGTCATCACATCATCATATATTTACACTGAATATTATGTATATTACAGAATTATTGCGTTTCTTACCCCCACTTCTTATGGCAGTTGAATGACATAAATTACAACTGTTTCAACTTTATATTGCTTCCTTATGATATCCTTTATTTTATTAGTTTCTGTGATGGTTACCTTGGAAACCAACATAGAACTTATTTCAATTGTTTGGGGTGGAATTTCTAGCACTGTGATTCATGCTGGAGAGAGATATGGACAAAAGCAATTCTTGGAAAGAATTTTGTTATTTAATTTGCACAGAAAAATATATTATATTAAATGTGAAGTATAGAGTGATTTAACCAAATAAGAGGCTTTAAAATCTATATCAGTTGTTTCTAGCAGTTTACCTTAGGAACAATGAAACAAAGGTCAGTGTCCAGAGTGAAGTGATCTCATTTAAAAGCAGATATTTCTAGGAATTTAAATATACATAGTTTCACTTAAATGACCCAGATTATTTATATTCTCATCTACTGGATTATGGAAAAATGCAACTGTCATGTCTAGAAACATACACAAGTCAACAAAAACATCTTGTCTATAAAATGATGGATACTTCATAGCAAATGACGCATTGCAGTTTCAGATGAAACAGCACAAAGACTGCCTACAGATGCTCCTAGCATACTTCATTTAGCCATAGCTGAATACCAAGGTGTCACCATTTTTGTACTACAGGGTTACTATGTTCTAATGTGGAATTGGTGTATGGTTCAAGGCTTTTGAAAATAAAACAAGGTTTATCTCAAAGATATCCCTTATGAACTTTTCCCCAGCAAGGAGAGCTGGGTTCCCATAAGACCTGTGCTGCCAATGGACAGGCAAAACATTGCACAGAAGTCAGTTTGAGAATGGGACAAAGAGCAGATGAAGGTAAAAAAAAAATCCATAGGAAGTCAAAGGTGTCTGTTCCCAGAAAAATGACAATAGGAATTTGCATCTCCTTTTGGTGGTGGGGGTTGATTGGTTTAAATATGTTGTAGCATAATGATCCTAAAGAACAATGTTGGTGCTCTATTTCAGTAACAACAAAACAGGTTGGCTGTATATCTAAATTATGTGGAAAGCATTTGTTTGCTATTCTTCAAGAACAGACTCCTTTGAGATTTCCATATGTCCAGCTTGTAATGGATCCAGACATGCCACAAGAGCTACTCTCTGGCTGTACCATAACATTCCAGCTTCCACTGCTAATTGGACTCAAAAAACCAACATTGTGTAGAAAAGGGAGATAACAGAAAAAACAAATTACCTGACAGTTTTTGAACATCATAAAACCCAAAACCTTTTCCTTTAATTTTATACGAAACTTGGCCTATGCCTATATTCAAGCCAGTTCCTTACTAAAGTCCCTTTAGAACTTTTACCAAAGTTACTTGTTTCCCCCTCAAAAAATTCCTTTCCTGAAATTTTACTGTTCTGATTAAAGCAGAAAGTTTCTTTCATGAGAACTCCATTTGGTTTCAAGTGAAGATAAAGGAGTGCTTTGCACAACAGCAACAACACAACATGTCCTTGGGTAAGCATGAAGAGCATATACAAAAAACCCAAGAATTGTCCATTTTTTGTCAACTCACTTAAATCACAAGGTGTTTATTATTCAGAGAGAGCAGCTGGAAAGCTTCCTTGTATTTCTACTCCACTTGATTAGGCAATACAGAGCTTTTTGGCTGAGTGCAGTGAAGATGCTCTCAGAGATCCTCATAAATCAAACATTGTATGAGTCAGTTTCAGAGTGGGGGGGAAGACTTGGAGGTAAGAACAAGTAAGTGTAATTTTCAGATATCTTGGGGGGCCATAATAACAATGAGATGAATAAGCATAATGAGATGTTAACAAAAATGCACTGTCAGTAATGATACATTTAGACAAATGACAAATGCACTTGCTTGAACTCTATCATTACAATTTCAATCATAGCCATACTTAAACTTTGCGGAGCTAATTTCATTTAGAAATTCTGCTGCTGCACATCAATTATTAACAGCATTACCACCTGTTAGGTTTAGAACTGCTGTTTGGTGTCTGATTGTCTGGTATCGGCTGTAAGAAGTGGAGAGTTGCAAAGCACTCTAATAAATGTCAAAGAACTGCAACAGCAGTGGGCTGTAACCACAGGTTCTACCAGTTATTATGATACCCTATTGTATATGACCTGACCCTACTTACTTTCTGCTTAGCCTATTACCGACCTTTCCCTATCAATGTAGGTAGACTACATAAATGCCAAAGACCATGGTTTTAGTTTAGAAAGAATCTTTGGGATTATGAATTGAATGTTCAAGCCTGTTCCTTTAGTAAATATGAAGGAAATATAACTAGCATAATAGAAGTGTATCACAAAGGCCGTAAGAGTTCCTTGTTTTAGGGAAATCCCCAAATACAAATTAATCGTCCATAAACTGTCTTGTACTAATTTGCAATAAAGCTTGAATTAAGTGGGCCAATGAAAAGGGAAGAGACAAAAGTGTGACAAAGATCTAGATCTCTTGGAGGTGGCCCTTGAACCCATAGTTTCTAAAAAGCCAAAGAAGAAATTAAGAAATGTTTTGCATACCTTGGAGATCAGACATGACTACAACAGCTTCTCTCTGCCCCACCGCTAGCCCACACTAAAGACCTTCAAACTGAGGGCCTACTCTCCTTGCCTGGCAGTACCAGGTAAATTCTCCTGAAGAAGTTCTTTTTTATTTCTCTCACCACCAGCTTCTGATACTTTCTGTGGCTACCTTGATATGGTGTTTCAAATGTATCAGGGTTAAAATATGAAAATGAAAACATGGTGAGAGGGAACTGTTGGAGTCACATAAAGGTTGTGTTTTCCCATAACCATCATTATCAAGCAGAGAACACAAAAAGAATATTTATGTTACTAGCAGTAGTATTACCTTTGAACAACAGCTGGTGTTGCTAAGGACTTTTACATTACAGGGAAACATTAAATTATGATTCTAGATTGCTTCTCAATAGTGCCTGCTGTTTCCATGTTTTAAAAAAAACCCTCCTTTTATACAGTCTCCCATTTTTCTTTACTTGGCTTGATACTCTGTATACATACAAAACCAATGAAGATAAATACTAAATAAAACTAATAATTTTTTCTTGTACTTTTGCCGTCCCTCATCCCAATCTTGCATCTAAGGCAATTTAATCTTTACAATTCTTGTAGCCATGAAAAAATACTCATAGCACCTTTCTGAATGTATTGGACTTTTTTTACCGCAGATATATTCAAAAGGTATGAAAGATACAGGCATTAGTAAAACTACATAAGCTGAGGGCACAGACAGAAGTTTGGTGTGTGATCAAAGTTCAACCGAATTGCTGCAGAGCAACTTTAAAAGTGAACATCTGTTGGGCCCAGGGGATTGCTATAAGTTATGATGCTTTCTGCGAAGCACTATGAGGTACAGTGTCATGGGGCGGGGTCCTGTGGGATGGCCGTGATCTTCCCAAGGCCCCCTTACCATGCCAAGTTGGCCCAGTGGGCACCCTCAATCCTTGCCCATCATGTCTTTGATGACAAACTATATAATTGGGAGGCTGCTTTTCATGCCCTTTTGGTCACGGTTAGCTGTACACTCCAACCCCGTGCCTGGACCCCTGGTAGGCCCTGCTCCAAGATAGATGGTACCACAGTTGTTTCAGGGCACCTTAGCCTTATGAACTATGCGTGGCTTCAACCACCCCCCCCTTTACCACACCCCAAGCCTCACAGATGGAATTGAAGTTGTTCGGTCATGGCCTTGTTATAATGTGGCCCCCTTGTCCTCTCTGAGCTCTGTGCTGCCCTGTCTGACTCTGCACCCTCTCTGGCACTTGGGCTCTCCGTGGCCCTGGTCTCACTCTGCGCCCTCTCTGGCACTCATCAACGCCGCCCTCTCTCTGGGGTTTCTATCATCACTTCCTCTCCTGGGGCTTCTCCAAAAAGCTGCCCCCCTTCTCTGGGGCTCACCACACCCGCACTGGGGCTTCTCACCAATGCCCCCTCTCTGGGGTTGGGGTCAGTGCACTCCGAATGCTGAACCCTCACTGGTGCTGGGGTCCCCCATGAGGCCTCCTCCAACCCCTAATAGCCTCACCAAAACCACTTGACTTAAACTGTAAACAAAATGTGAGCCCCTTGGCTATAACATATATGAAAGCCACCCGGCTATAACAACATTACTCAAAACACCCCACGGATGCTCCATCCTTTACCTGCCTCTGGGGCTGTACCTGCGGTCAGGCCTCTCCTCTCAGCTTTGCTCAGGGGGAGCTCCTTCCTCCCTACCTCCTGGTAGGGTACTGCCAGCCTGGCCTCAGTCCCTGGGTTTTATATGGGAACCATGCCCTGCCCCTTCTGGTCAGCTGACCTCCTCTGGTTGCCCTGGCAACCAGCAGCTGGGCTCATCACTCACTGCTAAGGCTCCTTCCCTAGCAGTTTTTTCCCTTCTTAGGAGCAGGGCACCTAAGTGCTCTGCAACATACAGCAAGGATGTTCATTTCTGTCTATGCCCTCAGTGTCTGTTCTGTCCTCAATTTGATACTGTTTTATAATAGTTTGCGTAATAGGACTAGACAATGGCAAACACTTTAAAAGTGCAGAGTAAGAAACATTTCAACTGAAATACATATAATCTATTTTCTGATGTAGCTATGTAAGAGCATGTTCTTAGGTATTAACATAATCTAAATATGATGAACTAATATTCATGGTTAGCTTCTGCTTTTTCCTATAAAATAGATATAGGTTATATTAGTTTCCTATATATATATAAGGATTTCTGTTTTAAATCATCTTTGAGCAGCTTAGTAATAAGTCACTGGAATTCAAATTTAAGAGAAACTTGACATTTGATGATTATAACAATAACATATTAAAAGTATTACCTCTGAAATTTGGCTTTGCAGTACATACTGCTATGAACTGCTCATCATTCTATGCATATACAACATTATTGTAAAAGTATTGCTAAAACCTGGTAAAACAGTGGGCCAAGAACCTCCTCTACTTTTGCCACAGTTATGGAAAATAATATTTCTGAAAATTATTTATTCATTTTAAATGTAATTCATATTTCTCGTGCTAATAACCAAATTAATATATGCATTTATATAGCTAATAGTGCGTTTGTTATTTATGAAGGAAGGAGTATCTATAAATATAACAAAAAATGTAATCAGCGATGGAACTATAAATTACAATTCTGCACAATAATACAAATGATTTACATCTGTTTATTAATATTCAAAATTGAAAAGAATGTTAAGCATCCCACCATACATCCATATATGTATGCATATATAGATGTAAAACCAACAGCAGCATGGATTATTACTCTCTGCCTTCTGAAACTGTTCTGAAAGAGTAATACAATGAACAAGTTTAAACATTTTTAAAAGTTCACACAGTAAAACTGGCAGGCTTTTAAAAGTAAATATCGTCTCAAACAAAACTGGAAGACACAATGTAAGCTTTCTGTGGGAAGCATTTTTTTTTTCCAGTCAAAGAAACCATTTACACAGGGATGGCCTTATACCATCCCTAATCAGGAAAACACTTAACATGCATTGCAAGTTAAGCATTTCTCTTACTGTATATGGATGGTGACACCTACATTTTACTGTAGGCCATAATATTATACTGGATGTGTCTATACACCAGGATTACATCAAGATCTCTCCAGATTCTCTAAACCTTGGTGTATTTTGCACAGTAGTAAGAAATGGAACAGTGGTATCTAGAAGCAAGAACAAAGACAACAAAAATGTAAATGCCCAGCACAATTTTTAACTACTACAGTATAATCTCATAAATCCAGATGTCAGAAATCTGGAATTCTCAAAAATCCAGCACTTTTAAAAATACACTATATCAGGGAGCGGCAGCAGCCAGTCCTAAAGCAGCAGAGGGGGAAGCTTGCATGCGGCAGCTGATGCTAGCATCTACCGCCCTGCGGTGCCATTCCACATGTGGCTGCTGCTCCGGGACCAACTGCTGCTCCCTCACTCTGTGACCAGCTACTGCTCTGGTTTCAAAAATCTGGATTTTTCAAATTTTCAGCAGATGCTTGGTGCTGAGCATGCCGGATTTATGAGGTTATACTGTACTATAAATTAAAAAAAACTTAAAATCCTTCTTTAGGATAATGATAAGTTTCTGGCTACATCCAAAGTCACTGAATTTTCATATTAAATCTGTTATTCTTACTTTAGATTACTTTCCTGTAATGTGACATGCCACCAGACACAGTTCTGGGACCCCTAAATTATGTCAGGACATTAGAAAATGCAAAGGATGGAAAATGTTTTATACGCTATGGAAGCTTTCTTTGTATTTGAGGACAGAAGTGAAATGAACAATTTCAATCGAAGCCTGAGTCCTGCGTTGAAAGACAAGGTTAATATTTCACCAACACAAAATCCTGAGCACCACAAGGTGTAAAGAAAACTAAACAGAGTTTGTGTTTTATAATCTTTATTCTTTTCCATTCTGCACCTTAAGAAGTGATTAATTAAGAACCTCTGTTTATATTTCAGGTATACTAGCTGTATTCCTGTAATCAAATATTCTTATAACACTTGAGAGAATAAAACTGAGCTTTTCTTAGCAGTGAATTTGTAATAGTGCATAGGTACTTGTTGGCTTCAAAATGCTATTTAAAGGTTTGTTTTTTGGGAATTGGCTTAGAGATATATGTGTATGCTTTAGAATGGTTTAAAATGGGCAGCAGGGGTTAATTCATTTCCAAGAAGCTCACATCTCACAGTCACAGTTTTTCCCAGCCTTAGAAGCAGACAAGCTATCTAACACAACAAGGACACAGTCTAGAAAATAGCCTGGGAACCAAGAAAGCATTTGCTGTGCTGTCCATGGCACAAGATGGGGTGACACTGGCTGAAGGACCGCAGAGCAGGAGGCTGTGCCTGGGTTCTGGTTTTGGGGGAACTGACCAGATTGGGAGAGGTTCCGGAAGGCTACGTGGATACATGACCATAGAGAGTTGGCTGGCTAGAGATAACTATGGATGAAGAGTCATCAGGAGGGAGGGAGGGAGAATGCAGAAGCAGGGACTTGAGAGTGATAGTGGAGTGGAGGGGGGGGGTCTCTCCATGTCCCTCCCTTTGTCCCATCCCTCCTTGCCATTCCCTCCATTTTTCTCATCCCTCCCTCCCTCCCTATCCCTATCCCCATCCCCTGGGAAAGGTCCCCAGGACCACCATGGACAGAGGGCATAGCAGCAGCCCATCTCATGCACCCCACTGGAGCAGGGCTGTGGGCCTCAGCATCACACCTCCAGACTGATGATATACTAACATCTGACACATAAAAGAGTGCTTCAGAGTGAAGATTGCATCCTGGCAAGAGGTACTTTGACTCTGATGACAGCCCTAGGACTTGGTAGATATCTAGAATTGCTCAATTGTTTGTATTGCTTCTTTTCTGTTATCACCCACTGTATATCAATAAATTTGCCTATTATCAAATGGAAAGGTCATGGTCTTCCTGAGGGTGGGTCCTGAGTGGGTTCTCCCCTCATCCCTGAATAAGGCCTCTGGGTCCTAAATCCAGAGTTAAAAGAACAGATTAAACATAGTGCCTTATTCATGAATAATCAGCTCATGAATAATCATTTTGTTTTAGAACACGTGTTCTTAGGTTAGAAGTATAGGATCATTGGGCTGAAAGTAGGGCTGGACGAGACTTCACAAGGTCATCTAGTCCGGCCCCCTGCTCAAGGCAGGATCATCTCTGACTAAACCATGCCAGCCAAGTGTCTGTCCAACTTGCCTTTGAAAATGTTCAAGGTGGGCGATTCCATGATTTCTCTAGGTAGCCTGTTCCAGCTCTCATGGGAAGTTCCTAACCTGAACCCAAAAGGCCTCTGCTGCGGCATGAGACCTTTGCACCTAGTCCTGCTCCCTATGGCCACAGAGAAAAGCACATCTCCATTCTCTCTTTAATTGCCCTTCAGTTACTGAAGACTGGAATGATATGACTCCTTAATCTTCTCTTTTCCATACTAAACAATCCTAGTTCTTTCAGATTTTCCTTATAAAACTTGCTTCTAAGGACCTCTGATTTTTGTTGCTCTCTATTGGACTCTTTGCAGCCTCTCTTCCTTATCCTTCAAATGTGAGGCCCAAAACTGGACACAAATTGAGGCTTCACCTGTGGTGAATAGAGTGAAATAATCACTTCCTGATAGGGGGTTTTTTGCAAGAAGAGCACGCTGTTGGATCATACAGACGGACTCTACCTCAGACTTGAATCCCCACCTCCCCACAATATTTAAGACACCATGGGATGTATATCTTACCTTTTATAATGGAATTACTAGGAAAGAAAGCAATAAAAACAATGGATAAACAGCAGAGAAGAAAAAAGCAGAATTCTAACTACACCCATCTCATTTAATATTTCTCTGCTTTTATTGTAGTACACTCAGATGGACCTGGAATTCTTGAAGATGGTGGCTTTAGAGGTGCCAATGATATGCACCAATACCATTTATCTGTAATCCTACTCCCTCTATTTCCCTTGCGTGCCCAGGTTGTCACACAACTCACGTGGGAGACTTATTCCAGTTCCTTAAACTGAACATGGCTTTAGAAGTCATGTAATTGCATCTGAAGAATAACACCTCAGGCTGAGAAGAGAATATAATGATTTCTGTGTAAACAGTATCAACAAACCCTGCTTAGTGATTTGCATAATTAAATGCATTTCAATATGAAAAGATGTTGGAAGGCTACGTGGGTATATGCAACCATCTTTTGTAACCGTCTGGTTACAAATCAGGGATATAGCCAGAAATTTCACCTCTCTATAAGAAGCTACCAAAGTGCTACTCACCCCCACGTGAGAGCCATTTTATGAAAACCCAAGATGGAACCTGTATAAGATGGATATCTGCTTAAGCCAGAAAATTTTCCAGCATGCTTTCCCAGCTAGGAAGTGCCCCATATAAGAAAGATAGCTGTCTAAGCCAGAATTTTTCCTGGTGCCATAAGATTCTGTCTTAAGAATACATAAAAATACAGTGAAACCTATGACAGTGGTTTTCAAACTTCCTAAAGCCACAAAATCCTTTAATTTTACTTCTGCTTTAGAACACCTACCTCTATCCTGTGAGGTGACATGGAACCAGCCATAATAAACAGTATACTGAATTTTGTATGGGTGCAAGTTTTAAATTTATCACTCTAGAAACAGAAGTTTATTTATTTGAATAACAAGCAGAATATTGGCAGTAGTACTCCAAACTCCTAAACCTTGCTAGACCAATGGGACCTATTCCTTAAAAGGAAGAATCATCTCTAAGGATAAAATGAAAAGAAATTTTATTCCAGGGTTGTTGATTGTTGTATGTTAGTTTAAGGACATAGGCAGTCAAGGTTCTTTGGGTTGATGAGATATCTTTTATTAGACAAAATAAATGGTTGGTAAAAATGTTCTTTGCAAGCTTTTGGGCACAAACACCCTTTTTCGGGCACAGGGAGACTCTTCTGGTGTTTTCAGTTCTCCAGGGTAGAAATGAAGTCAATTTACAACATGCAGATCTATGGGTGCACACCTCTCACAAGACAACCACCCCCACTCTGACCTCCTAGCTCTAATCCCCAAAAGGAACCCACAAAATACCCCTCACAGACAAGCCCACAAACTCTAATCCACTAATTCACTGGATACAAAAATTCATTTTATTCAAACTTTTAGTATCATTGTCAGGATCAACAGAGACTGTAAAAGATATCAGAGATGTCTTATATTGAACATTACACTTCAGTGCTGGTAAATTGTCAGGTGAAGTCAAATTATATCTCTAGGATGGTATAAACAGGAATAATCTGCCTTGAGCAGGAGGCTGAATTAGATATAACCTCCAGAGGTGTCTTCCAGCTCAGCTTTTCTACAATTCTATAATTCTACTTTAGTCTGATGTTCTGGGCTTTAAATATACGTCAAGCTCAAGTAATTTTCTAAACTTTAACATTCTGAACTACACATTTATATTTTTATTGCTTTCTCCATTACCCGGTGCATGCTATATGTAAGTACTAGGGCTGTGTGAAATGCCACTGTTCCATTTTGCCTTTAGGTTCAAGGTTTCGACAGAACAGCATTTCATATCAAATTTCATTTTGATTCAAAACACTTGTTCTATTTTGATTCATTGAAACAGTAAGGCTGTTTCAACTCTGTTTTGGTGTTTTGCAAGATCAGCCGGGGACAGGAAGTCAGTCCAGCTGGGCTGACTTCCCATCCCCAGTGCTAGATCGGGCCCGGGGTGGAGAGTCAGTCCAGCTGGGTACTAGATTGAGCCCAACTAGATCAGGCCCTGGTGCTAGATTGGGCCCAACTGGACTGCCTTCCCACCCCTATCCTGATCTAGGATGGATGATGGGGAATCAGCCTGGCTAGCCTGGTTCCCCACCGCCTGCCCGATCCAGTGCTGGGGACGGGAAGTCAGCCCAGATGGGCTGACTTCCTGTCCCCAGCCTGTTCTAGCACAGGGGCTGGGGAGCCAGCCCAGCTAAACTGACTTCCCATCCCCAGCATTATGGTTGAAACATTTTAACTTTTGAAATGTTTCAATGAGCCTCATTTTGTTTTGAGGCTATTTTGATCCACTTTGCTTAATTTCGATTTTGCTGTTTGGACCTTGAATGAGTTGAAACCGTGTTGAAACAAAACAGCTGGTGAAATTTCACACAGCCCGAGTAAGTTCTTCCTCTATAGGCTAAAAGAGGATGGAAACAGTTCAAAAAATATATCCTAGTCTCATAATGGTGAGATACAAATTATGTATATATTATATTAGCACAAAGATGTGGCTGAAATGCATACAGAGCCTCCACGATGTAGCTGGCTGAAGCCAGTGCCACCCTTTTCATTTAGGATTTAAGTTTTAAACTATGTTAGATGCATTATTTGTTTCAAAGTCATTTATATGAAAATTACACTGGCCCAATCCACTGATATGCAGAGGCTTAATCATGGAGGCTCTTTACAAATTGAGCTAGGTGATAACTTTGCTGATAGTATAGGATCTTATGATATAATATTGTCTGTAGAAAAATTGTAAGGAGCTGTACAGTTTTAGAGTCAGTGGGCACTTCTACACATGTTTCTGTGGTGCCTTTGTTACTGCACCATTATTTATGGCACAGTAACAGCCCATACTGCACTGTGCACATCATGAACGGTTGTTTTTAACTGCTACATTGCCATAACAGCATGCTCAAATGAGGGAGTGCATTGCTACAGTGACATAGCTGTAGCATCACTGTTTGTAACAGCCAGTACTATATCATCGTAGCACATTGCTACACCAATATAGCATCATGTGTAGACATGCCCAAAGTGTAGTTGCTACTGTTCTAGCTTATCACTTAATATTAATTATAAGCAGGAAAGGAAAAATATAATTTTACAAATCAATAAAAGTAAAAAAAGACTGTTTTAACTCTGTTTTTGAAAGGCTTGCAGGACCAGAACAGTAAATGAATTATACATATATTCCATGACAATTCTCCATTATTCAGAAATGTAGCCAAGCTACTTCAATGTGAAATTGTAAATAACAAGCTATATAATTAATTATTGTAGTGTAAGGACTTGTTCCTCAGAACTAAAATAGCTTTAAACCACAAACATTGTTAATCAGATGCATAAAGTACCGATGTACTGCTTGTTAGCTGTGGTACCACCTCAGCCATCTGTATAATCTATATTTCATGCATTCCTTTCAGAAGCAAGCACTGCCAAAACATAACAGCAAGATAAAACAACAACAAACAAATAAAACTGTCTAAAATTAATTCAAAGAGGAAAGCCTTAAAGTACAGTAGTAGTTCACAGGTAGTGATGCTCAATGAAGCACAAACATGTTCCTTCCAAATGCCAAAAGCTGCAACAAACATTCTTTTCAGTGACTATTAATCTGTAGGGATAGGCTTTAAAAGAAGGGATTGGGACAAAAATAACACTAATAATAGTATACCACTGTGTTTTTTTCTTCATGCTGATCAAGGATATCTACGCATTCCAAACAGACAAGGATCTTTTCTATACTGTAACATTGCCTATCAGTTCAGAAACTTTGCTAAGATAACCAAGTGTAAATAGACAATCGTGCAGAAGTACCCATGAGTTCAAATTGCTTTTTACAACACTAGAAAATTAGTATTAGGTGAAAAGGCTCTGCTGTTTGCCAAGATATCTAATAATTTGCTGAAAATAATGTTTTCCTTTGGCGTGGGATAAAAGCTTGACTTTACTGGGGGTTGCTTGTTTGTTTGTTTGTTATATTGCCATCCCACCCCACTGGACACAGCTGAACTATGTTCAAGGACAGGATGCCTTTTACCAATTAGGTAAAATTCCTGTCCATTGTCTTCTACATGGGTAAGGTATGGCAAGTTAAGTCACTGTACTGAATTCAGATTTATACCTCTATTGAGTTTAATGTTAAAGTTAGTGCTAATAGCGTCATTTTTTAAGTTTATCTCATTAAAACTGCTCTTTCAATCAGAACTTCAGATATCTAGGGTGGATCTTTCCTCAGCAAGCAAAACTTTACTTCCACCAATCTAAGTCCTGCTGATAGTAGCAAAAGTGTAACGATAATAACAATAACTCAACTTGTAACAACAGGGCATAAATTTCATTGGTGCTTACTGAAGGTTTAAAGAGGAAGAAGTATTGCTATTCCTATGGTACTTTTTTCCAGTTTTAAATTAAGAATATCAACTCAACAGCATTTTCCTACTTGCAGCAAGAGATGTGACAAATGTTTTCATGTACACATATTGCTATAACCTAAATAAATGCCAAGTTGTCAGAACCAAGCCATCTTTCCTCAGTCACACAGACCAAAAGTAAATAAAGAGAAGACCATCTTTAAGTAATGTTAAGGTTATGACAAAGGAGAAAAGCAAGGGCATTCACTAAGCTGAACCTGGCTTCCTTTCTTTAACTTCAATAGTGTCCTTCTGCTTTGTTGAGGCAGCACATGTGGCACCTCAGATCATGATCTGTTTAAAAAGTACATTAAAGACAGTCTATTTAAAGTATGCATTAATATATACTCACATCATGCCTGTAGCTGCTACATCTTTCTCTCCTATCACTGTACACTTTAAAAAGATCCTGATCACTGCTAGTCTTCCCTGGATCAGAGCTTTGAGGATATTTTGGATTTCCCTACATGCTTTTTACCTTCTTTTCCATGCCCTTTTAAATGAGTAGGACTATACAACTGGACAGAACTCAGTTCTAAGCCATGAAACATAACTTTTAAATGCAAATAGCTGCTTCCTTGCTCTCTTTCTTCAGACTTCCCTCAGCTGGCACTTATACAAGTTACTATTTTTTCCTTGATCTCACCCCTGAAAACACTCTACAGTCATGACATAACGCATATTCATGACCACTGAGCACTTTTTAAATGGCCAATTGTGTGAAAAATTAACCCTCAAGAAATTAGGTATTAGCTGAAGCTGCTATAGAACAGAGTGCTTTAGGGAACGTGTGTTCATGTTCCCTTGAGGGTTAATTTTTCATGTCTTTATGGGGCTGAGCTGGTGGTCCTATCATCCCAGCCCTACCCCCAGGGCTGTCAGTGGAGGGGGGTGAGGTGGAGCACTCACTCTCTAGCTAAGCTTTGCCAAGGACAGAGCTGGAAGTTGGGGATCTAGGGGTGGGATGGAGCTCCCTTGCCTTATGGGACCTCCCAGCTACCCTGGCTGGAGTATTGGGGAGGGAGCTCTGCCAGGCCTGAAACACAAGGATGCTCTGTACCACCTTGTCCCTCCCCCAGCTCCAGCCACACAAATACCCAACCAACAGCTTCATGCTCCCACTGTTAAGAGGCCTGGACAGGGGGTGAGGGATGGGAGCCCCTCCTCATTTCCGGGCCAGGCCAGGCTCTCCCAAATACCCCAGCCAGGGTAGCTAAGTGAAGGTGGGGTGCTTAAGGTAAAGGTGCTCCATTTCACCCTCCCCCCATCTCCAGCCATGGCAAAGCCCAACCAGCAGGTATGAGCCATTAAGAGGCTCAAGCCAGGGATGGGAGAAGGGAACCCACCTTCCCCCACCCCTCACTTGAGCCTCTTGACAGGGGTAGCATACAGCTGCTGGGCTTGGCTCTGCCATGTGGACTGTGTACTAAAGGTCTCCATATGAGACACAGGGAATTAATACAAACAATTGTTTTCTGATTAAAATATCAGTGCAATACAAGTTATATAAAGTGATAACAATAACAAATTAACAACTGGGTAACCGTTATAAAATTTTTTCAGTGGGGCATTATTTTTTAAAAGGAATTTGCTAGTGGGCTTCTTCAGGAATCAGTACTAAGTCTGGTACCATTGCTACTAGAACCTTTGTCTGACACAAACAGCAGTAGCACATTAAAAAGCAGTTAAAGGCAGTTTCACATAGTGATCTCAACCTCTGCAAAGAAGATCAATTCAAACAAAATACAGCAGATTTATACATCTAGGAAAAGAATGCAGGCCAGATGTACAGAAAAGGAGATGGTATCCTAGAAATAAAGGTCCTGACATGGGTTTACAGGTGGTAATGGAAACAATTCAACATGAATTCCCACTACTATGCTAAGGAAAAATAGAAGGCTAATGTGAGCCAGGTAGGTATAGACAGGAGTAGTGAAAAGAATGGGTAGGTGATTTTACCTCATTCATACAGGGTTGGTGATACCAAGTACAGTTCTTTTGTCCACAATCCAAAAAGTACCAGGATGCTGGAAAAATTTAAAAATGTTGGAGATGCACACAAAAATCATTTGACCTCCAGAAAATGTTTTAAGTCAGTGCCATATAGAGCAGTGGTCTTCAACCTTTTTATGGTGAAGATCACGTTTTGAAAGTGAAGGGCACCCCAGGATCTACCAGGCATCCAGCTGCTAAGTGGGCACAGCTCAGTGCAGCCACAGCACAAAAGTGGGATCAGGCCCTGGTCTGACAAGATCTGGGAAGATCTTGTTGTCCAGGGGCACCAGCGGGGGAGGTTCCCACCATTGTGTGTAGCCCGGCAAAGG
>JAGPOW010002067.1:9263248-9282342 GCA_030014935.1 Caiman crocodilus
CCACAGGCCCCTACATCCCCCACCAGTGCTCAGGATGATGTGGCTGCTGCTGCACCCAGAGCACAGATGGGGAGGGGAATGGACTCCCCCAGGGAGCCCCTGCCACACACGCTGGATGACCAGATCTTCCCATGCCTGGCTGGGCCAAAGCCACCTCCACATGAGTCCCCACTTCTTAGCTTAGCCACGCCTGCACATGGCCAGCTTGCAGCGGGGCTCAAGATGCATGAGCTCCAATCCTTCCGCTGCACAACCAGGTCCCATTTACCTTTCCCTGCTCCTGCCTGAGCTGCACAGTCAGTTGCTCACTGCAGGGGCCTCAATCTTCCCCCTACACCTTCCCTCCCCACAGATTAACCTGCTGGGGGCAGGGTGTGTGTGTGCATGCACACGCACCCAGCTCTCCTCCAAACCAGGATTGACCAAAAGAGACTTCAGGATTGACCTGTCAATCAGGATCAACAGGTTAGTGCCTACTGATATAGAGAATAGTCTGTTTAGATAAGCAAGGAGAGTGAGAGGTGACTTTATTACAGTATAAAATTGGAGAGAAAAAGCCAGGTACTAAAGGTTTCTTCAATCTAAGAGAGAAACACAAACTATTTCTTAGGAGATGAAATCAGAGAAATTCATAAAATCAATAAGGCTCCCATCCTTCCACCTCCTTTCCCTCCTCCCCTCCCCCCACTTTCAATGGTGAAGGTGACTAATAATTAGAGCGAAGTCACAATAAAGTACATTCTCTTCAAACCAAACCTGGATATTGAAAAAAGAGATATGCTTTATTCAAACATAAGCTATTGGGCTCAATACAGAATTAAATGGGTAAGATTTAAGAACCTGTGATGTACAGGTCACCTTAAAATATTACCTCATCTCAGAGTATTCTGAACTATTCTCCTAATGCAGATTCAAACAGCACTTGCACTTACTTCTGTCAGAGGGACCATCTCAAGCAGCACCCCATAAATCCAACTAAAAGCCAGGACTAATAGGCTTAAATTTTGCCTTCCTAAACATTCAGTACAGAGCAAGGCAACATGCTCAAGCAACATCATGCCTGATCCATGTTCACTAACTCCTAAAACATAAAAAGTCTACTACTGCAATGCTTCATACATGCTAATAAGCACTGCCTCTGGTGACGTGTCAGCATGGCACTAGTTTGCACTATGTAGACATGCTGCATGTAACTTTCAAGGCTCCTCTACACATGCAGGTAAGGGCACAATGGGATCTAATGCATGACCCACAGTCATGCTTCCTGCCATGCCATATGTGCATTTGTGGGATCACGTTAGATCCCATTGCACCTTGTTGCCAGCAAAGGGGGAGCCTGGGATCATAATTCTGGCTTCCCCTGCACCAGCTCCCACCTGGCAACTGACAGGGTTCCCCTCACCGACCCCAATGCAAGCCCCATGGCCAACATAGGCTGTGGGGTTTGCAGTGAAAGAAGCAGAGAGCACACTGCCCACAGTGTGAGCCCATAAACTGCTTCCATTCTTCCTCCTGCTGCCACTGCAAGCCCCACAGCCAATGATGCTACCTTTCCTGCAAGCCCCGCAGGCCAGGATGCTTGCAAGGGGGGCAGAATTTTCCCCACTGTAGGCCTCACAGCTAATAGCGCTGCCACCACTGCAAGCCTTGTCAGCTTTGGCTGCAAGCCTGGGCTTGCAATGGGTGGTGCACCCAGTGGCTGGGAGGCCCTCAGTTGATGGGGCTCTCAGTCATAAGGGAGCATTTGGCCACGCATTCAATTAATGGCATGATTAGAACAAGCTACAAAGTTATTTCACATTCTTTGTGGAATAACTTTGTAGCTTATTACTTGTTTTATCACACCATAAATTGGTTGAATAAGTAGCTGGGTCACAACTTAAGGTATGATTACCTGGTTAATCACACCTTAAGTGTAATATGTAGACGGGGGCTTAGGTTCACCCAGGATAGGAGGAAAAACAGAGCTAAATAGATATTCTTGCCCAGTATTCTGAAGGACACAGCACACAAAAACACCACATAGCCACTGGATAACCCCAAAATCAGGCTGTATGTATAAGAATTTTCTATAGTTATATTTACATATAATACTAAAAGATAAAGTCCTTGGGGAAAGAAGTGAATGCATTCTCAAAGCAAATTAAACACATGCTTATGTATAGTGAAGTTCCTTTTAAAAAAATGCTCTTAAATTCTTAATACCTCAACTGCAATTATATATGTTTGTTAAATTATATAACACCTTAATGAATCTTTTAAAATTAACTAACATCACCAGTTAATGTGTTTTATTATATAAACAGTTGCACTATTTTCTAAATTAGTCTGCACCGCTACTGTGAGTTTTGTTCATTTGTTATTTATACAATGACACTACTTTGTATTGGTAGTGCTGAAGTCATAATATAGATGGGATGGTCATGAAATTACGCAATAAGCAAAAGTTTTTAAGGATGATATCTCTTATTGGACCACCTGTATGGCTGGGATAAAATTAGATATGTTTTTGATGCAAGGCATTATTTAGCAGGTATGATGAAGAATGATGATGAAAAAGGTGACAGTATGAAGAATGCTTGGTATTGAAAAGCTTGTTTAACTTTATCCTAACCATGCAGTTGGTCCAATAAGAGATATCACCCAAAAATCTTCAAACAGGGATTGCATGGCCACCAGACGGTGTCACAGCTGTCCCTAGGGTGCAAGGCTCTCACGATAACAAGTATCTACATGAAAAGTAAAAGTAGTTCCCAATATTAAATCTGCAGTACCTAATAGCTCACTGCAACTTGTTTAGGAATTAAGACAAACAGTATCCCCAACATTTTTGGGGAAAAACATATGTTACTAAGTATCCCAGTAAAAGTCAAGCTGAGACTTAAAATAAACAAGGTGACATCCTGAAAAGCAAAGCTTACCATAGAAAAACTGGGAGAATGTTTGCTATTACTGCATACAACTACAGCAGAAATGAAATGTGAAAAAATGCAATTTTACTGAAATACATATATATAAAATCTTCATCTCCCCACAAGTAAGATCATGATTGGATTTAAATCACACTTCAAAAAGGATTCATTGCTGAAATGTCAAAAATGAGGTAATGCTTAGCACTTGCAAAGCCTTGAAACCTGTTCCGTAAAAAGCAATTTAAACATAAAAGCTTGGTTAACCTTGAATAGTTAGATTAATGATGCAGCACACTTCAACTTGAGCTTCAATGAATAAACAAAACTTAAAAAACAAACTAAGAAAAAGCAAAACCAATCAGGAGAGATGAACTGCAATGAAAGAGTCCCCATGAACATCTCAGTGAGCAAGTATAACAGCAATGAACTTACTGTATAGAGGGTGCTGCAAATTGTTTCTCCCCAGAGTCTCAGCACAGTCAAATACCTTTTATGGCTCATACACTAATATTTTTCTTGTTTGGCAATTCTTTGAGCTTTGACAAGAAGTCTGGATCTTTCAGCTCTAACTACCTAATTTATTTAATGTGCTACTGCTATTATATGAATAGGCCTGATATCGCATATCTTCTAAAATGAATGCTGTCCCATCCAATTCTGGGAAGAAGAAGAGAGATGAAAAGGTAGAAGCAAAGCTGTGTCCTTTTGATCCTCTATCCCTGGGGTTCTGTAGTACACAATTAATAACAAGGGCATCAAGCAGATACAAAATACAGAAAGAGAAAAACAAAGATGTTTCTGTTCATTAACTACTAGCACATTAAAAATTGGCATTTAATATGTGTTTTACATGTGTAACACCCCACACACATTGGGTATATACTGTATTTTTGTGTGAAGGTTCTTTTTTTATGTGGGCAATATGGCCCTTGTGTTTTGGCCGTGTGCTGAGCACACGGCAAGCTGGGGTCTGTATCTGGGAAAAATATGTAAAATGCTCTGGCCTCATTGACTAGCGAAAGCAGAGGTTTCCTCAGACTGATTGGTTAGGGGAGGAACTGGCATGTGGTGCTCCCTGACTGGACAAGGCCAGGGTGATGTCAGGCAAAGGGATGTAAGGGAGCTAGACTGGTTGGGGGAGAAGACGGTGCTAGCAGCTGTTGAAAAGTAAAGTCTCTAAGGGAGAAGCAGGGCAGACAGTGAAAAGGGAAGCTCAGGTAGTGGGGAGAGGGAGAGTTGTTGCAGCATCTGGGAGCTCCTCTCATCTCCTTTTCTTCCACTTTTTTTTGAGGTTTCAAGGGATTACTAATGAGGTAAGGAGTATTGGGTCCTTGGGTTTGCTGGCCAAGATTTAGGCCTGGCAATTTAAACAGGGTTGGAACCTGGGAGTTCCTAATCCTGCCAGTTTGGGGCTGGGGTTGAGGCTTGATATTCCAAGATCATCTCTGACTGGGTGTTGCCTGGATGGAGTTGAGAACACTCTTGTCAACACAGAATCTTAATTGAAAAGGTCTTCAAAGTGTTCCTTCCAATGGGTATTGATGGCTCTACTTCCTTGATCAGACCTCCTCCATCCTTCAGTCTCAAGGGGGTTGTCCCTGAGTGCTTGGGCCAGAGATGGCTGTAGTGGTATTGAAAAAAAAACCCAATGCATATTGTGGATGTTAGTAAGATGTTGAATTTACTTCAACTTGTTTTCCCACTGTCTGTTCTTCCTTGCTTTCCTCAGAGCTTTGGTTTCCATCCCCCAGCAAACTTCTGGATGGGTCTTACTCAGTGGAGTGATATCAATGTTGTGTCATCTGAGTTCTCAAGCCACGGCTGTGGTGTAGCACTATTAGGATAGTCCTCGAAAGGTCCTTGATAGTCTTGATGTTCCAGGTCCCAAAATTGATAGTGTGTCTCTGTTGATTTCAACTACAGTAAAGGTGATCCCACTGGATGCAGTTATCCATTTGGGAAGAAGGCATAAAGGCTATATTTAAAGCATCTTTTCTAGTCCCCTCCCCATGTGGGGTGAACAGAGCAGTTCCTGAAGGCAGCTGCTCAGTCACACTCACAGTTGTCAAATTGCACTCTTGCCTCATCTAATTGCTAGATGACCTTCTTATAACTATGGCCTTCATGCCAGTTCATGACTAAGAGCTTCCAGGCCTCACAATCCTGCTCCCTTCATCACTAGCTGATCACCAAAGGGCTTTAAAAAAGGTGTTCATTTTCATGGAAGGTGTCTGTGCATGATTTCTTTTATCATGGAGAAACTGCTGCATATCCACATGGTTCTTGACACAATGAGACACTGATCTAATGGCAAAGAGGTGAAGACTACTAGAGATTTTGTTCCACTGCAGCTTTCATCCACCAGGAGGCTAGTTGGAGCGGCCCTCTGCCACCAGCAACTGGGCAACTTGAGAGTTCAGGAACAGTGGCATTTCCTCAAGGAAACAATTCTCACTGCCTAAAACAGGCCATCCCTATGCAGACAAAAAACTGGAAATGGAGCCAAGACACCCACTTGGCTCAACAGGGATGTTTGGGAACTATTGAAAAAGGATGAAGCATACAAGCAATGCATAAATAGTTTGGCAGCTAGAGAGGAATACACCCATATCGCTAGGGCCTGCAGATACGAGATACAAAAAGCCAAGGCAAGCATTGAGATCAAGTTGGCAACTGATTTAAAAGGACAAAAAGTCCTTTTATACATACATAAGGAGCAAGAGAAAAAAAGAAAAATTGTACTCCAGCTTGGGATGCCTACTGAAAACTCAGAGGTAGCCCACAGTCTCCCTGCGAAAAGGCAGAACTCCTGAATATCTACTTCACATCAGTATTCCTCAAATCAAATGAGAGCTCTTCACTTGATCAGAGGCCCAGGCAATATGAGGAAGACAACAGACTACATAAAATCATTCCTGAACAGGTGAGGGATTGCCTGTAACACCTGGACATTTTCAAGTCTGCTGGGCCAAACGGCCTGTATCCAAGAATCCTGAAAGAAATGGCTGAGCTTATAGCAGCACCACTGGCAAAGTTGTTCAAAGAGTTGTGGAACTCGGGAGTCATCCTTGACAACTGGAAGAGGGCCAACATGGTGCCCATCTTTAAGAAAGGAAAGAGGGATGATTCTACAAACACAGACTGGTTAGCCTGACCTTGGTACTGAGTAAAAGTTTTGAAAAATTTGTTAAGCAAGCCATCAGTCTGCAAGCTGTCACTTGATGGGGTGTTAAGAAACAACTTGCATTGTTTCATTGAGGGTAGATCTTGCCTGACAAACCTGGTGTCCTTCTACGACCAGGTAACTAAATATTTGGACAAGGGACATGAGGTTGATATAATTTATTTAGACTTCAGTAAGGCCTTTGATTCTGTCTCCCATAGGATTCTCTCAACCAAACTGGATAGTACTGGGCTGGACCAGTCTACAGCCAGGTGGGTAGACAACTGGCTTAGAAACCAATCCCAGAGTGCTGTAACTGATGGGATAGCTTCATTCTGGAGGGCTGTCTCCAGAGATCGGTGTTTGAGCCTGTACTCTAACATATTAATTAATGACATGAGAGGGTGGAAAGCTCACTGATCAAGTCTGCAGATGATACCAAGCTGTGGGGACTCAGGGACATCAGAGGATGGGGCAAAGATCTAGGCTGACCTCGGCAGACTGGATTTATGGGCTGAATAGAATCAGATGAGGTTTAACAGGGAGAAGTGGAGGGTTCTTCATCTGGATAGAAAAAACCATCACCATAATTACACAATGGGAGGTGGTCTACTGGCTGGCACAGCTTCTAAACAGGAACTGGGGGTCACAATCAACCAGAAGATGAACATGAACCAACAGTGCGATGAGGTTGCCAGAAGGGCAAGTAGAATTCTAGTGTGCATCAGTCATTGTGTTCCAATAGATCCATGGAGGTGTTCCTCCCTCTCTATTCAACATTGATAAAGCAACAGTTGGAGTACTGTACCCAGTTCTGGGCTCTGCTTTTCAAAAAGGATGTGAATAAGCTTGAGAGGGTACAAAGAAGGGCTACCCATATGATTAGAGGCATGAAGGATAGGCCCTATGAGGAAAGATTCCAGAGACTTGTCCTATTTAGTCTGAGTAAGAGAAGGCTGAGAAGTGACTTGATACAGCTGCCTACAAGTACATCAGAGGTGAACATCAAGATCTGGAGGAGCAACTCTTCAGGAAGACACCTCAAAGGAGGACAAGGACCAATAGGCATAAACTAATAGAAGGTAAATTCAGGCTGGACATAAGAAAAAAATGTTTTCTCTAAAAGAGTCACCAGAACATGGAACATACTCCCAGCAGAGGTGGTGCATTCACAATCCTTGGAGGTGTTCAAAATGAGACTGGACAAATGCCTCGTTGAGCTTATCTTAGCTCAGTAACTTGCTACCTATGCCAGGGGACTGGACTTGATGATCTTGCAGGTCCCTTCCAGTCCTATGATTCTATAATTCTATGATACCTTCACAGCTGTTGAGATTCTGACATCTTCTGCCATCTTCTACTGCTTCTGCTCCACCTTTGAGGAATTGTAGGCCCATGGCTGACAGCTGGATAGGTTTATTACAGTGTCAGTTTGTACTCACCATGTCACAGCACCATCAAGTGTTTTTTCAGGAGAGGAAGCATTGCCATCTGCTCTCCCCACCACATCCTGGTGATGGTGCTGCTGCTTGGTCCCCAACTGCTTATTCATTAGAGTTACCCCCACTTATTTCATAGCTAAACTTCCCTGAAGGTCATTCTATTATCCACCACCTGTGGACAGGCTGAGTAGTAGTATATTACCCTGGCACCAAAGACAGGGACTGGGTATATAGCTTTTAAACAGTAGCCTCCTATAACAGCATTATATTAAGCTATTCCTGTTTCCTAGTAGCTCAAAAAGTTCTTCATGGGAAGATCACTCATAATAGAGACTTAGTACATTATATGGTTGCAGCACTACCACAGGGATGTAAACTGGCCAGTGTTAGTAGTGGACTGGTGCTGTTATGACAAGCCTAGTAATCACCAAACAGTGCTGCATCAATCAGAGTAAGACAGACAGAAAAGTGATTCTGGCAGTTCTGACCCTGTCCTTAGCAGATGGAGCTCAGTTACTACTAGCAGCTGTGGCCATGATGAACAGCTGTGGTCTTGGCAGACGGAGCACTGCTGCTGGCCACTGCTGCCCCAGACAAAGCATTAGTGGTGCTGATGATGGCCAAGAGTATCCAAAAGCTGGTGGGCAAAAATAGAAAACTAAAAACTATGCTTAGCAGCAGCTAAAGAATACTTTTTACCCAATTCAATACTGCAAAGGCAAACCTTTCCTGATACACAGACAAGTCTACTAAATCCAATCTATTCATGAAAAGAACACAGTGGTGAAACTATAATGGCAGTTATCTACCCTTTAAAAATATATATTACCCACAACTGTCAGGTTTGACACCCTGACAAGTTAAGGGACAACAGACAGCTAAAGTAATATACAAGTATTTAAGGGCAAGACTGAATGTTCAGAATATACTTTAAAACAAATTATCAGTAAACACATTAAAATAGATCTTTGCATTCAGAAAACAATCATGCTTCTCAGCTGAGATTGGAGGAGATTTGTCCCTTCATTAAGAAATCAGGTCAGTGATGCATCATTCCATTATCTATGGCCTACCACTCCATTACCACTTCTATATAAAATTACATTTCTGATTAAAAATTTAGTGCCAAACATTTTATATGATTACAGACCGAAAGTCAAAATTTGCATTTAAATAGACATATTAAAAACTCAGCAGCACAGGTAGAACAGGGAAATGCTGTTTTAAGGTACATTTAAGTGGGGAGTCTAAGCTATAGAAAGGAATTTCTTCTCAACTCAAAATAAATTATGTAAGCAATTTATTTTCTTAATAAAGTTCATGGACCTGATTCATAGAACAGATTTGAACCATAGCCTCGGACATCACAGGGAGGGCCCTAGCCACTGGAATGCAGACTCCCTCTCTCCATCTCCTATTGGGACTGTTCTAATTTGTATAATTGATTAAATACTAATTGGCCAGGACAATGACTCTATAATCAGTGTTATTGGACTCACCTAGGGTATGGGAAACTAAGAATTCTGAAGGATTATCCCTTGCATAAATTGGGCTATATTAGCTTCCCCCTCCACATCTATATGTTGTGCACATACCTACCTGCCACATAATATGTCTTTTTAATGGTAGCAGAATCCTTTTAGGAACCAATTTGCCACTATTCAGACCTCCTTCAATGGCCTGGTTCTAGTTAGGGGCAGTTAAACCTGGAAGCAGAATGCAGAATGGCTAGAAATGCAGAACAGGAAGTTGTAGAGCTGTCATTCTTGTGTGCTAACATGCTTTGGTGAGTTTTGAACACACAGCATCAAAGGCAGGTTGTAAAGAAGCTTGACCTCAAGTCCTGAAGTGTAGCAGAGCTTTTGGACTCAGACTAGACAGCACACAGTATTGAGGTACTCAACACAGGTTAGTCTATATCATCCTGTGGGCAGCCCTAAGTACAAGCATACTTCAAGCTTCAAGCCTCTACTCTAATTTTAATAACCAAGACATTGAGATCAAGACTTTCATTTGGTATGCCAATAGGGAAGAAACCAGCAGAACCTGGTTCTCCTATGTCTTACGTGAATGCCTTAAATCGCAACAAAATTTCTCCTCTGGGGAGGTGGGGGAGAGTGGAAGATCGGAAGGAAGATGCTTAGGGGAGAGATCTCAATTTTGACTAAAAGCTTCATGAAAGTTTAATTGTAACTGGAATATTTTCAAGAGAAATTTTAATTTTGGCAAATCAGTATTTCCTGACAAGTAGCTGTTTTTTAAAAAAATTCCTGGAGGCTCTACCTTTTCATTGACTCACCAGTTCATAGAATTGAGACCATGGCCAATAGTTAAGTCCTTATGTAGAAAAACTGTGCATAGAACTAAGAAACTACTATTTGACATTTGGCAAAATATCTTGCCTATTTATTAATGCAAACTTGGTTGTATATATTTTTGGCTGACAGTTGCTGATAACAAAAGTGCTGATAACAAAAAAATTAATGACAAAAATTTTGTGTCTGCTACTAAAACTGAATTTATTTTTATTATTATAAAGATTGGTATGTATTCCTGGCATCTGCACAAGCACCAGGCCACCACAAATACCAGGCCACCCACGTAAATATTGTTTTGTATGCGTCTCACACTTGTCTTCTAGCTGCGATATCCATTGTTCCTGAAGCAATAGAAAACAACAGCACTTCACTATAGTCATTCTTTATGCAGCATTTTATTGATAATTGAAAGAAATACTTTTTTAAAAAGTCCACCAAACACACAATGCACATCTGTCTCATTATCTATACTGATGCAAGCAACCTTTGTCTTATTATCCATTTTGTTTGAACTGCACTGTTCACCTGATATGACTAAGTGCCTTGGGGCAAGGACTCGGTCTTCCATTATGTTCTGTGCTATGCTATTATTAATAAAATTCCTGTTAATAATCAAGGTTCAAAGCCAGTTAGATTTTTTTAGATCTTCTGAATAAAAAGATGAAGCACAATGACAAAATGGGAAAGGTAATCTATATAGTTACCATGGCATGGCTTCTAGACTCACTTAATGTCAAAGGATACATCCCAAAGTGGCTTAATAATCACCTTCCTACTATTGCCATAGAATTGGTGTATGACCAATTAAAATATTAGACATATAAAAGTCAGTGGGACCAGATGATCTTCATCCAAGAGTGCCGATGAAGCTGACTGAAGTCATTGCGGAACCCCTGGGGAAAATCTTCCACAACTCATGGTGCTTTGGAGAAGTCTTTGAGGATTGTAAGAGGGCCAATGTTGTGCCCATCCACAAGAAAGGCAGAAGGGAAGTCCCTGGGTAACTACAGGCCAATCCGCCTAACTTCCATCCTAGACAAAATCTTAGAAAAGTTCATTAAGGAGTCTATCTGTGATAACCTTGCAGAAAGAAGGTAAGATTCTGAATGACAGCCAGCATGGCTTCATTGCAGGCAAGTCTTGCCTTACCAACCTTCTATGACCAGGTAACTCATCACCTGGACATGAGACAGCAGGTTGACATTGTATACGTAGACTTCTAAAAGGCCTTTGATGTAGTATTCCATGATGTCCTTGTGAGAAAATTGGAGGATTGTGGGCTTAAATCCGAGACAGTCAGGTGGGTGAGAAACTGGCTGCAGGATAGGATCCACAGAGTCATAGTGAACGGAACTGTCATCCTGGTGAGAAGTAGGCAGCGGTGTCCTGCAGGGGTCGGTATTTGGTCCAGTACTTTTCAACATTATTATTAATGATTTGGATGTGAGGGTGAAGAGCTCACTGGCCAAGCTCATAGATGACACCAAGTTACGGGGAAGTGTGGTCATGCTAAAAGATAGGTTACAGATGCAGGCAGACCTAGACAGGCTACCAAGTTGGGCAGATTGAATCTGATGAAGTTCAACACTGAGAAATGTAAAGTGCTCCACCACAGGATGAGCAACCCCCAACACACCAACAGGCTTGGCATCATCAAACTGACTAGCATCACGAATGAAAACGACTTGGAGGTAATAATAGACCACAGTATGAATGCCCTACTGGCAGTGCGATGCTGTAGCTAGTAGGCTAAATAATATTCTGGCATGCATTGATTGATGCATCTCCAGCAAAGCCAAGGAGGTGACTCTTCTGCTCTACTCAGCACTGGTGAGACTGTGGCTGGATTACTGTGTCCAGTTCTGGGCACTGCATTTTAACAAGGACATGGACAAGCTTGAGAGAGTCCAAGGAAGAGCTACTCATCTGATCACAGTCTTACATGGCAAGCCATATGAGGAAAGATTGAGGGACACTTCAGCCTGAAGAAAAGAAGGCTGAGAGGGGACCTGGTAGCAGCTTACCGCTACACTGGGGGAGCACATCAAGGGCTCGGTGGGCAACTGTTCACCAAGGGGAAAGCCAGGAGTAATGGCCACAAACTCCTGGAAGACTGTTTTAGGCTCAACATTAGGAAAAACTTCTTCACAGTCAGGGTGTCAAAACTATGGAATAAGCTCCCTCCAGAGGTGGGAGGAATCACCCACCCTGGAAATCTTTAAGAGGGGACTAGACTGCCACTTTGCTGGGGTCACCTGACCCCAGTTATCGCAGATGTTAACCATCTAAGCCTTTTGTGTGCTATCAGCCATGGAAATCAGCATGTTTTAATCATGTTAATCCCACAGGCTGCAAGGCTTAGGAAGAACTTTGACCTTAAGAGAAAGGTACTATGATATATATCCCCAAATGAAAATAAAAATTACAGCTCCTGTTTTAAGCCTTCACTTAAGACCTTATCTGATTCTTTCCTTAAGGTCCATTTAACTTTTGCTATTAACTTCCTCAGGGTAAGATGCACACTCCCTTTTAAACTATTGCTATAAAATATTGTTGCCTTTTTGAGTTCAACTTGAAATAGCAGCAAAAGTTGTCTTCAGATCTAAAGCAAAGTTTAGCTTCAAATTGCCTTATGTTTCATGTGTCTATCACATTTTGTTTTCATTTTTCCCTATAATGACAGTAGGGCATTTCAGTGAAAACAATATAATAGAACGTGAACTACATTGCTGGATGAAAGTGGTTACATCCAACCCCAGTGAAAAGCATCACTTTTACATCTATTCTGGTTTATTACCTTCACAAAACAAAGGCTCTTTCTATAAGGAGAAAACAACCATTTCTAAAAGAATTTATTTATCACATGCTATAGAGAGAATGTGGTATAGAATAAGCACTAGGGCTCAAGATGTTTGGTTTCTTTTTGCAATTCTTCCTCTGTCTCATTATTCAAGCACTTAACACCTATGTGTCTCAGTTGAAACATCTGTAAAGTGGATGCACAATGACATAATATTGTTTTGAAGTTTATTGTAATGAATTTACGAGCACTTTGAAATCTTCTGATGAAATGCAGCATAAAGAAATACCCTTGAAAAAATCAGTTCTTGAGAACATGAATGTAAAAATAATATGCAAACATGTTACCTAAGTATACATCTTGGATTGATTTTTACAAATGTCCTCTAGGAATTCATTACAAAGATAGTTCTCTTTGTAATATATGGGACAATTATACCACAGAGTAAAAATTAAGCAAAGTGATTATTTACAAATGAAAAAAATATTTGTTTCTAAAGACTTTTCGCTTCATAGGTGTCCAATGTAAGGAATTTTAGAGCGAGTTATATACCCCCCTGTCAACAACATAAATTATGGTGTGTTGCTACATCATGGAGGATATTTCTTCCTGATTTTAGCATTCAGAACAAGTATGCTCTGAAACACAAGGAAAAAATTACCATTGTAATTTCATTCAAGCAAAGTACTCTTAAATATTATTACTCATAACAACTCTGGTTTTTTTTCTTGCAACATTAATGAGTTACATTATTTGCCTCAAATTTTTTCTCTTTATGTCAATATTTTTCTATCAAAAACTCTTGTGTTAGATTTGAGTGAATATGGTATGCGACTTAGGTTCCAAAGTCAATTAAGCCATGACAAGACTACAAACTTAGTGTCTTGCAGCAGCTTCTTGAAACACACTACATATCTTTATTCTTCCCATGTCAAGAATGGAAACTGTATAGCTATGCCTACCAAGAGTGGAGTAATCAATGCCCACTCTTGAGGGTCTGTGCTAATTAACTCACCCTCTGTACTGAGATACAATTACACTATTTATAATCTTAATGATAGTGTGCAAGAGCCATGTGTTGTATTTAAGGTATCACTGCAATATCTTACAAATATTACCCTAGGTCTTTTTCCTCCCCCCAAAAAACACTTATACGTATGGCTAATTTTAATTAGTCTTTCTACTATACCTTGTCTTATATTGGTTATGGTAAATGTCATCTGCTCTTTCACTGAACTTTATGAGGAACTTCCATAATTGTAATCAATCTTGTATATAGTCTTGACCAGTCTCAGTACTTTTTCCTCATTTGTAAAAGTATTGGCACTTGACTGTCCATTCTCTTTGCCAGCTGTTCAGAAATGTACTAGCAACTAGCCTTAGCATTTACTATTTGTGGGGATGACACTATTTACCTTTGGTGCTATAGAGAAGTAACCACTTATTTTAATCGGTTTTTTGTTGCTTAGCCATTTTTAACAGAGACAACTTAGTCTCGTCCAAGGATAATTTACATTTGTTTAAAGTTTGCAAATCTACACATTAAAGCTCCTTATGCAAATTTGAGAATTCAAACATGAAGAAAATGTCTGATGGCTGAGAGAGAGAGGATAAGGATGGAGAAGAAGTCTAAGACTAGCAGTGAATTTTCAGGTACAAGGCAGGTGTACATGAAAAGACGTTTTTAAGTGTTGAAATTACTTGCTTTCTGGCCTGAAGCACCTGAAAGTTTGTCCAAAATCTCTTCCAACTCTGCAATTGAGCCAGCAAAAGATATAGCAAAGAAATACCTGACTCTCCAATATTTACTGAAGTATCACAGTTTAAACAGCATTCCAACTCTACTATCTTATCATAATGATTTTAACAGTGTGGAACAAGAATCCCATCACACATAAAAGAAGAATGGGATCCTAGGGAAATTTTGTAGATTGTCCTAAGAGATTCTCTCATTGACTAGAGAAAATTTGCAGGAGTCTTGAGAATACAGGTCCATTTTTAAATGAAACATCCCTGAATTCTTGAATGTATTACTTTATATACATTGAAAGCACAAAACACAAAAGGAGATAAAGTAAAAATGTTCAGCTTATTCATTTTCTGTATGGTTTCTGCCCATCCTCCCAATGCTTTTGGGCACAGTTTGTACTTCTTATTTTATTCTCTTCTCCATCTTCTATACCCTGTTTTATTTTGGCAAACATAAAATACAGTCTTAGGGCCAGATTCTTGCTGCCTTAGCATTGGAGATCAAGGCAAAGAAGAGAAGCAAACTCCTACCCCTTTATTTATTTGCACTCAGAAAACACAGGGAACAAAGGAAGAGCATGAAAAGAGTCATGGTATTGCCTGAGGATCTAGATCAGTAGTAGGCAAAATATGGCCTGTGGGCCAGATCCAGAATGCCAGCTAGTTGTATCTGGCCCATGGGTGGCCAGCTGCAAAGTTATGGGATCCAACCCGCAGGAAGCCAGTGGCTCCAGTTGCTGCATCATGCCACGTAACAGGCACATCCCAGCCACATCTGCATTCTGCAGCTTACCCCAGCAACTGCCCCACACACCAGAAGTAGCACCAGGCTTGTACTGGCATCAGCTATGGATGCTGCCAGCAGATTCCTGCTGGGAAGCAGGGCAACTCCCTGGGACGACAATTGATGTTCTGAGGCAGCAGTGTCACTTGCAGACCTGGGCGGATGCCCTGATCCACAGTGGGAACCTGCTGGCGTGTCCACAGCTAATGTTGGAGCTCGTCTAGCACTGTTTCCTGCATGAGTTGGGTGCTGGTGTAAGATGTAGGGACCTGTTGTAAGTGTGGGATAGTTCAGGTAGGGGAAGGAGACAGAGATAGAGACAAATACAGAGAGAATTGGCCCTGCCCATCCCCTGCCCACAATGAGCAGTGGCAGTCAGTGCTGGGAAATGGGAAAAAGCAGGACCTGGCAGCAGGCAGGCTCATCACCATCAGGGCCTTTCTAGCTGCACCTGCTTAGAGCCTCTGGGGCTGCCCTGTGGCTCCTCCTTGCTACTGCCACCACCACCACTGCGCCACAGGCCCAGGACAGCATAGAGGCGATGCTGGCAACGGGGGTACACAGGAGCTTCAGGGAAAGCTCTGGTATGGGCTCTGGGGGGCTACAGCCAGAGCATCCTGGCAGCGATGAATGTACTGGCTACCAGGTCACACTTTTTCCTGCCACCCAACACCAGCTGCTCCCACTCATCATGGGCAAGGCCACCTCTCTTTGTCCATCTCTCTCCCTTTCTCTCTCTTTCCCTCTCTGTCCCCCACTACCTGAGCTATCCCGTACCTAGAGCATGTTCCTGCAGTTTAAATCAACTCCTGGCCTGTGCACAAGCAGCAGCACCAGGCAGGTGCTGGCATCAGCTGTGGGCACAACCAGCAGGTTCCAAATGGGGATCAGGGCATCCACCCCAGACCCTCAGAGTAGAAGGGGACCTCGGAGGTGATGCTAGTGGCAGCTGGGATCCTGGCTGAGCTGCCTCCACTAAAGCTGTTACTTGCTCCAATACCAGTTCCCAGCCTGCCCACAGCCCCATCCCACACAGAGAGATTTGATGAGTGTGGGGTGAGAGGATGCTGACCCAGCCATGACAGCTCCCTAAAATTCCCTATGTGGCCCACAGGCCCAAATAATTGCGTCCCCCCCCCCACCCCCAGTTCTAGATACAACAAAAAAATTACTCCAACATTCAACAGCTTGTAGTCTTGGGCCTGTGCTGGGATAGTATTAAAGACCACCTAGAGCAGTTACCCCATTTGAAGGGATTTCACAGGCAAGTTCTCTGTAGATGGAATGTGGGTGTCTGCAGTCCCTCTTGCATCACAACTCCCTAGTATTGTACTGACTAAATCAGTAGCTATCTGGGTCTGACAATCAGCTGAGTGTCTGTCCAGGCTTGGGGCAGCTCGGTCTTGGGGCATCCCTGGACATGTCATATATTTAATTTAAGGTGCCACATAAACTAGCCATAAAAATGGTCAACATTATACATAGAATATTTTTATGGCTGGTTTACTATTTTAAAGTGCCCAAAATTGGGTGCACATGTAGTACCCTTGAGATATGCCACCATTAAGATGTTAATAGTGATATAAATATAATCTGTAGAGAGGCCCTTTGATATGGAATACTATCCTATCTACTTGTTTTCCATTTTTATTTTTCTTTTCTGTACAACAAAATACTTATCTTCCTCTGGTATTTAAAGGAGATGTTTCAATGAGTGGAATACTGACTAAACAAGTGCCAAAATTATGCACTGTGAAATTCAATTCTTAGTGCAGAATTTTCTAACCTAGGAGACCGTTAACTGCTCTAAAAGGACTACAGAAAAGCCATGCCACGCAAGGGTTGTACATTCTTGTTTCTCCAGCAGTGCTGTCATAGATATGGAATGGTGCAAGGGCTTTCTTGTTAGGTTTGCCCTTAAGACACAGCCGACAATGGTGAACACAAAAGGAGACACCAAAGTGTAGACAGCATGGCCTAGAGGTGGCTGTATTTCTGCCCTGCCACCACAGAGTTATTCCTCTCCAGGGAGCAATCTCATAAAAAGAAAAATGTGGCTGTCAGTTCATCTTATATTTGTCTGCTTTTTCTCTCTGGGAATTTTAAAGAAAAAAAATTTTTTAAATGTGAGAGAAGGATAAGTGGTGGTAAACATGCAGGGTAAGGCACAAATAATGGCTGGGTAAAAAGGAGAATATCTAGTTTTTCATTAATCAAAGAGGTTACATCAAGAACAAAAGGATGTGAATCACTAAATCTCTATCTTGTTCGTATACTAGGACTATTCAGTTGTGTACATATGATACAATTAGCAAGAAGATGTTTGTGAACAGGGAGAGATAGGATTGTGTTTACTTAACTATACCTTCAAAATATTTTTTCAGTACTTTGCCAGTCAAAAGGACTTTGTTGCTTCTCCATTGTAATATCTGCAACTGCAAAGGCAGACCACATTCCAGCACAACCAGCATAATAGGATCCAAGGGCTCTTGCAAGTTTTATGACAGGTCGAAGTTCCATAACTGAAAAGACATTCTTTGTAGCAATTGTCATGGAACGCCAATTATAGATTGTTCTGGTTCTTGAAAAACCCATTATTCTATGGGTTGTTCTGAGCTGCAGGTATTCAGTTCTGGGCAGCTTCCTAACATGAAAGACTTTTTTCTTGTTAGTCTCCAATCAAAAAAAGCTTTACTTCCTTTCTTGTTTTTCCAGTTTTCAACATGTCCTCTCTTTTCAGAGCCTAGCATTAGCATTCACTAAATGCATCTCTGAAAAGGTTTAATCTCATAGCAATTACTGATATGAGAGTTTCATTATATGTGCAGTATGATAAATATTGAAGGAGGCCTCCCAGCTGTTTTGCTCACTTTTAATCTAAGCAGTCACAATGGCAGTGAAGATGCCCCAGTGGTCAGAGGCCTCCTTTTCACAAGTCCAATTGCAGAGCTAGCATGACCCCCCATGAGGAAACAGAAATGGAACATGAGTTTCAACAGATGCTACAGAGTCAGAATAGCAAACAGACACCTCTAGGGTCTTTGTCAAACTGGGAGAAGTCTCAGTCATTATTATAAGGCTGCTCACAGAGGCCACTTTCTAAATTCAAATTGTCTGCTAGTGTTAAGCAATGCATTTTGACTCTCTAAATGGATCCATATTCAGTGACTGACAGAAAATAAAGCAGAATTTCACAAAACTCAGGTAGGAGTAAAGGTAAAATGGAAGGGAGCTGTGTCTATACTTAAGAGGTCTCTTGGAGAAACTTTTTAGTAACCCTTTTAGTAACCTTAACACTATGGGAGGAGTGGGGTGAACAAACTGCACACTATAGAGATAAAGTGGTGAAGGAGATAGCCAAAGCACACCTATATCTTTCCATTCTTGGAAAAGAAGGGAAACAGTGAGAACACTCATATCTCATGAAGTCTTTTCCCTGGGATAAAGTAAGTTGAGTACTGCAAATTCATCTTACAATCCTTCCAATAAGTATTTTTTAAGGGAGTGAGTTGAGTTTGGGGGAAGAGCGATTGAGTCATTTTTTTTTCTTCCAGTTTGTGATTGTTTTACCATAACTATTACCTTGTAATGTCATACAGAATCAGATTCTTCTATTAGCAGTATATGAGAAATGCTTTCTAACATACACTCAAGTTTCTAGGACATGGAAACAAATCATAGTATCAAGGGTCAGAAGGGGCCTAAAGCAGGCCATCTAGTCTGACCCTGAACCAATGGCAGGAACAAGTGCCAGGGTCACAGGACCCCAGCCAAGTACCTATCTAATCTACTCTTAAAGATGTCCAAGGTAGGCGCAAGAACAACTGCCCTAGGAAGCTGTTTCCACATCCTAGCCACCCTAACTGTGAAGTAGTGCCTCCTAATGTCCAACCTAAACCTGCTCTCCAGTAACTTGTGACCATTGG
>JAGPOW010002067.1:9282442-9314503 GCA_030014935.1 Caiman crocodilus
CTCCGTTTACTGAGGCTGAACAGGTTCAGGTCCCTCAGACGCTCCTCGTAAGGCCTATCCTGCTGCCCGCATATCAATCTAGTGGCCCTCCTCTGGACCGGCCGGCCACATCCCTCTTGAAGTGCGGCGCCCAGAACTGGACAAATGTTTCATTCTTCACATATTTAAATGTGAGCTCTTAACATACAACTGCAAGATATTTCTCATGAAGTGCCTAAATATTTGTTAAATATATATATATATATATATATATATATATATATATGCTTTTCTTTTGGCATGTGTCTATTTGGAAAAGTTGCAAGTGGTCCATGGACTGAGACAGAAGATAATTCAGATGAAATAATTTTTTTTGCAAGAAAACCTTAAATAACTAATTCTGAAAATTTGTCTCTAAATATTTCACCTTTTCTCTGTGAAATGTACACACAGTTTGCCTGCAGTGTTGATCAATTTTAGCTGTAACGTACGGTAGTTTTCTATCCTCTTGCAACTGTTTATACTCCTATTCTCTTCTAAAAGAATATAAATTTGTGATCTACCCCCTTAGGATTTGTATAAACACTGATCATACAAAAACAAAAACACCCAAAATATTGCAGTTTCAGCTACCACGCTTAAATTAACAAAATATTCATACCTTGAAGCAGAAGCACTGCCACCCAGACTGCTACACTGTGGAGACAAAGTACCCCGTTTCTGTATCCAACCTTCCAGATACAGAACCTCTTCTGCTACTACCAGTAAAGGGTATAGCCCATGCAGGGGCGTAAGGGAGAGGTTTTTCCTTTCTTATGAGCCTCACAAAAAATGGTGATATTCTAACCATTAGATCAGAAAAGCTACACTTGATTTCCAAACTCTAAGTCTGCATTTGGAACTGCAGGATCGAGGTAGATGTGCAGTTTGACAAATAATTTAACTAACCATGCCCCCAGAACTGATAATCAATGCCACAGGTATGCATAAAAGTGCTGATCCTTGGAAGCAAATTTTCTATCCATATGCAGAAAGCATATGCTAATTTTAGTGTCAACCCCCCCGCCCCACACACACATATATATATGTATGCAGCTGCCATTCTGAGGTCCTTTCCTTTTGGGTAATATCAGGAAACAAAGACAAAAATAGGTCAAATAAAACAATCATCCCCTATATTCCTTCAAATCTTTGTTTCATCTTATATTCAGTGTTTTTTTTCCTTTTCACCCCCCCTCCCCAAAAAAAGAAAACCGGACAAAATAAAATGAATCTGGTACTAGGAAAAATCATTTATTATCATTATCATGAATATTAAAATGGAATGATCAGGTTGTCTCCATAGCTGAAAAGTGCTTGCAATGTATGTTTTCCTACCAATAGTGTATATACTTAGTAGCCTTCCTTTGGGAAAAAAAATGCTCTGGAGTATGATTAAAGAGCTTTTTAATGTAAGCATGAAGAAAGCAGGACAAACAATGCTCAGTGAGCTGTGAAGAGAATTAAATAAATTAAACTATGCTTGAGAGACAATCAGAATTGTTAAAACTCTTCCTTTGAAGACAAAAATCAATTTTTACTCTAATCTATGAGCATGAGATGCTAACCCATAACTTCTCAGAGAAATAAAGATTTCTTGGCCTATCTAGATTTAGCTTATCAGGCTAAAGAAGTGGGCTTCATATAAGGGGCTGGCACTTTTTAAAAATCCAATTGCCTGAGGAAGTGTGCAAACAGCCTAGAGAAAAAGTCAACACAGTAACAATATTGAGTTCTCATTCTCTTTCTTTTTTAGGTCTTTGATGTTTATTCGGAAGAAACATTAAAAGTATTCCAGCCCAGTGAGAACATAAAGAATATATCACAAACAGATCCTTACAGCTTTTCCTGAGGTATTGAACATGAGCTACTTCTATAAAATTATACATCAGTTATTCTTTCAGGGGAAGAGGACCAGGTAGTCAGGGAGAGAGGGAAAAAGACAAAGTTAAAGCAAGAGATCACCTAGTTACCAAAATCTCATGGAAATGCTCAACTTAGCATAAGTCTGTCTGTTAATTTTATTATTGAAAATAGTTTCTTAAGTCTATATTTTTTGACTGACTGCCACCTTTTCACAGGTCTCTGTCAGAGACATAATGTCAGACATGCCCCTTTTTTCCAAACTGTCTGTAGATATTTCAGAATTGCTTTTCCCATGTTCAGTCCCTTGTTAGCATTCTACAAAACATGTTTAAATGTGCTTCCTTACTGAGTTACGCTACATATCAGTTTTTACCCTCTGATATATGGACACAATTCTCATTAAAAACAGAAAGAGTTCCACAGAAGTTGATTTTGGCTCACTAACGCAGTACTAATTACCAGCTATTATACTATTAACGCATTTGTACCTGCAACCTCTTACTTGTAGGAGACTGTATCCCCAAGAATATTTTATATAGCAATTTGAGATGGCTCTAGAAAGCAGAGTCACACTCTATTGTGGTACCATAATACATACAAAAATTATACAAAGTCGTTCAACAACAACATAGAGAGCTGGGAGGAATGTGAAGAATCCCATCTGATCTGGAGGGAACAACAGGGTACAGCTTAACATGAAGCAGCTTATATCCAGGGGATGTAAGCAAAGTGTGAAAGAGGAAAGAAGCATGCTGTAAACTAGGGCTATGCAAAGCTTCAAGAACTGATTCGATTCAGAAGAGATTCTGCCCAATTTGGCAGCCGAATCTCCGAATCTGAATCAAACTGAGAGACCAATAAAAAGGTCTGAATTGATTTGAAACTCTCCAAATGAATTCAGAAAGATTCAGAGAGCTTCGGAGAGATTCAGAAATTTGGGCAGTCCTTGCTTGCTGCTGCAGGTAGCTGGACCCAGACTCCATGCCAGTAAGTAGGGGGTGGGAGTGGGGGCTAGAGGAAGGGATCACAGGGAGACCCCTGCCTGCTTCCTTCCCCCAGCCCCCTAAGCACCCTTGCCCGACCTGCATCCCGCCAATGGCTGCCCCACTCAGCCCCAGCATTTCAGCTCTTTAAAAAAAGAAAAAAAACAAACAAACACATTTACCAGATCCTGTCAGGTGGGGATGGCAATCCACATTGCCCCCCACTACGACAAACCCCCAATCCTTGCCCTCTCTCCCAGCCCTGTCAATGGCTGCCATGCCTAGCTGCAACGTCCCAGCTCGGGGGGGGGGGAAGCCCTGCCATCACCACTTGCATTGCAGGGCACCGGGGATCACCCTGCCACCTGGCAGGAGCCAGTAAGTGCAGGGCTTTTTTTTTTTTTTTTTTTTAAGCTGGGATGCTGGAGCCAAGCAGGGCAGCCATTGACAGGGCTGGGAAAGTGGGTGGGGCATGGGGCCTGTTTGATTTGGAAATTTGGCTGATTTGGGGCCAACCAAATCTCCAAATCAGATTTGGCCAAAGCAATTCAGGACAGTGATTCGAATCACCGAATCAAATCACTGTCCCCCGAATCAGCCAAATCCAAAGCAAATACTCATTGCTTTGCACAGGCCTACTGTAAACTTGGACTCCAACTCAGAGAACATATAGATCTGTGAAACTTGTAACAAGCTGTGTCGCTCTTGTTTTGGTCTTGTCAGCCACAAATGGATTCATTAGGTATCTAGCTAGACTCTTATGCACATAGCATGATCCAGAGGATCAATGGTTGCCTACTACCTGCAACATGAACAAGTTATTTTTATGAACAGCAACTTTATTTCCTCCTAGGCTAAAGCATGGCTGTGTGTGCATCCATGTGTATCCATCCTCAGATTCTTTGGCTCCTTGTACCCCTTGCTGCAGGGCTAGAAAAAATTACAGAGTATTGGTTCCCAAATTTATGTACCATAAAATGATTGCCTAAGTGTTCATTACTGTTAGATGACTTAACATCCTCATCATCTGAATTCTGATGACATTAAAGATTTCTCTCTGGCAACTGTTTTGTTTTTCCATGAAATATGGAATATGATTACTTGGAAATTAATTCTGGAAATATTTTATTTAAAATGTAAAAACCTTTGATAATTTTAAACCCTGTATATAAGACTAAAAAGAAGACACCTCTATATATTGTACTAATGATATAACAAAGAATACATTTATTATTACTACTACTTCAACCAGCTACTGGTTGAGGGTCTTATAGGATGTAAAAGAAGATAAAGTCCAATGCATTGTTGTAAGTACAGTGAAGTCTAAAGCAATCTGCAAGTCTCCTTATCTACCTAAACTGTTAAACAATTGTCACAATACCTTCCCTATTTTAATCAATCTTATTTTTTTTCACATACTGAAGCTCTGGATCCCACTATTCATAATCCTGACTCTGGTTTCAGCCAGTAGCAATTCTCCAAGGAAAGCTTTCATGTTTATTAAATGTCTAAGTAACACCTGTTCGGATCTAGTAAGACCGAACATCTAGAATTGTTGTGTTAACATTCTTTCATTCACAAAACAAAGAGCACTGTAAATAGTTTTGCTTACAAAGTACTGCTCAAGACACCTAAAATAACATCTATAAGAGGGTAAAATTAAGGTGAGGTGCTGACTTATCTCTTTAAAACAAACATAAATGGTTCCTGCTCCCTTATCAGATAGCAGCTAAGAGAAATTAAGCAGAAACAAATGTCAGGTATGGGGTAATATTGATACTCTCTTCCTTCATAAGGAAGACTCTTATGCCTAAAAGACTGGATATGAGAAGAGGAATCATTCTTATGGTATCCCTTAATGCCACTGTTCAGTTTTCACATTGAGCTGGGCATTTGATTCTCCTTTCTGAAGCATTCTACTCTCCTACAAGACACTAGGATTACTGTGAATTTGACAGTTAATATATTACTGATCTTGAAAAAAAATATTAACTTTGATCCTATATTTCAAATTTTACAGATCCTGAGCGACTCTGGCTACCTGGCCCAAGGGATAATTTCAAAATGCATTTACTGAGGTGTATTAGAGGCATGAGGGAATAGATCATCACCATTGGAGGCAAAGGGAATTTCTGGATTTTATGACCAGTTGTTAAAGTTAACATGCTGCATGCCAGATAAGCTGCAAATTATTAAGAGAGGCTTGTTTTTCACAATTAGAATTAAAGTAAAGAACTCATCACCATTACAGACATTTCAATATTTTTTTTCCCCTGAAAATAATTTTTCCCTCAATGGAGCCCCTCTTCCATGTATACGTGGACAATTCATGTCTGTAAGGTTCATTAGGAAGTATTTAGAAACTTTAGGCAGTTAGCTGGTCAGAGGCCAGAACAAAGAGTATTTTGGCTCATGCTGTGACATTTTTATCTCAGAATACTGAATGATGGTTCAGTGTTCCTACCTTTAAAGGTATTTTCTGATATGCAGTCATCAGACTGCTAGCAGGAATGACATTTTGATTCCAGCCATTCCTGGGTCATGGGGATTAATGCACACATACATTTGGATCTGCCAAGAAGCTGTATTTCAATAACAGCAGATTATTACAGATCATGTTTGTACTAAGGAATATACACTAGATAATAGGAAATAATAATTGACTATGTTCTTTCCCAAGCAGGTCCAGATTACAAATGGTTATATTAAATATAGACATTCATATTCAAACCATTATTGCATACTAAAAGATCACAATCAATTAGTCTTCTTGAAGATCATCAAGGGAAATTACTTTTTGCAGATAATATATGGAAGAACATTGCAAGAATAGAAGCCATGGAAATATTGGAGAGAAGGATAAAGTACAGTCATATATGTACCATCTTTACCACCAAAATGGAAAGCCACTGCTGACATGCTCATCTGCCTTCAGCATGGAGGTCTAGACTCTATGGACCTAATTGCCCCAGGACATATCTCCATATTGCACCAGAGAACTGTCTCCTCCTCTCTGAGTATCAAGTTGTTGCCTAATTAAGATGTTTCTAAGAGGGATACCTTGGCCTTCCTCCCATTTTGTCATTGAGTTGTTTTCAGGGACACCACATGAACACTCCTCCCACCAAGGTCTTCAGAGAGGCCTCCTCAAATTTATAACGATCTTTAAAGAGGAAGGGAGACAAGGATTAACCAGATTTTTCTCCCACCTCAACCCACCTATCAGAGTAGTGGGGTAATGGAAGAAGAATCAACTGTTGGTAAGTCATTCCATCAGGCAGGGAGATCCCTAAGGAGCCCTACCACGCTATGGGCAGTATTATACTCCTGCCTGAATGGATGAGCTGTTGACAACTATCCGCACTGTGGAAGAAGGCTACCATCCCAACTCACCACCACTACACAGCTTACCAGACAAAAAAGCATCCGCTAAATGATGTCCTCTGATAGCTCCAGAGGACACCTTTATACTGGGCCACCCATATCCAGTGAAGTAAGTGGAGATGCCTAAGAAAGAGACAGGTAAAGAACTGGCTAGATGGCAAAATATAGTAACAGCATTATCTCAGAATTGAGGAAAACTTGTGAACAAGCACATCCAGTCCACTTAACCCACCCAGAATTTGAGTCTTTTGGGGTTCTGCTTTGGGACAAATCATACCACCCTAAATTATAAGCATCAAAATGAAAGAGGAAGGCCTTTTCCACAAAAACAAGTACTGTCGAAAAGTGCAACGTACCCTGTAAAGCAGCAGTTTGGCATCTACAATTAAGGGGTAAGTGTGAATTGTATGACTTGCTGTTCTGTTGCTGATCTGTAGGGCTAATGCACACAAAAGCAGCAACAAGTAAACCATTCTGCCTCACACACATACTTGACAGTAATAGCTCAATCTTGTCACAGTGCCTAAATTCCTAGAGTTTTACCCTTAAAGATTCTGGTCACTCAACTGTGGTGATAATTATCAGACAAATTAACTGACAGAAGGGAAAAACAGAATGTAAGGCAAAATCTCACCTCTTGTAACAAAGTACAGAACTTAATTGCCCTGTAATATTTTCAAGCCTGACACCAATGATGAACCAACACTCCTCTAGAATATTGCTTAGGCTACGGAGAGAATGTCTGCTCATCAGTACCATTTACCCCCTGGTATCTCACTTTTATCTACTGACCTGTCACAATAAAACAATTCTCAAGATATATGTTCAGACATTGGTGATTAGCACAGCAAGGAAAGTAGCAGAGTGAGAATTCTTTTCAAATAAAAGTGTCAGCTTGTGAGCAGTGTAGGTGGAGGAAAAAGCAAAGGAGAGCTAATTAGTTCTGCTACTACTGTACACTGCAAAACACAGGCTTTTTTGTTTTATATTTTTTTTTAAATGAGGGTAATGTGCTTTAACTGAGTTCTGACCCCACATAATCCTGCATCGCTCCATAGTTCACCCTTGATTGCAATCACTTGTCTATTTGAGTTTCTTCAGTAGAATCCAATCCTTTCATCACGCTTGTCTTTATATTTGCTTTAGTGCTCCCTGTCCTTCTGTATCACCATGCCATTCTCCTTTCATTCAAATACTTCCTCTTCTAACCAAGGATCCAAAGGTCATCCTTTGTCGAGAACCTCAGAGCAACTTTATAATTTCATATTTAACTTGGGACTGGAGCAGACTTTCCTCATCTTTTAAAAACTTAAAAATCCAGAACTTGGAGGAAAAAGTATCTATATATTTTAATATTATATATAAAACACAACGCAAAAGTGGATTTATATTTATATTATTTTTGATCAGCAGTTGAAAAATATAAGTTAAAAGTTTCAATTAATCAAACTAGAAGTCAAAGGCAACACAAATACCTATGATAACATTTAATCTTTTTTTTTTCCAATTTTTAACTTTCAGGACCCCATCCAAAGATTTCAGTGATTGCATAATGTTATGATATTCTGCTGTACAGACAAAATGGGTATATGCAAATGATACACTTTAAACCATCACTCTGACATTCCTGGACTTCCAAATGTGAAGCATTTTATTAAGCATTTTTGGGAAGGAGATTCAGGGTGGGAGGGGAGGCAGAGAGATGTTCTGCATGCAACAGAAAGCAGATTCATACAGTCAGCCTTTTTAGTTTTCAAGCTTTCTAAAAAATACATATCAAGGTCAGTATCATTTTTACTTCTTTTAGCTTGATTTTATAATTTCTTCATCCTGAAAATCATTTTTAGCTTCAAAACTGGTCTTAGTGTATTTCCTTTATGGCAGTTTTTTGCTCGCATTAGGAACTGTAAGTCAGCAAGGCAAAGTTGGGGTTACAGCTCTCTTTAAAAATAGAACCTGTCTTCCAATCTATAAATAGTTACACATGCATGGAGCAAGCACCAGGTTTCCCAGCAGCAAATTCTCTTCCAGCTCATTTTACAGTTGCATGTAATGGAAGTGTATGTCAACATTTCATTTCTCATTGAAGAGCATGGGAAACATCATAGAACTGATCCCACAATATTTAACCTAAGTGCATATCCTATTTGATAGATGATTAAGAATAGGTCTGTAAGAAAAAAATATATATTTTTTGTATGCAATACATTGGAAAAAATGACTGCCTAACTTTTACTAAACCTTAACACTGCTACTTCCTAACATCACAGCACCTGTCTAATCCTGCCTTCTTTCAGAAATGAGGTGGGATGTTCACAAAAGAGGGGAAACATGAAACGAGCAATTTCACACACCTTCATTTGTTTCTTGTACATTTATTTTTATACCCTGTGCTTTACCCAATTCATCTTCTTAACTGTTTCCAATAACTCTTTCGAGCATCAATAGCTGTTTCCAGATGCTTGCTCACTTCCTCAGGAAATGTAATCACTTTGAACTAACTGTCAATAGTTTTAGCAACCTTATTGCATTTTTCCACATTTATTTTGGCTGGGGAGGGCACTTCTCCAAAACCTCACATAAGGGTCCAAAATATAGATATTATTTAATTTGACATTGATGTCTTATTTTCTAAATTCTCCCCAATGTTAAACTTGCGAAGCATTACATGCCCCTCCCTTAAAAATATGCTTACTTATTTCATTCTTGTTAAGTGATTTATACAGACATTAGACATCTAGCTGTCATAATATAAGATCTCACCATCTTCATACTACCTATTATTTAATGCCCTCATTTACTATAATAAATAAAGGTTGTTGTGGATAACAGTAGTAGTAAATAGCAGTAACAGCAATAGGATCTACTGCTTAGTTTATTTTGTGACTTTGCAGCCTGGTTTCTTAAAGGATTACCTCACTGCAGGGCTACTTTGCACTTGACAGCAATAGAAGCCATAATGGACATGATGGTCCTCCACTCCAACACATGCTTCACTTCATGGTCAACCAGGGACCACAGTTCTTAAAGGTTCTACAACAAAAGTCATCATTTCCTATAGATATAAGGTATTACACACTCACGTACTCAATTCCATGGGAGTGTTTCCAGAGAATTCAGTGGATGCTGAACTGGACCTTCAGTTCGACCACTATAGGTGCAGACAGGGCCCAGCTCTAACTCATGGCACTTTACATAAAGTGCCATGAGTTGCAGCGCTCCCCCTCAACCCAACAAACATTCACTTGTTGGATCAGGAACGCGGCTGGAGCCAGCCTGCAGCAGTTGGAGGCACTGCAAAATTCTTCCAAGGAGGCTGCCAAACCACCCCTCTCCCCAGCCTTAACCCTCTCCAGCCCTAGGGCTATCAGCAAAGGAGGGGGAGATGGAGAGAAGAGGGAGCTCTCAGCTTCTGAATGGTCAGAGCTGAGGGGGACAGGGAGGGGGCTGAAAATACCCAAAGATACCTTCACTGGGGTATAGGGGGACCCAGGCTAGGCCCTAAGGCAAGGGGGTCCCATTGCTGCCCCCCCACTCCCTCAACTGGGAGCCTTCTCTCCTTCCTCCTGACAGCCTGGGGTTGGGCTGAACACCAGCCCAGCTGAGCCCTGCAGTTTAACTGACTTTTTTAGCAATTTTAATGCATCACACTTTACATATGCAGCAGTGTATTGCACTGTAATTTCACCAAACTGTGCATGTGTGGTGATGTAATGAAAATTAAACGACTTAGTTATGTAGCAGACTAAAACACATTCCAGTATATTTTAGTATGCCATGTCACAAATTACAGTGATACATCTATATCTGCACCCCGCCCCTCCCCTCTCCCCACTCCCTGGTCAGGGGCCATTCAGCCCACCAGCAGCTCACTTCCTGGCCATGAACAGGCTGCATGGAGAAAAAAAACAAAACAGTGAGAGGGTTGGTGGTCTTCTTCTTACCACCACCTGGGAATGAGCTGGCTTTTCCCTGGGGCAGCGCGGGAAACTGGCAGGAAGACATCTGTGTGCTGGCAGCTGGAAAAGGTGGTGGGGATGATGCACAGGGCACTGGAAGCCTGGGAGGACTCATAAAAGCTCAGACTGGGCAGGCTTCCAGTGCCCTGTGTACTGTCCCTGTTGCCTTCTCTGACAGCCAGCACACCCAGCCACTCTCCTGACACCTTTTCACACTGCCCCAGGGTCAAGCAAGCCCATTCCTAGGCAGTCCCAGGTGGCGATAAGGCAGTGGGGACAGTGCATGGGGTGCTGGATGACTGCTAGAAGCCTCAGTTAAGGGAAAAAAAGAAAAGTGATGAGGGGCCTCCTTTTTCTTTTTTCCCACCAGAACCTGCCTGCCTCTCCTGTGGCTTGGGGGCAAGCTGTTGGCAGTGTCTGAGCTGTGGGACCCTGGTTCTTCCCTCCGTGGCAGGGGGGGTGCTAACAGATTGGGATCTGCTGCAGCTTGGAACCAGCACCCAGTTTGCCCCATTGAGGGGGCACCACCACAGTGGAGGGAAAGACTGGGTTAACCTGGAGCTCAGGGACTGTTCAGTCCACCGTAGCTTTCCCCTGGTTCTGCCAGGGGAAAAAAAATAAAGCAGCGAGGGACCTGATCCATCCCTCAACCCCCAGTGAAGCCTGCCTATGGCTAGGTGCGATGAGCTGCTGGCAGCATCTGAGCTGCAAGGGGGAGGGGGGCATCCTTCCCTCCATAGTGAGGTCATCCCCTGGGGCTGCCTGGGTAGGGTGCTAGTAGGCCAGGTGCTGGCTATGAGCAGTTCAGGGACTGTTGGCATTCATTCCCTGGCCACAGGCAGACTCCACTGGAAAAAAGGGAATAAAAAGATCAGGCCCCTTGTTATAACACTAATGGACCTTCTAACTAGAAACAGTGGGTTTTTAATAGTCACAATTAAAAACCCACCAATTAAAAATTCACCATTTCAGTTTAGGGAGAACTAAATTCCCATCACATGTACAAGTGGCCATAGTCATTTTTACATTTCTCCAGGTTCTGCAATGGTGCTGACCAGTAGGAACAGAGCAGAAACAATGCACAAGAGACAAATTGTGCAAAGAAAAACAAGAGAATGCAAAAAAAATGTAGAGCCTCAATTTAGGATTTGATACAACAGGAAAACTATAGTCTCTGGAAAGAGTTTCTCTAAAGCATGGGTTCTCAATACTTGGGCCACAGTGTGTCAGCTGCCAGACTGGAAGAGGTTGCAGACCGGCAAACCGTGGTCCCACAGAGCTGGGTGGAGAGGCTGCAGCTCCTCCGCAAGGCCCGCAGCAGCACAGGGTTTGGCCCACCCTCCTGCCAGGGAGGGGTGGGGGTATCCTTACCTGTATTCCAGCTGGAAATTCTGGCTGCAGTCAGCTACAACTGCTGGGTTGTGGTTTGATGGGCTGCAGCCACTTCTGGGCTGCAGTTTGCTGGGCCATGGCATAAAAATTTTGGGAACCCCTGCTCTAAAGTATCAGATGTTCCTAATGGATATAGGACCTGATGGAATTCATACATGATTCTAAACTAAAGGAAAATGTTTATGCAAATATTTCTGTACTTTCCTATTGTGTTTACTTCTTTCAGCTGAGAAGTCCACAGCAGGGATAAGGAAATAAACTGAGATACAGTATAATGGCAGGCTGATTAGGAGAGACTAGCAACATTTAATAGGCAAAATTAAAAACAGCCATTGAACTTTTAAGAACAGAAAACAGGTCAGCTGAGTTAGCATAAGCAGTAGGTTACTATATCTATGGGTCATAAGCTTATATTTTCAACTTTAGTAGGCTTGCCTTTTATCTTTAGCTGCTTGTCCTGTCATTGATATCCCAACATTCTGAGTAACCTCTAATAAAGTAGAAATCACCAGGAGATAGTTTTTACTGAAGAACACAATAATCATACCATCATAGAAAATTAGGGTTGGAAAGGACCTCTGGAGGTCATCTAGTCCAACCCCCAATGATGGCTTGTAGACAAATGGAGCATATGGTAAATGCCTGTTTCAAAGCCTACTGGGAATGATTACATGCTGCTAACTAAGAAAAATTGCTAATAAAAAATAGAGAAACCTGCCAAAAAACTTCTGGCATAATAAAAGGAAAATAACTGGTGTAAAGGCTCAGTTGGTCACCTTGTTGCTGCATTTAAAATAGAAACCTCTAATGGCTCCTAGTACAAAAACACCCAGACACGTATCCATATAGGAAACATATGAGAGATGAAATTATAGAAGTACAAGTGAGCTGTTGTGAGCTCTGTTTGGGTTATTCTTTTGTCTTTCACAGTGCCTCAGTAATTAAGTATACAGTGGGTGTGTCTACAGAAGATGCTTACTGTGCATTAGCCTAATAACACTGTGCAGTAGTGTGCCATGGCAAAAACCATGCTAATAACCTACTGCATTGTGCTATTAGGCTAATGTGCAGCAAGAGTCACAAAATAACTGTGTGCTTGTGCTACTAGTGCAGTAACTTTAGGTACTGTGCATTTAGTTAGTAGTTTATTAAGGAATTATTAAACTAAACACACAATATCTAAGGTGCATTAATGAACATGTAGGTGCACTCAGTATTGGGTAACACAACAGGGTATAAATCTAAAGAAAATATAACACAGTATGAGCATGCACATCAGGGCGTGTAGGGGGTACACGCAAACCCTGTGCGCTTGGCAGTGCACCCCCTGTGAAAAGGCACCGCCAACACTGCTGGTCATGCCTGTGGGTGGTTGCCACTTGCCACCCGCTGCTGCTGGTATCTGTGGCAGCTCCAGGCAGTCCCCAATCGCTGCTGGCTGCTGCCAATGCTGCCAGTGGCATCTGTGGGTGGTCACTGATCATGGGTTTGTGGCCACCACCCCCCCACTGACAGTGCTGCGGCCACCTATGGGAGCTCGCCGTGCCCCCACCCCCCAGCCTCTGGGTGCCTGTGGCATTTATGAGCTTGAGTAAAAATAATTTACTTAATAATGCTGGGATTAACCAGAGTTTGAATGTGGAAAAAAAATTTCCAGCACTGGAGGGGTTTCTGAAGAGCAGTTCAGATCCAATTTTGCAACTGACTTGCCTAAATGATGACATGTATAGCAAATATGGTTTAAACTGCAATTTTCAATGGAGCCGAAGGAAGATAGTATTCTAATTCCACTGGAATAGAAGAGGAATTGAGTCCCTGACCTTCTTAGTCTCCTTTGAAATCTCAACTTTCAAACATTTTGCCTGAATTCCCGATATAAATAACAGGAATTCATAGGAAAGTAGAGCTGGAAGGGACCTCACAAAGTCATCTAGTCCTGACTAAAACAAGTCTCTGTCTAACCTGGTCTTAAAAATTCTCTGGTATGAATATTACACAGCTCTTTTAGGTAGTCTGTTCCAATGCTTGCCCACCCTCTTAGTCAAAGTTCATCCTAACTTCAGCCTAAATTTCCTATGTTCCATTTGAGACTACTGTACTTCATTTTGTCCCATACACCCACAGAGAAAAGCCCATCTCTATGATCTCTATACTTGCACTTCAGGCATTTGAAAACTGTTTCAAATCCAAATTCCAGTCCTCTCTTCTCCAGACAAAATAACCCTCTTTCAGCCTTTCCTCAAAAATCTTGCTTCCCAGGCCCCTAATCATTTATGTCACTCCCTGCTGTACTCTTTCCAATCTGTCCAGATCCTTCTTGATGTCTGGGGTCCAAAAATGGACACAGCTCTCCAGGTGAGGTCTCACCAGTGCTGAATTGAGTGGAAGAATCACTTCCCTCAATTTGCAAGTGACACTCCCATTAATACGACCCAATACACACTTTTGGCTGTTTTACCTACTCTTTGGTTTCTTGTTTATACAGTCTGTTGTACTGGCATTTTTTAACTTCATCCTAGAAAAACAGCAAGTACTTCCCAAATTAACGTGCTAAAACGGTACATCTGCTTTAATGATTCAAAAGGCTATGTGAGGGGTAACTTTAATCTGTCTATTCATTTATCTCATGGAGTCTCCTTTAGCTTAACAAATAAAACACTTGTTTTATAAATTGAGATTGAAGATTGGGGAAAGTTGTATTCCTGGTACTGCATGTTTATGATTTATGGTTAGAAGATGATCACAACTATGTGACACCTCATTGTTAAACATAAGGAATCAGGTAGCATATGCAGCAAAAGAAAAGCAATTTTACTTCAAGCAATTACCATGTAGCTTAAATGTTAAACTTCAATGAGTTTGTTATTAAAGAAATGTTTTTCTTCAATTTTAAATGATCATTAACAAAAAGATCCTTGATGTCTGCCTCCAATAATTATACCGTAAATACTTGGGAAACCTTCTTGTGTACATACTTCTTTTCACTTGTACCATAATATTTAACTTAATCATTTCTAGCATTCTCCTGTATCTAGTGGAATGTCCAGATATAGAGAATGAATATTGTTTGAAATGGGAGAATTGTTTTAAGTATGTTCACTGTGAACTTGGCATAAGTTCAGCCAGAAGTCAAATATAGTATTTCAGTGCTTATTTGAGAGCAGAAATCTCCAAATGATGAATTTATTTCACCTCTGAGCACGTCTGCCAGCAGTTTGATAAATCTGTTCAGGTTTTTATGAAAACTCCTAGTTCAATAAGTGCTGCAAGATCAAATAACGTACTTCTGAATTATGCATACTTTTATTATACATATTCTAAATAAAGTCCATAAAACATTAATCAAGCTACAGCAGGTTCCCTGAGATCTCTATGAAATATTTGTCTCTTTAGTATATTTGTATAAGAATGACAGGAACATTATATCAAGTACAAAATTTTAAGTTTCCCAATGAGAAAATTTGTATACAGATGTACAAGCAAAACTGAAATCAAGAAACATCACAATATATCAACTGAAACATATTGTTTTATTGTACTGTATTTTAACTAAGAACAGATGCTAACAAATTGGAACTATCTTGTAATAGCCATGAGGATGAAAAATGCACTTATAAATAGTATTTCCCTGCTATTCACACTCCCGACTGTAATACGAACAGCAGTTAATTTAACCATCAATGTAGTTTTTCAACTACATATGCTCTAGATTTCTAATATTGTTACTTTCATTTTATTAGAACTGCAACAAGGCATTCAAGTTTTTGCAAGGTATAAGCCACAGTTCAAGCTCAGTTATACTCTTATGTGCCAGAACTGTGCAAAGAACAAAAGAACATGCATTACCTCAGGTTGGCGTATGGGAGGGGTACATGATGCATAATACCTCTGACTGCTGAAGAGAGTGCAGTTTAGATAGTATTTCCGCCGCACAGCTCTGCCAATGAACAAATGATGGCGGACATGGTCTTGGGCTGTTAGTATGGCTGAGAATGCTGACATGCACACGTCTTGAGGCCCATCCTTTTCAATGAGACACATCTTACAGACTGCAAGGACTACCTCTGCTATTTGTTTTGTTTTGTTTTTGTTTTTTTAGCCTTTTTCCCCATACAAGTGGTATGAAAGTGCACAACTTGATCATGTAATTAACACTTTATCGTACAATTTAGAATAATCATAATCATCTACATAGCTAAGGAAGAAAAACACTGCTGACATTCATTTCAGATTTGTATTCCATAGGGTTTCAGGAAAATAACAGAGGCTTAATTCTGAGATAATTTGGCCAATGACATTTTGAAAATTGGTCTTTCATATGAAGTTCTAAAGTGTTTTGCCAACAATGAATATCCTTCAGTATAAACAAAAATGAGAACTGAAAATAGATGTGCCATTCATTTGGGCTGTCCCAGGTAAAACACTCACATATCCTGTTGCCTTTCCTTGTAATCAACATGACGACTCAAAAAACCTATTAGTCAACATGTGGCTATAATCAAAATTCAACTTTAAAGCACTTTTTTGATGCAAGAATTGAAAGAAGCCATATAAAAATAAATATTTTTGCTGCATACTTTTCAAATAAAAATATCAAAACTACCATTGAAAAATCATTATACCACTTTACATCAAAGAGCAGAGTCACTGTGATGTTTAGTAGCTTGTTTCTGAAAAATATGTCTCATTCTATGAGAACATTACCATTACTCACCTTTTCAGGTGTTAGCAAATAATGACCTTTTTTATTACTGCTATTAGGCTAGGGCTAGAGAGGGCTGGGGTGACATGGACACTAAGGTGGATGGTTGACAACCCAGAGTTCACAAGTTTGAGGCCATGTAGAAGTGCCCATGGCATGGCCCTGTCAGATTCCAATGAATATGCAAATCATGCTAAACATTTTGTCACAAAAGGACACAAAAAAGGAAAGGATTAGCCTAGAATCTCTTCCATTAATTCCAGATACTTGTTTATGTTTGCCTGGAATAATTATACCAGCATATTTTTCTTTGTAATAGTATATCTTTAGAGGAGTATATTTTGAGGTTATAATTATTTAAAGTAATGCCAAGCTATGTGCCACTATTTGAACTTCACAATAAGATCAGATTCCAAAGGAAAATAAGGTGACTAAGAAGGCATATTAGCAACTAATATAAGAAAAACTCTGCAAGGTGTGAAATGTTACTAGGTTGGAAGTTGTCAAAAGCAATAAAGATTGGAAGCGGTGTCAAAAAACAATGTTGATAATGCATCAGAAAATTTTATTGACTCCAGGTTTCTTTCCACAAGAAATCTTAGGTGTACAAGCAGTGGAAGGAAAAGTTCCCTGAATTATAATAATCCTATTTAGTTATAAATACATTCAAAATTCATTACTTTTGTAGGCCAAGCTAATCATGGTAGCTAAAGGTATGTAAAAGTGCTACATTTAGACCACCCTAACCAAGGTTAGATTGCCCAAGTTTAGGGCAATCTAAGTGACTAGGGGTGCAAAGGTTCATAAAATGACACACACAATCTAAAGTTAGTTCTGGTCAGAAGTTAACTACTTTTAGATTGACAAGTGATTAACCCAATCTAGCCAGGGTTAACCAGGCCTAGTGAATACCTGCACATGTTCATAAGACAGTGCTGGGGGCTGGGAAAACCCAGGCACTCTCCAAAGCCCCTAGGGCTGGGTTGTTTTAACCCCTGCCCCCTTCCCAATACCTGCTGCACAGGGCAGTCCTGCCCCTATGGACCCACCAACTCTAACTCTCTGCCAAACCAGCTACCTCCCACCATCCCCCTGCCAACTTATTTGCCTTTGATTGCCTCCTCTTCCCCTTTTCCCCATTTTGTTGTAGTAGAAAAGTTTGCCTGTCCATGGCTGCACTCATTATATTTATTGTTTTTGATGCTGTTATTGTGTCCCCTTTATGTTGTACTGTTAAAGTAATTGGGGAGGAAGGGGGAGTGTGACCATAATATAAATTGTCCCTCTGCCATGGTTCATGTTAATTGGGAAGTAGGAACTTTCCTAGTTCTTTCTTCCATGCAGCCTCAATTTTGAAATGTAGTCTTTCAAAACCACAACAAAATTGTTTATAACCTTAAATATTTTTTTCTGAGCAATATGAATTAATATATACACAATTTAGCAATAAATCTTATGAAAAGAATCATTATGCAATATTACACAAAATATACTGGTTATACATATTATTCTAGGCTGCATTTATTATTTGATGATCGGTTAATGTTTGTCATCGTGAATGATAAAGAATATCAATTAGCATTATTTTTTTAAAAGAAGAAAGATTTATTCATAATAATTTGGAAAAAAAGTAGTTCATTAGAGTTATATTATGTTTAATAGATGCTGTGTTCTCATGTGTTGTACAATTCATTATCTTCTACAGAAAAGATCTGTAGTATTTGTTCTGCTGGTTATATTCTGAGCTAAGGCTTTATAAACTCACACTTTCACTAATATCCATCACAAGATACCCGTCTTGTGTTTGTATAGTTTAAATGTCCTTGAGCAACATGCCTTAAGAGAAAGATGACACAGAAATCTTACTTAAATTATATATATTTTCCAATGGTTCCTTAGCAAAAGCAAGTTACCTCTGTGCTCTAAAATTGGATCTCATCAGGTATATAAAACAACCATATCCCAACAAAATGATTGTTAGAGAATATTTGGTTTAGCCAAAATTAAGGAATCTCTATTCCAGATCGTGCTATTAAAGCTTATGTTAAAGTTAGCCAGAAAAAGGCTTGCTGTGTAAAAAACTGCACTGGTTTAAATAAAAGAATACTGTTACACCAGTTCAGTTAAAGCAGGATAAAACTCTGAATGGACTTTGTTAGGCCTAAGTAGTATAATGTGTAATGTATATAGAGCAGGCAGAACCAGGGTACAGTCTGCAGAACTGTGATTCTGCTAATTTGGATGACAACTCTGAGACATTCCCAGGGGCAAGAGGGCAGGGAGGGAAAGGAAGAGGAAGCAAGCATGCAAAGAAGTTTACAGCCAGAGTGAAAAGAAGAGGACTGTGTTTGCAAACTGTCAGCCCTACATAGAAGAAGTGCAGAATGGAGCTTGGTCAGCCAGAACTACATGGACTCAAAGCTAGACTCAGACTGGGAGCAGCTGTTTGAGTACTTAGGGCATTTCTACAGATGCTCTGGGAGTGTGTGGGGGGGTGGGGAGAAGGGGAGCGAGATGGAAGTGCTTTAATTAGAATGGCTCTGAGAGCCACTGTAAGTATAGCACCCTGAGTGGCTCATATATCTGCATCCCCAATGTTCAAAATGGCAGTGGGGGCACTTTATCCAAAGCTCATTGAACAAGCTTTAAGTAAAGCGCCCCTGCCACCATTCGGAAGCAAAGGGACACTGATACATGACACATGGCAGGTTTCTGGAGCTAGTAATTGCCATGCTCCAGCAGACTCGATTAACTGAGCCTGCTTTGACATGCTGGAATTACAGAGCATCAGAGCAGTCTACCTGCTTCCGTATAGGCAACCTCTAAGACTAAAGCTTGATTGAGGACTCCTCCAGAGGTGCAGAGGTGGAAATTAAAGTACTGAATGCATGCTATCACAGCTGTTGATGTTCTTTTAGATGTTACCTGTTTCCTCTGTTTGCCCTGTTGACTTGTGACCCTAACTCCTAAGATTTTCTGTATAAAAGTGGGAATTCCCTTTTGGTTCTTGTGGCAGTTTCTGGGGCCGTGGGGTTGGCACAATAGAATTAAGCCAAGTTTCAATTACACTAACTGTTCATGCAAGGCTTAACATCATTTCAATTAAATCTGTTTTTTAAAACATTTTAAGCTCAAATGCATGCCATTATGACTATAGACAAGGCATAAGGAGGAAAGCATAACTGAGAGAAAGAATAAGTTACACAGACGAGCTATCAGAAATATGAAGACACTGCAGAAATGGACACTATAGAAAGGGGTCAATTTAACTGTCAGAAGGCAGATGTTAGCAAACTAGAAAATAATTAAACTATTTCCAAATTATCAAACAATCACATAAAAGTAACAAGAACTAAACCTGCTTCCATATACCTCATGCCATTAATCTCTGCTGCTGATGAAGTAGCACTAGAAGAAAAACCTGGTAGGAAATCCTTAAGAAAAGAATTCAGTTACTCTGAAGAGAATTTCAGTTTTCCTCCAGGGGCCTCTGCACAAAGAACTGAAACATACTTTATAGAGGTAAAAGAAAATCTATGAAAGGACAATAAAGACAGACATTTGTCAAGAACAGGGCTGCTGCTCAGTGAGTCTGTAGACCTGGAGTCTCAAGAAAAGCTGACAATGTCCAGCTTGTGGGGGAGGGGACAGAGGGGATAAGCACAGAGAAACTGTTGGTAACTGCTTTTTTAGTCATTAAAAAAGTCACAATAACTCAACATTTGTTGTTCAAAGGCAGTAAATCTCTGTGCTTGAGAAATATACTTTATAACAACAATATAACCATGGTCACTTAAACCAAAATACTTTCCAGATGCACCCTAATCTGGAGCTATGCCAAAAATCTGGTCCAGTGTGTGTGTGTGTGTGTGCGCGCGCGCACGCACAAGAGAGGGTGTGTGAGTGTTTGCATGTGAGAGAAACACCATATATAAAAAGGTTTTTTTAAGTAATTGAAAAGAAACCTAACTATAACTCCCTTCAACAATTTTCTCACTTAAGTTACTGGCTTTTCCCCAGATAGTTATGTATGTGGGAAGAATTTAGAAGCAGGTAACCATATGGATCCTGTAGCTATGAAAAGTGTTTCTCAAAACACACTGCCAAACTGAGATAATGTTACCTATTTATCTAAGGGAACATCCAAGATTGTGAAGTGAAAAAGGAGTGAAGAAGGCAAATGTGATCCTAGGATGAAACAAGAAAGGTATTTCCAGAAAAGACAGGGAAGTATTAATGCCATTGTGAAAAGTACTGATATGACCTTGCCTGGAATGCAAAGGACAATTTTGGTCACCAAGGTTTAGGAAGGATAAACTAAGATCAGAATGCCTGCTAGAATGACCTGAAGAATGGAAAACTACTTGTCTGATCTAGCAAAATGTAAACTGAAGGAGGATGCGACTTTTATTTTAAAAAAAATGTGGTAATAGGTAAACACGAGACAGAGAAAAGAGCTAGTTAAGCAAAAGAAAATGTTTGACTAAGACTAAATGAGCAGAAGCTGGCCATAGATATTTTTAAAGAGAAATTACAAGAAAGTTCATAATTAGTAGAACATGTTTGAGTTTCTGGAAGAGCCATCTAATTTGAGTAGTTGTGGCATAGAAAGTAACTATTTTCAAGATAACATGATAAGTGCAAAGAGGACTGGGTTTGACTAGGCACATTGACTTCTCTCAGTAGGAGCTAATTGCTTGATGGGAGCGCTTGGCCAACCTTGCAAGAGACAGCTGGAGAAACAGAACCCAAATGCTTTCAGTGGAAGGCTGAATCTAGCCTGGCCGGGACTCGCACATGAATTGCATGGGCCTGTTTTCCAACAGTCACAGTGCCCTGGGCATTACAATTAGGGACAGTGGTCAAATATTGTCTGCTTATGTACTGAGATCAGCAGCTCTTCAGAGTCAAGGAACATCAACACAAAGCAAAAATGATATTAATAAATGGTTTCACTGATCTGGGATAAATGTAAGTTAGACTAGGAGGCAACAGTCTAACAAAAGATCCACAGAAATTAAGGCTAAAAGGGATCAACAGACCTATTAATCTGATTTCCTATATATCTCAGTTCATCAAGTATTTTACAAGTTTTCTGTATCAAGCCCAAAATCTTTATTTACTCTAAATATTTCACTCCTCAAAAACTGAATCAAGAACAGAGAAGCATCAATACCAAATGTTCCTGCAAAAGCAAGGAATCTATTTGGTGAGATATGCCCAGATGATTTGAACAAGCTAATCATGCCCTTGATAAATGCCTCTCCAACTTGAATCTTATGATAAGCATGACTGAGCAAGGGAACAAGACATGTAAGCCATACACTTGAGACAATTCTCTGTATTACTTCAGGCCACTTGCTCCTCATTGCTTAATATTCCATTGCTGGTACTTCAGAGGAAAGTGAGAGGAGAAAATACCTACATAGAACTCAGCTTACATAATGAAGAAAAAATCCTTCCTGACTCCATGGATGGTTGGCTGAAACTACAAAACATGGAATTTTTATTGTAATCATTATTTTAACGTGGCAGTCCAAGTGTTGGAGGCACAAAACAGAATGGAGGAACAAGGGAGTTCATACATAGAAGCAGCTCCTGAAAAAGTTAAATAAATGGTTATTGAAAACACCAGACACATATATAGAGGATTTAAAAAAGCTTGTTTCAGATAGCACAAGTTTCATTCTATAACACAAGACTCAATTGATCTACAACTATCAAATATCTGAAAACCAGATGTCTGCCATTTAATAAGCATTTTATTTTCTAATGCAAATGGTAAAGAATGGTACTTTTTCCAAGTTGTTTAGGGTGCCTGTAGATGTGAAAGATGCCTGCTCTAATGCACAGTAATAGCATGCTGAAGAACCACTATATCGATATTAAGCAAAAACCTGTGATATAGTCTTTGATTCCATGAATGTATTGCATAGTATTTGCTATCCATGAAAATGAAAGTCAATTTTGGTTACAAGCAAGGGGATATTTACAAATGGCTGTTTTCACTATGTCCGTTCTATATTCAGAAGTCTATTTAAATATTATTGTGTTTAAAAAACTAAGAATCCATAAATATATGAATAAAAGAAAAGTAATTTCTTAACAAAGGAAAAAGTAGCCAAAACTCCTATTCTGTTTCCAAAGTTCCACAGCAATCTGTCAGCATGGACCATAGTACACAATTGAGGCACAGCATATGATGACAGAATTATCATGGCCATTAAGTACAAAGGGCACTGACACACATGGAAAAAAGCAACACAAAACACGATTTACTGGAAGAAGCAGTGCATCACTTTGACCCAGCTCCTCATGGTCTGCGTAGATGAAGTGCTACAGTGGGGCTTTTATCTACAGCTGATTCAATCAGCTATTATTAGATAAATGTACCAAAAAAGCCCCCTTAAAGCACCCATTCTGTGCAGATGTTGGGAAAGCTGGCTTCAACTAACGTGATGCCTTTTCTGGGCATGTGCTGGGCTCGGTGTGGGCGCTCGACGAGTTTAAATTAAAGTACTGTTGTTTGGGTGGGTTTTCCACATCTGCAAGCAGACAAAGTGAACAATGTGGAAAAAAAAAGAGGAAAATTAAAAGAGAGTGACTTTAGAATTAAGTACCAACTATATCAGATAGAAATTTTTCAGAGAACAAAAGGATCTTCAGGTTGATAGTTATCATGTACAGTTTCCTTACTTTGTTTTCAGTTCTTGTTATTGCTTCAACACACCCAAATTAAAAATGTTTCTCAAGTCAACAATCAAACAACAAATGGCATATCCTTCATTTCAGAAGAATATGCTTCTGGCTTTCTGGGGCAGGCAAATATGAGAGACCACAGTTTCTAAAGGTATGTGCAGGACCTGATTGTTCCCAGGACCCTTTAAGCCATATAATCATAGATTAGATCCCTGATTGCACACTTATCTACTAGCACCAGGAAGGAGCTGCACCAGAAACACAATCCAAGTCAGTCAGGGTGGGGGAGGGGCAGGTGGAATTAAGGTAGGACAATGGGTCTGCAGGGTGGTTGGTGGGTCAGAGGTAGGGGTGTTGGTGGGATCCTGGTTATGGGATGGATAGACCTAGGCCTGAGGCAAGTGGTTGTGTTTTCCCAGCCCCAAAGTTGTCTGATCTATGTAGCGCACCTTCTCAGATAATCCAAGTTAGATTGGGCCAAACAATTTTTGCACGATCTAAACTCTATGAACATATGTACTGTTTGGTGCTTAGATTGACTTAACCCTAGTTAGGTCAATCCAAGTGTAAAATCTGCATATATTCCAAGGACATTTGTAGATGACACATTAAAGTAAGTTAAATGCTCTTTTGCACCATTTTAATGTTGCTGTTTGCAAATTCAGCAGTGTATTGCACATTAATTCCAGCCACTGTAGCAAATTTGGTGGCATAATGTGCCTTAAATGACTTTGGGGTACAGCAAATGATGTTGGAGCGCAGCAAACTAAAACACCTCTGAGGAATTTTAGTTTGCTACCTCACCGCCATGGAGGGAACCACTAGGGTTCATGGGGCTCAGGAGCTGTGCAGCTCCAGCAGCTCCAGCAGGCAGCCCAGCAAGGCAGGCTGCACTGAAGGAAAAAAAAAAGTGGTGAGCCTTATTTTATATAAGGCTCACCATATATGGAGGGGGCTGGTGCTGGTGCTTTTATATATATAAACCCAGCTCAGGGACTGCTCAGCCCACTAGCAGCTTGCACTCCCCTCCCCACCACCAGAGACGCAGGAAAGGATATGGGTGTGCACAACATAGGTTTTACTTCACCCTAAACTGAAGAGGTGATTTAAAAAAAAAAACACTGCTTCAATTTAAACCCCCATGTTGTTTACAAATGCCTGATGTCACATATTGGGGAATTCTAGAGTAAAAGTTTATTTCTCTTAAAGGGGTAAGAAAACGACACACCAAGGAGACTGAGAAATCAGATGGGGCTTTGTGTTATGAGTCACAGAAGCAAAATGAATTTGTGTTGTTGTGCACTTGTACATCCAGCAGGTTGACTTCCTTAAGCCTAAATAATGAAGTTGCCTGATATAGAGTCCAATTGTGTTAGCTGGCAACTTCCCCTAAATTCCACTTAGTTTAACATCTCTCATGAGATACCCAGCATCTCACAGGCCATAACTTCCTCCACAGATTTTGTATGTGAAATTCTTAGCTTCTAAAAAGACAAATACTTTGCAGGACAAATTGAACTCTAAAACTAGCCATAGCAGCACAGTAATGTAGCAGTAAGGGAAAATATATTCTAATTTTGTCATGTTCTGCTGGCTTACAATCTAGCGAGTCATGATACAGAGACATCTAGAGAAAGTTATCAATGCAATAATTATTCTGACTAATGATACAATTTCTCTACAGAAGTTGGATAAAGTAATTAAAAATCCAGCTCCAGGATAGAATGCTCAAAGTAAAAATATTATGAAGGACAGAGGCAGGGCATAGACTAGAGATGAACAGAATAAGAATTATATGCATTTCTGTAATTATGTGAAGAGGACTAGCTAGTACAAAAATAAAATGATTAAAAACTAGAAGAGCAGGTTGGTGGGTGATTGAAGCATCGTTATGAAGGTACCATTACTGAAAGATTATGGAAAAGTAGAAAGCATGACTGGTCAAAGTTCAAAGAAGTAAAAGGATCCTCAGTAGTTTGTAAGGAAGCTAAGGCTATTTATCAGTCATAATGAAGAGAAGCATAAGCTGCTAACAAAGTCATTTGCAAAGGTTAGCAGCAATCATAAATGCTGCAAAGATTTTATAGACTATAAGAGAGAGTTTATTAGAGAAAAATCAGGAAATTATGGGTATATGAGGGCCTCAATTGCTGGGATGTAATTTTTTAGTTTTAATTTAAAGAACACGACATTGCTAGCACCAATGCTACAGTAAAGTGATTGCTCACGGTAACTCCAAAGCCCTGGTTCTCTTTTCGGTGTATTTTTTTTTCCAATGGAATAAGGTATCTACCCCCTATATTTGTAAACATACTGGGTATTATACTGTCAGGTACATACTAGGAAGTTTTATCAGATCATATATTTTATAGAACTATTACAGTAAAATCAAACCTCAGGAAAATTATACAAAGAATGAATAATAAAATAGTAAACTTTCTAGATGAAACAATTTATACAATAAATCCCAGGTTGGTTTTTGGTAAACTGAAACACATTGGATCAAATATTATATGTGGAATACAAAAGGTACTTTTAGAAAAAAGTTTTACAACTGAACAATGTGGATTTGCTCAGGTTTCCTTAATTTTCTGTGAAAATTATATGAATCCATACAACTACAGCCTCTCAATTACAATAGATAGGATAGTTACAAAAGGTGTTTGTGAATCACTGAAAATACTAAACAATCAAAGTAAGAGTGAAAGATAAACTGTCTAACTTCATAGAAATGGTAACTGAAACACCCAGAGGGGCATAATAAACCCACACTATTTAGTGTAATGATTAATGAGATTTCCAATTGTGTAGTTCAAACAAGCATTTTGGTGTATGCCGTTTATAATATGGCATGGGTTAGAAGTTAAAGTATTGATGTAGCACGTGTACCTATTAATGAAACTCATTAGCCTGTTACAATATCTGAAGATTCAGATAATCTGCTGTGAAAGCTTTAATTAACTTAAGCAACAAGTACAGTTATAGGAGACATAAAAAGTATTTTTTCTAGAGCGCAATTGTTAAAAAAAATCTGAATGCAAAGGTTTCAGTATTTTTAAGTAATTTATTAAAATATCATATAAGGTGGCACCACAAATTGAAGTATATAGTACTTTTAACCTGTAGATCAGTGCACTTTACAAAAAAATTGAATACTTTTCAACTTTTATCTATATTTCAACCTTTTATCTATATTTTACAAATAGGGAAACTGAGTGCAAAGATGGGAAGAAACTTGCCATAGGCCTCCTATTAGGTCAGGGAAGTGACAGTCTCTTCACTTCACAATGTGCACCAACTTACACATTTACAGAATGCTTAAATAATACATTGTTAAATAACCTACTTGTGTACCGAGACATTTGAATTCATATTCATGATAACAGTAGTGTCATAAAAACATACCTCAAGTCTCTCACACTTCCACTTTCCTTCACATTTTCAAAATATTTGCTCCTTTTTAAAGAGGTCGTAATGTCAAAGGTTGGAATCTAATTGAGCAATGTTAACTGCCTACCTGCCATTCTGGAACTCACTGCCAAATCAAGTCCTTCACGTTTAGTTTTCCCAGGCACAATTGTGGCTTAGTTAAAAGGAAGTACTCTCACTTTCATTATACAGAATATTTGCTCATTATCTGCTAAAGTTGGTTGAAAAGTAACACATTTTTGGGAAGGCCAAGATTTTAGCAACAACCCCCCTCAACCTTCTGTTTTCTTGAAAGCTTTAAGTTTTGAACAGCTATATTTAGTTATTGTACATTCATTTGTTCTGAATAACTGCTCATTTTAGAATTTTCTTTATGCACTCACACCCCCATACCAAAGATGGTCACTTTTGACCATTACTCCTCTTTTCTCACTCTAATCCTATCACTAGCCTTAGAACGAGTACAATGTAGCCTATCCTTCATCTTTTTCTCTTCGTCATCCCATCCTGCAGCAACAAGTAATTTGTTTTATCTGTTTGCATCTTTTTAAAAATTAAAACAGAGGCTACTGAATGTCAAGAAAGGGCATCTGGCATATACATGCATTGCATATGGATAATTATTTTTGACACTTTTCATCCATAAATATCAAAAGCGCTTTTTGAAGGCAAATTCTACATCTTATCTCCAGTTTTACAAATGAGCAAATTGTGAGAAAGGGAAGTCTAAAAGACCACTACCCTGCAAGTAAACCTGGGAACTGAACCAAGAAATCCTCTAGAAAAAATGGAAAGTACATTTTAATAGGAAGTAAACAATTTGAAGATAGGGATTCGCATTAGGAAAAAAATCCTTTATAAACTTTAAGTCACGCTACTAGGAAGAAATCCTCTGTCAAATGACAAGGAATTATGTAACTAGGAAGCCTAGAGTAAGACTATAGTAGCCTATAGTAAATTTCCATACAATTTCCCTATGCCCTAAGGAGTTTCCAGAATGAACAGAAAGCAGATACAGGTACAAAGCATATGTATTTATAAGTGATAACAGAATATTCCTTAAGAGCAGATACAACAAGCACATACCACTCCATATACAGAGTTTAATTAGGCTCGTTTCTAAATAGGCCGGTCACCTATCTGCAATTCCCTTTAAAATCAAAACAAAACAAAAGTTTAGCTTTTGAGGTAACACTAGGTGAGAGGCTTGAGAAATTGCTGAAGCTTAATTTATTACTTTTTACCCCCAATTCAAAATATTTAATGGCAGAGTGGGTGGCATATTTGAATGATAATGCAACCCATCCATATTTATATGCTAGCAGATACAGCTTTTCTATCATTCAGAGAAACTCATAGTTCACAATTATTTCAAGGTGGAAAAAAAACCCCAAAAGGGTAAAATAAACAAACTAAAATACAACAGCTGAAGTCATGTCAATCAGTGAAAAGAGCTTTAAGTTTCCTTAAAAATTGTGAGGCATACAGTTCATAAATAAAATGTGCTTATCTTTTTTTCCTGTGCTACAGTGTCTAGCTGTCTTCACTACTGTGAGACAGGTGCTGCTGGTTGGAGGAAGAATGAAGACCAGACCAACGTTTTTGTACTTTAGAGCTGTTCTGCACTCCTTGTACCAGAACCAAGTCTAGGCATCACTGGGAAGAGAGGTAATATATGAAGGAGGTCTGCCATCCATCGCTGTCAGAGGTTGCCTATAGCTCTGAGTCTCTCCCACAAGGTTGTTTATATAAATATGTATGTTTTCATAATCAAACTCCCTTTCTATTTCTTTTAGTACACTTCTGACATTAGAGATGTTCAGGAGAGGAGAAGGTTATTTATTTTTTGTTTGCCTTTGAAAGGGATTAATCAGATAAGTAGGTGGGTAAAATAGCTGTAACTCAGAGATTTTTTTAAAGAGATATCAGTGTCTCCCAATGGATAAGAGTTTAGTTTGTTTCTCCTTTTCTTCCTGGCTTGTAATAAGAAAGGTTATCTTACCTTGCTAGAAAACAGCAGTTGTTTTCTCTCCACAGCTTGATCCAAGGGGAAAGACTAAGCCTGCCAGCCAATTGCTCAGAGCTGGCTCCAGTTAGGCCTCAGCCAGCCCAGCTACAGATCATTTCCAGAGTCACAGATGCAGCAATAACTATGGGCAAACCTGCTGTATAAAAGACCTGCAACAAAAGCCTAGGGTTCACCTCAGAGGGTAGCTCTGGTGAGGTAGGGTAGTTGGGGGGCAATAATATTATCATCATTGACTTAGAGCAGATATTTGACTGTGAATGTACCTGCAATTCCTTTTCCATTAAAGAAATGTTTTAGCTTTTGTTTTTCTCTTGCTTTATTGAGTCATTTCTTTGCCATCTTATCCCACTTGTATAGTTCTTTGGTAACTGCAGTTACTCTTAATTGCAATTGTACTCCTAAACATCATTCTGTTTTCTCAAACCTAAACAATTTGTTTATGACAGTAAATGATGCTCATTGATGACAACTCTAAATATTTAAGAATCATGATTCAAGGCTCCCGAAAATTACCGGATTAATAAGGATTATTATTATGGGAGAAGGGTAGTGGGTGGAATTGATATTTTGGGGGTCTTGAGCCTTTCATTTAAAAAAACAAAACAAAACAAACCTTTTCTGCATCATTTTTTCAAACTTTTTCTGCTACCAGAGGGGCTAGAAAATTAGAAACAAAATAACAAAAAACAACAAAAGTAATAAATAAAACAAGGCTTTCATATAATGCAAGAGAATTGAAGTGTTAAGTAAAACACCAAATCTCACAGTGCTTGTGAACAAATGGAAGAGTTGGCAATATTAACTTAAAAACCACATAAAGGACAGAAAGAAGCCAGCTTCTTGTGACAACACTTTTTTTGTCAAAATAAACTGAGAAGGAAAGAAGATGCTGACCACAGTTTTAGACCTTAAAAAAGCTATTATAAGTGAGCCCATCCACTTACAGATATTAAATAGATGCTATCTTTGACTGAACAGAATCTGTAGAAGTTGTAAAATCATTAGAAAAATGAGTTAACTAGCAGATTCAGAAAGTAGCCGTTCTTAGCTGATTTAAATATTTTTACCAATCCTATAGCATTCCATCAAAATCAAAGTCAAATGACAATAAATCAGATCTAATTTTAAAAAAATAGTAGATTTGATATAGTGAATGGTTAAACTTCCAAAAAGTGTCTTCCTTTAATTCATTTTTTTTTTTAATCAAAGCCCACTTTCAGTACCATACCTTAGCTGACATACAGATATATTATTACTAATTCTGCAGTCACTTTTTGTAATGTTAATGAAAACAATCTCAGCAATACTTGGATTTCCTGTTTGAGTTAAAAAATTACAGAAATATTCAATCCCAGGAACAGAATTACTCCCACATGATTATATGTCAAAAGGAAGCCTACTTTAAATTGAGGGAGCTTAACTTTGCCTGGGTTTCCAGACTTGTCACTGCCTTCAGTTGGAGCTCTGGATGCTAAGCATCTGAAAAGATGGTAAGACTCCCAGTTTTAATTGATTTATGTAACTTTCTCTTTTGCCTATTAAAAGCTGACCAACTCTCTCTCTTCGACAGACCAAGTGCATCTGAAACTCCCTAAAAGTCTTGCTTTATGAAGGGAGATAATAAACATCAGATAAAAAATTTCTCCTCTGGGAGGTTGCCTTAATGCTTCTGGAGTTCTCCATTGCTTTCAAAAAAATGTCCAAGCTCTCAATGACAGTGCTGAGAATAATTGTCATTTTGGATGACTCCATCTAATAAACATGTTGCTTATAGGAAAGAAAATGTATTTCTGAATGATTTGGGATTCTTAGAAACTCAGTCTACAAAAAAGGAAGCCTTACACATGAATACAAACAGGCTACATTTGCTGGACTCTCTCTTGTCTAGGCTGCTTTGTTCAGAATGGGTAGCTGCAGGCTAACAGCACTTCACTTTTCCCGAGCTGTGAACAGTTACAAATGTATTCTGCACTCAAACCTTGACCACTGCCCTTCTTCTGGGAAAGGACCCTTGTGAGTGCCTCACACCTTCATGCTAGTGTCTGTGGACATTGACAGATATTCCTTGTGAGAAAAGTTCAAGTTCACTGAGAGGAATGAGGATTTCAATTACTTAGAAATCTCTCTCTTGTTGTCTCCCTCAAGAGTTATCTCTGGGACAGCTGAGATTAACAACACACACACACACACACACACACACACACATATATATATATATATAGAGAGAGAGAGAGAGAGAAAGAGAGAGAGAGAGAGAGAGAGCGAGCGCATGCAAGGTGAATTCTGGAGCCAATCACATACAGATATTTGAGAAGTGGTGCTTGTTTGCTTAAAGATTAAAGATAGCTTTTCCCCCTGAAATAAAAGCTTCTCTTTCTATACAGTTTGAGATACTGATGGAATTTCAGGTTTTGATGAATGGCATATCAATGCTACTTTGTCTATGTGCGTATAAAATCAAAAAATCATGGGACGTAAAATTTTAAAAAAGGATTTGCAGTTACTGCATTTTTACCAAGATTTATAAATAAATGAAAAAATATAGTTTAGGTAGACTTCTATCACACCATTAAACCTTACTCTGCCAGACAGTTTTCAGCTGCACCAAGCCTGCTCCAGTATCTTTCTTACTATTCATTAAGAGTTTGATGCCTTTAGTGTGGAACTGGTAAGAGAACAAAATTAGTGGTTGCAGCTGGTAAGGAAAACAGAACAAGAATAATCCATTTTTAAATATATTTACTAGTGCAGAATCTTACTATAATGCAACTTTAACTGGAAACCCCAGTTGAAATTGATTTATAATTAAAAATAACCCTCTCCTCATGTACCTCACTCTTGTATGACAGGCTAAGTACAGACATTCAAAAAGCCCAAGCCAGAATTGATCTAAGTCATGTGGTTTTCTGTAAGGCAGGTACTATGGGTTGGAAGCAAACAGAACACACATTCACCGTTGGTACAGAGGGCAAATCTTAGACCAGGTTCTGCCATTTTTAAACCAGTCTATGTGTGCCTAACTTGTGCTTTGCTATGTGCATGGACTGGTTTATGATTGCTTATACCAGTAAAAATGTATAATGTCTGTAACTGTACATCAGTGTTTAACTATAATTTTTTTTAATTTGTACTCTAAACTTCTCTCTCTCATTGGGTCCTAAAAGCAAAATAATATCTACCAAAACCATTACTATAAAGAAGGAATATTTACGTTGTTTTCCCCCGCTTCAACCATAGTTTAAACTTATTTATGATTTATATATATTTAAGATTTGCAACACAAAACTACTAAGCTGACATGACACAGCAAAATGCTCATAGTAACTCTAAATTGTTTTTCTTCCCAGAATATTTATTCAGTAGGAGGAACTGTAAAATAATAAAGAACATCTGCTGGAGATGTATACATGATTAAAGTGTCACTAAAGAAATCCTTTGATATCAAGAGGTCTTACACATAAGCTGATTTGCTAAATATTTACTGAAACAGAAGTTGTCAAAGAAGATGTGAACACTGTGTGGGCCTGAAAAATATGAATAGAACTCGAAAAGCCATCTGCTTTTCAAATCAATATGAATACAAAGATTTCTCTCTCCCAC
>JAGPOW010002067.1:9314901-9423595 GCA_030014935.1 Caiman crocodilus
CATATCCTTCCCTCCCTCCCGCCAGGTGCTAATGTTAGGTTGACTGAAGTGGGAAACCTACAGTTCAATATCATAAACAGAGCAAGGACTAAAAAAATAGTAGCAGTGCTTTAAAGGGATGCTTGAAATGCCAGTACATACTACGAAAACGAAAAAAGACATTTGAACCTTCATTGTCATAGAGTAAAGGAGTATTCTGCATGCATGGTTTATGGAAAACATATGAGACATTTTCAAAGACAGTTTAAAAAAAATGATCCAAAGCTAACTGGAAATTTACAGTGATGAATATTTATTTTTAATGGCCATGTTTTTGCCAAGCATTTACATATGGTTAATTAACTTTTTTTAAGTCTTAGATATTAGTAGAAATTTGAAGCAGCAGAGTAGATTACAGTAAAAGTATGCTGTGTTGTTTCACAAGCAGAACCTCTGAAGAAATACTATAAATTATTTTAAATTAATTTCTTCCTTCATAATTGAATAAACATATTTTCTAAAGCCTCTGACTACCATAACTTCTGAATTCTATCTTTAGATTTCCTTATTCATATCTTATAATCATCTTGAATTCCACAAATCATTTTTTTTCTCACAAAGAAGATAAAGAAGGTGAGGGAAGAACTGATGTAGGAGAAAAATTGATGGAGCTCTGAAAGGCAAAATTGACTCATGGAGACAGGCATGGTATATGGGTATGCAGGGTAAGGACCTAATCATTGGCTGGGACGTGGAAGCTGCAGGATCTCTTGTGGCTCCTCTGGCTGTGCCTGCCTCTCCCCAGGGAGGGGGAGCCACAGCAGAAGGCCCCATGGCTGCTCCATCCCATGCCTGGACCCAGCCTTTCAGCGCTTAAAAAAAAGATGTCCTGCATTCACTGGCTGCAGCGGCAGTGATCAGGGCCTCTGAGGGCTTGTGGCAGAGCCCCCATGCACAGCGTGTGGCAGTGGGGGGCAGTGGGGATCACGCCCCCTTCCTGGCACCCATGTGGCAGCATGGGGCAGTGGGGATTCCCCCCCAACTTAGTACCCATGAGACATGTGTCGCATCGCACAGGTCCAACATGGGTTGGCAGGGCACCGTACACTGTCTGGGAGCTGGAACAGCCTGACACCACTCAGCCCCAGAGGCCAGCGAGTATGGGGCTTTTTTTATTATTTTTTTTTTAAAGTTCCAGGAGGCTGGTCTGGGTGGGGCCAAGCAGGGCAGCCACGGCTTTTTCCACAGCTCCCCCTGCCCAGAGAGAGGCAGGCACAGCCGAAGAAGCCATGGGAGAACCGGCCAGTTCGAATCTCTGAATCAGCGCTGAATCAGTGCCGAATCTCTGATTCTGATTCAGCTGAATTGAATGGGGACAGTGATTTGCATCACCAAATTGAATTACTGCCCTCCAAATTAGCCAAATCCAAATCAAATAGTTCCCTATTCACACAGGCCTACAAAATAAGCCACAAATGAAACTTAATTTGTAATAATACTGACAACGTTGTTCAAATACAAGTTTTATAATGGTTTAATATCCAGTATATGACAGAACTGCATCTCTCTTTATTAGCAATTAAATAAATGTATACCATATTACTTAGTCAGAATTACTGCTTATAAACATATATTTTCCTACTGTGGTCCTTGAGTATTATATTCTTAATAGCTTCAATAGTTAGAGATTTGGTTGATTCTTTAAAAAAAGAAAGCTTCTGAGTGTTTATTTAAGGTTTTTGGTTTGGGGGGGGTTGCAATTTCTTAGTTAGTCTAATAAAAGGTATCATCTCTGAACCAAGATGTCTAGAATTTTGCATTTATTTAAGGTGGTATACTTAGACTATCCATCACTATCAGTTAGGTAAAATAAAATTATTCCAAGCAAATTGGTAGAAGGCATACAGCTCATACCTTAATATTCTCTGACTTATAAACAGCCTACCTGATGAAACTTATTGCCATTTTGTTTGCTTTGGTTTTATTTACCTTCAACCAATTATTTTTTTGGTAGCTCTGATCCTCATTATTAACACAGCATCTGTGATAATTGTTTCTCTCCTGCAGCTATCTGTGATTTCTTTACAGCTGGCCATGGTACCACGAGTGATGAGGTTGTTAAGGCAGTTTGTCTCAAAACACAGAGGATCCTCAGACAAAGCAGACCTTATTGCCTGGGGTTTAAGACTGAAGAGAACAGAAAATATAAAAGTTTTGAAAACACACTCTCTAAACAAGACTCCCTATGTTGGGGGGGAGGAGGGGTCATAGGGCCAGAGTGGCAAAAGAACTGACCTGTATTACAAATCCAAACCCACAAAGCTTGTGGAAATACTTTAACCTGTTGTAGATATAGAGCTTGCAAAAAACCATATGACCTGTGCAGATTTGAGAGTGATATAACAGCAATTTGCTTCTCATCAGAGCATGATTTGAAAAGGATTAAAAAACAATCTTTTGGCAGTTATTTCACTGTGTCACTTTTCTGTGCAAGACCCCCCTTTCTGATATGAGAGGGGGAAAAAAAAAAAAACAAATGTTCTTATCATACTGACTTTTTTGCTCTTCAGATTTACTCCTAAAGCTTTGTTCTTCTGGGGGTTCAGTGAAGCATGTGAGAACTTAACAGAGAAGTAAGAAGAAAAGCAGCAGGTATACAGATAAATGGTCATCTTGATTCTGAACCAAACAAAAAAGTATATATCCAAGCTGCAATACGGTATATGCTAGTTGGGTCAACCAGAAGGCTAGTCCTAGAGATCTCCCTCACTTAACAAGCACTTGACCAAATGCTTCTTGAGACAGCAGTTAAATCAGTTAGCATGCCATCTGTTTAAGGGATACTACAACAAGCTTTGTGTCTTGCTCATACGTAAGGGAGAACACTGCTCTTAATATCTTCATAAAACTGCTTTATCTGAATAGTACAGAATGACTTAGGTCATGGCCACAGACATCTTTTTTATTTATGCATTAATAACTGCAACTATACACTGATCCTGTAAAGGATACAGATTTACGTCCAGGTTGAAAATATTTTGAATCACTAAGACATAATAGTTGTTGCCAGAAGTATGAGGCCATTCTGTTGTTGTTGGTGAACTTCTGAAAAACTCTGAAGTCAGAAATAATTTTGAAAGCTACAGTTCACTTTCTAAGGGAAATAACCTATGCAGATCATAGTCTGAACTGAGTTCGACTCAATGACATTAAAAACCAAGCCAGTCAGTGTCTGAAAAGAAATATTCAGTGCCTCGTGCTAACTAACGTTTTTCCTTGTTTTCTCAGTATTTTCTATCAAATCCTCTGAAGTTGTGTTCATCTATTGTCATCTCATTTAATTCACAAAGGATATTGTGTTTTCTAAATATAAAGTGATATTGATTATGCAGTTTTTGATGCGTCTTGAAGTTAGTAGGCATTTTCAATGGACTTGTTGCTAATTAACTGCTTGTAGGAAGTGCAGGAATCTTTGATGTGACTAGAACTCAGCCCTATCAAATTAGTTAAAAAGTATAAAGAGCAGAGCCACACCTACATCAGTAGGAGCATAATTTTTACAGAATAACCACTACATTTCTGACCTCACTATCTTTATGATCAGGACAAATATATGAAATACCTCTAAAAGGCAGGCTTGTGAACAAGAATTTATAAGCTGTCTAGACACTAGGACTGAACCTTCAGAACTTTTATGACACACTATAGTGTATCTGAGTCCTGAAATTCTTCTTACACACTGCAGGTGATCATGAGCCTCCTCCCATTATATCTACATTGCTGCCTCACCTAGTTTTTTTAGACTAATACATTACTTAAATTTAGCGAATACTAAACATACTTGCTATGTCCATGATAAGGCTAATGTATGCCTAGTGTAAGCATATGTCTACATGGAAGAAACAAGGGTAGAATAAAATGATACCATATATGTGCTAGATTAATCTAGGTAGCACAGCTAACAATAGCAACGAGGACATAGCAGCATGGACAACCAGAGAGCAAATACTCTAAGGGACTTTCGGTACTCACTCTGGTTGTTGGCAGGTACTAAAGCTTGTACCACCACATAAGCTTCAGTGCTGGCTAAATCATGTAAGCATAAATAAAGTAATTTTATGCTATAATCACATGTTCATGTTGTTGTGCAAATGCATCCCAAAAATAAAAATTATTGTTGCATAGTAGTATTACACTTGCTTTAAAAATCGAAAGTCTGTGGGTCTCTAGAAAAAATGCCAAATGGCTGTATCTGAGGGATTGTTCATATTATACTTTAAGATTCTCAAATGTTGATCAATGTTAGCGTTAGCTTGAGTTTAGAGCTGTCACATGTTCAGGTTAAAAATCCTTCTTTGACTAAGAGCTACAGTTGTGAGTTGCCATTAGAGGGTTGGGAAGCCAGGACTGGCTTCTATTGCTGCTCTAGGAGATTGAGTTGGAGAGCTGAGTGGCTGGGGGCAGGAGCAAGAGGCCTGAAGGAGGAGAGTTTAATGATGGGGATTGGGTGGGGAAATGGGAGGTGAAGAGGCAATGAGTGGGAATGGTGGCTGGGGACTAGGTGGTGAAATGAAGGAAGTTAGCCACTGAAGTCACTAAAGGATGAAATGAAAAGAAGTGAAAAAAAATAAATAAATAAAGAGTAAATTAAATAAAGGAAACCTTATGTTTTAATAAATTGGGATTGGGACTGGGGCAGAGAGGGAAGGGAAGTCCCAGTGTACAAGGAGTCTCAGGGAAGTCCTAGGTCACAAAGACCCCAATCTGGCTTCCTACCTTACTCCCCACCTAGCCCGCCCTCCTGCACCAGAACCTGCAATCTGCTTGGTTACTTCACACACCTGGGGGCAGGAGGGGGAACTGGCTTGCTACCAGTACCTGCCCCACCAGGCAGTAGAGTTCAGGGGGGTAAAACGTTTGTCTACACAGAAGAGCTAGATGGGGGGAGTGGACATTGCATCCTGGGATGTTGGAGGACTAAAACTTAGGTGGCTTACCTCTGGGGAGTGGCCACACATTTGTGAAGGCTAATGTATGTCTAGTGTAAGTGTGGACTGTTTAATATGGATTGGAGATAAACCTACCCTGGAGTGGCATAAATTTAAGGATCTAAAAGGATAATTAAAACTAGTTTACACCCCTTAATATGTGGACAATCCAGGGGTTAAGAGCTCCCTGAGCCACCCAAACTCAATGTGTAACAAGGCTCTTTGTGAGATGTTTGACCTCAACCCCTGACCCATTAAGACTAAAAGATCTCACTGAGGGCAACACAGCTTCAATTAGCTGTGAGCTCTGCTGTTAGTACTTTTTTGATACCATATTGACTGCCTGACTTTGAAAATCATTTTCAATTTCTTATCAGACTGTGTAATTATATATTGGATTTCATTTATTAAATGTAAAAATCAATAACTATGATATTTTTTTAAAAAGAAACAAAGAAAAAGGGTGACCTCATTGTGAAAGTACTAGACTGGCACTGGAAATCTGGGTGGGGGATAGTGATCCTGTCTGACACCAAAGACGATGTATAGGGTTGATTATAGCAATGTTTGCAAAGGCATCTTAAGGTGTTAACATGCTGTCAGAAGAAAGCTATATTCCTTTTCACAGGGATAATACCAGGATGGCATCATATTGTTGACAAAAATGTTCTATGTTTGAGTACCCACCCAGAAACAATGCCCTTTATTTTTTAATGACTATATGTCAATGCTCAGGCACATATTAAAACATTCCCAAATGCATGAATATTTTATGAACCATCAGGTAAAAAAAGTGTTTTCCACATGACCTTATTTATAAAGAAATGCTCTATCAGAGATACCAGGAAGCAGGCTTTTACTTATTTTAATATAGAGTTGGCTTTATTGCTTAAGCTAATCCATATTCAATACATCTTTCTTCTAATGGATTTCTAAAACTTTTTTTTAACCCTCATTATAGAGATGAAAGCTTTAGAAGGTTTGTCAAAGATATAGTTATTCATAGAGTTATTCATAGTAAGATGATGGCCAGCAGTGCTGCAGTCACATTGGCTAACTCCCTCAGCATCCTCGGGTGCATCCTGTCTTGCTCTATGGACTTTTACACATCCAGCTTTCCTAAATAATCCCTACCCTGTCACAGTTGGCTGCTTGCCTCCTTCCCAAACTGTGCTGCCAGGTGCAGTAGTCTTGAAATCAACCTTGTCTGTGAAGACCGAGGTGAAAAAGGCATGGAGCAATTCAGTGTTTTCTTCATCCTCTGTCACTAGGTTGCCTCTCCCATTTGGTAAAGGACCCATACTTTCCCTGATCTTCTCCAGCACTTGCACAAGGAAGTGGTCCCCAACACTTTCCAAAAATGTTCTTGATTTGCTGCATTGTCCTCCCAGAAAATGTCAGGGTGATTGAAGTTCCCCAAGAGAACCAGAGCCAGCAATCAGGAAACTTCTGCTAGCTGTTTGAAGAAAGCCTCATCTACCACATGCTCCTGGTCTGGAGGTCTATAGTAGACATCTCCCAGAACATCATTTTTGTAGCTCTCCCCTCTAACTCTCATCTAAAAACGACTTTCAACAAGCCTATCTCTAATTTCATATTGGAGCTCTGAGCAATCATACAGTTCATTTATATACAGTCCTCCTCTTCTTCTCCCCTGCCTGTCTTTCATGCACAGGTTTACCTATGCTTGACAGTGATCCAGTCATGTAAGCTATCCCACCAAGTCTCTGTTATTACAATCAACATCATAATGGGGATATTTAATTATGTGTATGTTATTTTTTCATAATAATAGTTGTGGCCCATTTGTATAGTTAAAAAAAATCTACTTCAGGTAAGCCTGATATAAATAATTCCTTTTATTGTCTGTGAACAAACTTTTATGAAGAAAAACTTCAAACAAGTGATCTCATCACTGTCCTCTTTCTGTGAGACATGAAATGGAGACATGAAATGCTGCCTTGAAATACACTGCCAAAGTTATTTATTTAAGCCATCATTCAAAAAGCATGTAAGTATGTGTTTGTCTTAAATATTGTGAATCATCTCACTGAAGAAATAAGCTATGGCTTCCACTGCAGTTCAGTGAAATCAAAATAGAGATAATACAATTACTCTGTACCATGGTGCAATGTAACTACCTTTTCCTAGTTAAGAAAACCCTTTACCATTGAGGAGATTATTCTCAGACTAAGAATATGGCATGAACTGAAGTGCTTTCCTAAATTTGGATGCTAATGCATTCCCCTGCAACAACTGCTATAGGTACTTGAAAATGTCTCAGAACAACAATGAATAATATGACAATGAAGCAAATGCTACAATTTCTAAGCATTTTTATATCATAGCTAAGATGAGGTAATGAAGCAGAAACTTACTGCTTCATTTATGTTATTTAACTGGCAAGCTTAAGTCTTATTTTAAACATAATAATTTGAGGATATTGGTTAGAATTTAATGCAGCTACAAGTTTAACAAAATACAATTTGTTATCTTGATATCATCAGGAGGATATGAAAATACACAACTTTAGAGATGAATAAATAGTAATAAACATCTACATTTTTTCCTTTGTATCTTGTGTAACTGATGCCAAAGGCAGATTGCCCTAATCAAAGTTCCTGAATTGAGATTATTAGGTTGGTTTTCTGCTAGAAAAAATACCACCATTCCTTTCCATCAAAGTTCTTATGATTCTTCAGTTAAAGCCCCAAGATCTTTTTCAACCCAAGTCTTTTATGCACTCTTTTGTAAACTCTTTGCAACAGGAAAAAGTGGCCTAGATGTCAGTTGAATGCGAAACATTTTGTTGTGTTATATATGCTATACATACATAAATACCTTTATTGCAATAATAGTTTCTTGTCTGTTTATATAGGAACATTATACCAAAAGAGGAATATCATGCTCCCCTTGCATAGGTTTAGAGGGCATTTTGCAGGGTAGATTTCATTGATGTTAGGGCTGGAAGGGACCTCGAAGATCCTCAAGTCCAGCCACCTGCCCCAGGGGCAGGAAGTCAACTGGGTCAAGGGATCCCAGCAAGATAAGCATCCAAACACTTCTTGAATGAGTCCAGAGTAGGTGCTTGCACCACCTCTGGAGGGAGTCTATTCCAGGTCTTGGGGGCTCGGACAGTAAAGACATTTTTCTTTATGTCCAGCTTAAAATGGTCTCGGAGAAGTTTATGACTGTTGGTCCTTGTGTTTCCTTGGGGTGCTCTGGTGAAAAAATGTTCTCCCAGATCCTGATGCACACCCCTTATATGTAGGAAAAGGAAGAAATGACAACATAGGTTTGGTGCACAAAAGTTGAAGGCAAGATTTGGACAGTCAGCCAGGACAGCTGCATGTGTAATCCCTGCTCCATGAGGGGTTGGTCACCATAAAGAGTGGAAACAAGGAAGTCATGGAAGATCATCCACAATATAAACTTTATAGGCTTTACAGAGATTTGGGAGACAGGGGTGAAAATAAACACCTTATGTACTGCACTGAGAGAGCGCCTTTCCACTTTCAACACATCAATTAATAGCATGAATATGTGCTAAATTACATGAATGCTTAACCATCTGTATGTGTAGATCTTACATTACCCAAATTAAATGTACATATTTTCTACTTACTTTACATTTAACTTAATGATAAACAACAATCATTTTTCTTCTTTTTGCTTCTAATGGTTATTTATATTTTATAATATACATTTTAATATGGCAAGATTGAGCATTAATCTCTCATAACTATTATACTTTAAGAATCTCTATCCCACAAAGGCCTATAAATATGATAATACACCAGTTAAACCATTTAACTATAGCATGTTTTAGCAAAAATACATGATACAATACAATCTGGAAATGGAGAAGCCATGATAAAGGTAACAAATGTATAGATTTTAATTAGGCCTGTGCAAATAGAGAAGTATTCGATTCAGATTTGGCTGATTCAGAGGACAGTGATTTGATTCAGAGATTTGGATCACTGTTCCAAATCATTTCAGCTGAATTGGCTTTGGAAGATTCAGCGCTGATTCAGATTTGGAGATTCAGCCATAGACTATAATGGGGAATGACTGAAATACATATAACTTTGCCATTTTTTGGCAGATTGGGACAAAAAGAGCAGAGATAGTAGCCCCTTCCAAGGGCATGAAGCTTGCCATGTTTCAAGGAGATAAGTATAAGCGTTTCTGAGAAACTTCACCTCAAACTGTTCAAAGCAAAACTTGTAATATGTGACTTTATGTGTGTTTTAAGGCACAGCAGGATGAAAACACCAGGTATGGTAGCCTGTTACAGGGGGATTTCCCAGTGCTCAGGCAGACACAGCTCACAAAAGGGAAAGAAAGGCTGAAGATAGAGGCTTATGTGCTGTTTCTAAGTTTCTCCCCCAGAGCACTGTGATTGGAAGGGGATTCAGGGAAAGGTCACAGTTGACCAGCTACAGATATCAGTCACTTCTTAGTCTCTGTTTCCCTGCAAGACTGCCTTCTGAATCACCAAATCTTTTCTAAATCAATTCAGAGGGATGGTTTGTTTTGTTTTTTTTTATCTCCTGATTCGATTTGGTAATTCGGCCTCTGAATCAGAAAAAATCTTCTCCAAATTGAATTAGTGACTGGTTTGCACACCCCTAGATTTTATCTCTCTAGAAGAATGTTAATCACGTTATATGGAGAGGAAATATAAATTTACTTTCATGTTTCCATACTTATAAACACCTAGAAAAATACCTAAGAGGCTCCTACAGTTTCCTACAGTGGTATTTATGGCAACTAATACTTGTTCCACTCAAGATTTGTTGAACTTTTTGGGGGTAAAATTCACATCACTCACATAGGACAGATTGGTCTAGGTGAGTGAACAGTGGAGGAGTTGGGCTGAGGGCAATTACTGAGATATCAAAACTGGGATCAGCTACTGCAGCTACAAAACAACGTCTACAATACTGTTCACAATCCAACCCTTGTGAGCTAGAAGAGCAGTCGCTTCACTTACACAAACATAAAAATGGCATGAGTATACAATGATACCAATATTCAACTGTTTTGTATGCATGATCTTGTAATAGTAATGCCACATTAAGGTTTCAGACCATTTCCCTAACTTGTAACAGGATGATACAGATATTACATAAAGATCATAATGGGTAGAAGCTCTTCAACCCCCTTTAAAATGCATGTTTGTTCATGATCTCAGTTGCCTACAGGCCACCACTGGCCAGATCCCCTTTCCCATTGCCGTATAACAATCATCTAGGCCTTCTTTCATAACTGCATTGTCTAAGTTCCAGGGCACAATTCTGGACCCACCTAGTGCCTAAAAGTCTGGATGACATAGTTCCATGGATCAGATCTGGCCAACAAACAGAGGATGAGCACCTCTTTGATTTCTTCAATTCACCAGCTGGATGACCAGTGGACATATTTTTACCTCTGGGTTAAATGGGGGTAGTCGTTGGTAAAAATTCAAAGTGAGCCTCGAGATCATATCCCTGGAGCCATAGTGAGACACTCTGAACTGCTGTGACCAGATAACTTTAACCTCTTTAGCTAAGTATAGAGGTTCAAAAAGCCAAAGGCAGAATCAATTAAATCTTTGCAGGTTTTTTGAAGCTGTGTAAATTGAACTGATAACAAACTGAACTGATATTGAGTGTTCCAGTGCCCAAAGCAAGCAGAAACCTGCATAGTCCCAAGTCTGGAGCCTGGGCATGCTCCTGTGTGCCTCCTCCATACTAGAGAATGTTGAAGGTTGCCAAACCCAGCTGGTGGCAGTGCACATCTGATTGGCTGCTAGACACCCCACCCCACCCCATAATGTCAGCCACAGGGAGGGGGAAAGCCAGCAGCCAATCTCTCCCAGCACTATCCCCTGCACACCACCCACTTCTCCAAGAGGTTTGGAGCAGGGGTTGGGCAAGGGGATGAGAACACACCCCTGACTCCCTTGCAGAGGTCTGAACACTGCCGGGGGGGAGGGGAGCCCTGCTGAGATTGTGGGGGGGAGCCCTAGCAGGGGACTTTTCCCCACCTGCAGCCTAGCAAGTGGGCTGGTACCTCTCTCCCACAGCACCAGAATCTCTCTGGTATGCCAGTGTGTGTGGAGGGAAGCGGCCATTAGCCCCTGCATACCCCTAGCTCAGCACCAGCCCCCTCAGCAGAGGTTTCAATGGGGAGTTCCTGCAGGGGAGCGTTTCTACCCCTCATAGCCCAGCAGGCCAGTCCAACAAGGGGGCAAGGCTGAGGATTTCTCAGCCTAGCTTGCTGGGCTACAGGAGGCAGAGAGAAGTCTCCCTGTGAGGGCTCCCCACTCAAACCCCAGCTGGTGTTGGTGGCACTAAACCAGAGGTTCTTCATCCCTCCAGCCTCTCAGGGAGGCTGCCAGCTGGGAAGGAGTCAGGGCTGGTGTTTTTCTAGACCAGTTTACTGGGCTGAGGGGAAACCCCTTCATGGGAGCACTCATGCAGACCCCTGCTGGGGAGAATGGTGCTCCGCCAGGGTGTATTCTCCCATGGCCTGACTCTCAGAGAGGCTGGGGGCTGAGAACTACTGGGGCTTTCTTAGCCATGCTCTCTGGGCTGTGGGCAGGGCAAATCCTGCATGGAATCTCCCATGCAGACCCTTGCTGGTGGGGAGAGGGCTGATGCTGGGCTAGGGGTATGTTCTTCCTCCTCCCCCCCTGCCTCTCAGAGAGGCTGCAAGCCTATTATGGGGTGGGACTATGGTGATTCCAGCCCAGCTCCCCCAGGATGTGGGGGTACAAAGAACACCCACTGCTGGGTGGCTTTCCTACCTGGATCGTGCAGACCTGGGCTATAGAGACTGGGGGCTGGTTCCCCTGCCCCTTCCTGATGGCTGACAGGACCAGGCAGGAAGCAAGCTAGGGAGCAGAGGCTTTACTGTCTCATCCCTGTGACAGCTAGGCCAGCCCTGCTCTGCTGGAGTAGACAGAACATCCCAGGGCTGCAAAGCATCCTGGGATGCTGAGGGACTATGACATAACTTGATTTGGGAGTGGATCTGGGGTTAAAGTTCTGTAAACCTAAATCAATTAAGTCTGATACTATATTCATCCAGGTTTATCTTAAACCAGGATGGCCATTTTGAAACCACTAAATTCTGTTCTGTTACAGATTTAAACCTGTTTCTGATCACTTAAACTGGTTTATAGCCCCCTATCTGTAAAATGGGGATGGTAATACCTAGTCTGTCATCATTATTTTAATTTGTCAGCTTTTTCAAATGTTCCTTATTGTCCTGTTTACTGCTAAGAACAATGGGCCAAATATTTGGGAGCACTACTGTAACAATCACAGTGATAAAAAAATCCTAAAAAGTGAAAATATTCATGTTTTCATTTAGATTAATCAGTTTGGTAGATTTAGGACTTTAAAACAAATATTTCATGATACTTGAATTGTATAATTTATATTTACTTGTCAAAATAAAGTAGACAAAAATACTACAAAAAAACTGTAACTTAAAAGTTTAATGGAATGAGCTTCTGTAAAAAATGTGAAAAACAAACCACACTAGTATCATAATCCCCGTTCTTTTAATCTTTAGAGAACAAATACATGTTATAGCAAGTTATTCTAGATATGTGAACAACTTTGCTTTTGACTTGCACTTTTGTATCAAGATCTGATTCTAAATAAGGAATGGGATAAACCATTTTATTATCAGTAATGTACTACATGTGTATATCATGTCATGGGTGAATAGGGCACAACGCCCAGCCATATGGTGTACTTAAGAGCCAACTCATCTACATACTCTGTTACCAGGCAACATGCTGGACTTCAATCTCAGCTTGGTAAAAATATGACCCCTTAGCCCTAGCAGTTGATTGATATTCATTGTGCCAGTTAGGTTATGATCACCAGGGAAAATAATAATACCAATTAGGCACACAGAGATTTGGCATAATTAAATCTTCCCAAAAATTCCAAATGAACATTTTTTTCTTTTTATTGTCATCTGCTGTAATCTCTGTGTTAGTTTGCTGAAAAGGGATTAATATTTTTTTCCTGACAATGCATCTGTAGATACTAAAGTATATTCATAGACAAATTAATGTCAACTTCCTCACAACATACTAACATACTACTAATTATCTCGGGGACCATTATCTCCCAAAGGTTAGAAACTTCAGCCTCTTCCTTAGATTTTTACCAGACTTTTCTTGCAGAAGCTGTCAAATGTGTCAAATCCTGCTAAGAGCTGTGAGGCTGTACTGTGGTAGAAAATACTGATCATGACAGAAGAAAAGCTGAAAGCTAAACACAACATGCAAATTTAGCACTACAGAATTAATACAAACCTATCTTCAAGATGAATGGTCATTTCTTTATCTATTAAGTCATGCAGTTTTTCCGAAATTTTGAACTCTTACTTCAAAGACATTAAGAATGAAATTCCCCACATGGTGTATAAGGGAATTAGGCATGAAACTCCTTTTACTTCTAACAAGATCTACATGTCTAATCCCTTAAATGATACAACATGTAGGAGAGTTGGGTGCACTCAGCTACTAATACTGATCTATCTGAAAGCTAAAAAATAATTCATTCTGCTCTCCATATGTGCAACTTTTCATTTTATTTACTACATGAACCAAGTGAAAGTAGAAAACCATTTCCATTCATTCACCTCAGTACAGTACAAATGGCTTGTGGCCTTCAGTATGAAGCCACTCCTGCTGAACATAACAATCAACATAAGTTACCCAATACAAAAATGCCAAGCATTTGCACTATGTTTTCCAGTAGAGGATTAGGTAGTGAAATAATTGTAAAAAAAGAAAATAAAATACAATACAATCTGCCCTGAATTAATTCCTTAAATTAGTTTTCCTGTGACTTGTAAATGCATTTATTATTTATCAGTAAAATATAATAAATTCCCTCCTAATAAAACAATCTTCAACAGATATGGTTCACTGAGCACAATTATTTTCTATGTTAAAGCTAAGATGAAATATTTCAGGAAGAAAAAAGATGAATTCAAAACATGAAAATAACCAATTGTGTACAAGAGAGAACCTTCAGTTCAGAGTCTAATTATTTCAGCTAATTTTTAATAATTCAACAAAGAAAACATTTAATCGACACCAGAAAACCTTTATACATACCTAAAAGTCATCAATTTAATTCACTGTATTCCTTATGTTGGCATTATATACTCATTTTAACAATGAAAGCAAAATGAATTATTCTTAAATTGCTTAGGGGGAAAATGTATGCAAAGGCATGTTTTTATGCTGTGTAGCCTCAGCCAGGGGTAGAAGATGATTTGGTTTTTTTTTTTGCCAGAGGTAGAAGAAATACAGAACTGTGACATTACCCAAGCATGCAAAATGAAAAAAACCCAGGAAGAATACATTTAGGTTGAACCTGTGGTCATAAATGGAAAAGATAATTCATTAACGCATGACACTTGCACATGTTTTCGCTGTTTATTAAAGACTGAATGTCATCTATTTCTTGTACTTATGTTCTGTGTCTTAAGATAAACTATTAACAAGAATCAGATATTAAATACATCATCTACTCCGATTCCTTATGATTACACATCTGAGTTTTTAGTCCAAATCTAACTGAGAAATACAAGTACAGGGAAAACACACATTTGCACTTACAGAAAGAAGGCTCCTCTCATGAAAACTGTAGGCACCACTTGCATGGGTCTTCTGTGTGGTTTCCTAAGAAAAACAAAACATTTTTTTTAAATGGAGAGATTCACTTGAGATTTTGTTTACATGTTAACACATTTTTCCCACACTGGGAGATTGGCTCAGTTTCCTAAACATTATTATGTGTGTTTCTTTGATCTAAAGATACAAAGAGCAAGAAAGCTGGGAGAGACGGATTATTATATAATATGTAAATAGGCACGTTACTTTTTATTGGTCTTAGTGGGTGCATCTACATGTGTGCTTTACTACAGAGCTGACTAATTAGCTCCACCATCAAGTGCCACCATCTACATGCGCATCCATATTAGGGTGCAGTAAATTAAGTAACTCCACTGTAGGATAGTACTGTCCGGGACAAGTACAATCCTACAGCAGAGTATTCACATGTGTCAAAATGCACATGTAGACTGTAACTGGGGCTGGCTGGGGCATGAGAGTGCTACAGGGCAGGGCTGCTGCTGGCTGGCTCCACACGGAAGCAGCCTTGTGCCCTAGCCAGCCCCTATGCAGCATGTTGAGCTGGGGCAGAGCAATAAAATCTGGTGCAATCTGTGCCAGAGTTTATTTCTATGTGCTACTTGCACATGTAGGGGTACCCTTTGTTACCTGATAGTGAAGCTAGGCTTCACCTTGTAATAAGGATATGTATACACATTTGCCACACTTGGTCTACAATCAAGCTGTTTACTTTAAACCACATGATCATAGTCTGGGAGCCATGTGTACAGCTGGTTGCCAGTGCCAGAAGCTGTGTGTGGAACCCTGCGTAAATAATTTGGAATGGGGAGAGGGGTAGGCAGAATTAGTGAGGCGAGTTAGTCTTCATGAGGTTGATGGATCACAAGTGCTGCTGGACCTGTAAAGGGGGAGGAAGGTGGGGGAAGATGGGTCTCAGCAGCAGGTTGTCCAGGGGCTAAAAATATCCTGGTCAGGGTCTGGAAATAGGGAGAGCACAGCCCTGAGGCTGGCTCAAGCAGCTGGGCTTTCCCAGTCCTGGGGCTGCACTCAAATGACATGCAGGTGCTCGCTAGAACTGGTTAAACCATTCCCAGTCTAAGTTAATTCACTTCTTCAGGTGCATTACAGAACACAAATGAAAAGTAAGATTGCAGACTAAACACCTATACTGACAACTGTTTTTGTGTGATGTGTTTTTTGGATTTGCATTATGGAAAGTAGAAGAAAAAACAGCAGGTGTCCTTGCATTTACTACAAGTCTAAAATATAGGTTAGCTTCATGACCTATTTAGACACTGTATAGTTCCCAAACGGTAATTGCAGAGCCATAACGCAAGCATTTTCACAGTTCAAAGTGTTGTTATAATTTTTAACATACAGAAGTGTGTTTTATGTAAACATTTTAAATCCCCCCCCCCACACACACACACAAACTTTTCAGCGGTAAACTTGAAGAATTACTGTGAAAGGAAAATTACTAGATGCAAACAAAGAGAAATGTTTGATTGTAGGCAATATCTGGAACATAACATATGTGTACATAGCTGTGCATTAAAACATGGTGACATTCTATGTTGTGCCACCTTTTTTGTTGATAGGCATCTTACAATATTTTACTGAATTAATAATTACATTCTAGTAGTGGTAATAATCACAGCTCAAAACAAAAGGGTGGCCCATTTCTATGTTTAATTTCCATATGCAAGCTGTAGTATGAGTTTCTGAAATCAACACTTTTAGAAATACAAGGAATATGCTGTATATAGATTGATACTTGAGGGCTAAGGCCATTTCATATCTAGATATCAAATAATGGTTTGCTTAGTTACGGATATGTGTGCCCCCCTCTTTCAAAATTCCATGTGTTAAATGTATTGCATGTCTATCATAAATGATGCTTTTCTTTCTTTTTACAATTTTGCTTAATTCTTAACCAGACCAAAATTCTGTAGATGAAAGTTCAGTCACAGCTACTCCAAACTAATGGAAGATAAAAACACATACAATATTAAACAAAATAGTAAGTGTAGTCACTAGCCCATCAGTACTGTATTTACTACATGCACTGTAAGACAAGTTCAAGAAGACCTCAGAATTTGACAGACAGCAAAAATAAAAAATTTTAGAGCTATGAGCTCAGGGCAGGACAAATGACCAGAGCTCCTAATAATCCAAAAGGTATAATGTTTTTCAGGAAGCCAAGCTACATTTTCCTTCTAGGCTTACTGTTTTTGATGGCGTCAATGTTTGGGTGCTGTTAGTAAGCAATCTGCCCTTTTCAGCAAGGACACCTGGTTCCAGAGCAGTACCATCTGTAAGACCTGAGCTGACTGGCTACAGATTCGACTGGGCTGACAATACCAGGTGGGGCCCTTCTTTTGGGGCCCACCCAGCTCTGTACCCATTCAGTTCAGTACTTGCAGCTGGTGCTGCTCTCAGGCCAGTGGTTCTGCTTAGAGGGTAAGTCGCCTTGTAATTGGTGCCCATCCTGACACAACAAAAATACAACTGATAGTTAAGACTTCTTATTCACATGTCTCAAAATTGCAACCATGAAATCAGTGTTCTTTTTCAAAATTGAAGCCAACAGTTCTTGTATCTGTCACTGGCAGTCTTAGGTCAAAATGATTATCTTCCAGTATTACATAGATTTCCCAAGAAATATCTTATGCATATTTATGTGAACTGTAATTTACCTTCAATTCACGTGAGAAAGACAAATGAACAACAAACATTACATCCACAAACTGCTAATACTTCCATTTTATCCTGTAGTCTGAAAGCTCAAGTGACTAAAGAAACCCTGATAACTTACACACGAATAAATGCTATATGCCTTGAGCAAAAATAAAGAATATACTATTGTACATTACAACATACTGCTATATTAAGTCAGAACAAATGCACAGGGAACTGTCAAAACAATTACTTTTTAAGTGATCAACTTGGGGATATTATTTAATTAGTGACTGCTAGTCCATTTGCTTAGCTTTATAACGTCTTCCTTTCTTTTATTTTCTTTCACTGAAAACTGTTAAAATAGTTACATTATACAGACTACAGATAAACATATTTATATACTATCTGTCACCAGAGCCAAGTAGTACAGAATTCCTCAAATGTTTGCTGGCATAAATGCATTTTAAAATAGGTATGAATTCACTGTCCTATTTTCTACCTGCACACAGGTGCTCAGAGAACTTATGGGAAAGTCCACGTGCCCTATGAAATGGTGACCATTTTTCTTGTTCTCTACCTAATACATTGGCCAAGACTGAAGTTCTCCTTGGCTGTGGTCTTTACCACAATGAAGAGGTATGTGCAAGTATTCATCCGCAATCCCCCAAGAGCCTGCAAACACATGTCCCTTTCCCAAGAGAAATATGGAAATACCATACTTTTTGACTCAACAACTATAGCTGTAATAAAATTTAACTAATGGCTACTACTGCAATGAAGATTTAAAGCTACCATGTGAATAAGGTGATCCAATGCTGTTGCACTAATAGATAACTAATAACTATTGCACATAACCACACAGTGCACTTCTACACTTACAGACTTCACTTGAACCAAAGCTGAATTACAGATACTTTGTAAACTATGCTTTTTGTAAACTATGCTAAGTTGAACAGTTGATGTAATCACAAATAAGCCACATATTAGTCCCATAATAGATAGGACAAGCGGGGACAGGTAATATGTAGCACAGATTCTGGAGCAGGTGCCACACTCAGTACATGTCCTGGGCTCTACATGTGCTGTGAATCAGCTCAGAGTCAGGGGTAGCACTGGAGGCTCTGCAAGCCAGATATTTGACATCCTTGGTATATGAAGATAAAACTACCAGAAGTGCACTCCTGTTTTGCAGTTCCTTTCCATGGACACCCTATAATCACATGCATTTGATTGCATTCAGCCCTAAAGCAACTGGGGTCATTGAACATAACTTAAATAGTGGCCAACTCTCCAATCAGGTCATGTGTATAATAACCCCAAACTCCCATTTCCTTCCAGCCCATAACAGTAATTTTTTCAAATGTAGAAGAGGGAGGACTTTGAGAGAAGACTAGAAGAAATACTCTTCAATACTTATGGAAAAGTTTATGTCAGTCAGTTAGTCTTATGGAGTTTTCTCAAAGGTGGGGAAGGCATGGGTCTAGGTGAATTTCTGGTAGAAGTAAGAGGTATGGGCAGGCTACTGAGAATGGCCTGGCCTGGCCTCCCCTAAGACAATCAGCAGAGGCATTCCAAACAAGCATAAATTGTACTTTCAGGGTCACTGAGGATGATAGCTCTAGGCCATTTAGGACTTTGTGAATAGTTGCATAAGTGAATCTAGTCAGTTGCTTTTAATTTTAATTCACTTCTAAAATGCAATTAGACAATGTTATCTGTTGCTGTATGTTAAAAAGTCCTTCCCTTTAAAGAACAGATAAACACAGAAAGCAGTAAGCATTGCCATCATTAGACTTCTAACAATATTACTCCTATTTGGAGGCTTTTTGTTTGGTCTCAGTTTAATTTCCTGTCAGCCTTACAAGAGATTTCTAATGTTTGGGCTGTAGGATATGCGCTGATTAAAAATAATCTGCCCAATTACTGCTTGGCATGAGTCTACTGCCACATGCACTCTGCCACTGGCCTCTGAATTTCTGTCAGCAGTAATTGTGTCTGTAGCTCCTAACTGTAAATGAAAACCCAGGGGGCATATTTGGATTCCAGTTTCCTTTGCCTAGCCATATCTTTTAATTTACACTGTCTGTCAAAAGGAGATGTTCATATGTACTAAAAGGAAATCCTTAGAACATCAGGTCAAAAAAAAAAAGAAAAGAAAAGAAAAGCCAGTCAGGAAAATTAGAAATGTAACCGGATTGTGAGAAAATGCATCTTATATTTATTCTAACATATTGTAAATAACTGGCTACTTACAGAAAGTCTCAGTGCATTTTATCATACTTAGCATAGGATGCTAGAAACCATTTACTGAAGATTTCAAGATGCAAGTTCACAATATCAATCCAGAAAGCTCTGAAAAAATTGATAAAAGCATCTAATTTCACCATTTACTTCCTTGGGATTTAATCATCATAATGTACTCCTGGCAAAATGTATTTTATTGATAAAACTAAATCTACATAACTGAAAACAAGAGTTATATTTTTTTGAGTTTCACACAGGTGCATCTTTCTAAAACATTCGCTAATTTATGGGCACCGTGTAGCAGGTATCTACTAGAAAAGACATATTTATGTCAGTAAAATAAGAGAAAACTGTGGCAAACTGGAAAATGATGTTATTGAATTCCACCTTTTGTTCTGAGAGTTCATTGTCACGGACAAACTACTAAGAGCATTCTAACATTATTTAAGTGACAGAATTCTTTCATGAAACATACCCAGGAACAAAAGTATATAGCATAACATGGCTCCATAAAAATGGCAGTCCATGTCCTCTGAATATATATGGCATTATATCAGAAGCATTACTTTCAGATACAAAGCCTGAAAGCTGCTTAAATAGTTTTCAAAAAGTTTTCAGTGAAAAGTGAAGCACCAGCATTATGCAGAATCCAGTATTTCAAGCAGATGCTGAAATGTCAATAGAAGAAAATAAAAATGTTTTGGGTACAGAATATTAACATTAAAATTCACTTAGCTTGGTCATCCCTGAACATGTTGTCCTGGTCATTACAGGACGTTAAAGAACAGAACAAATTCTAACATGTAACTAACAAGATTTAGTATTTGCCAAAATATACTACATTTCTAAGAAAAGCAAGGCGAGTGAAGATTGATTGAATACGTCTACAGTGGTACAAACTGCCATCTGCAAAGCCAAAGAGCTAAAAAAGCTTGTAATATGTACTCCCTTTAATCATTTGCATTAACAAGCTGTGATATATAATCCCACACAACATGGCTGAGGTGGCACCATTAAAACTTACTATCTTGCCCACTTGCTCCTACTCACCATGCTGAAAAAAAATTATGTCCTCTAATAAGCCTTCCTGAGACAGATGCTGGGTTTGCCCTGGGCAGGCACCAAAACAAAGGGAACATTATATTATTTCAGTTTTCTGCATATATGTGGCAGGAGTGAATGAGAGGTGCATGTTTTCATGGCTATATTCCTTTGCATTTCTCATAGGTTGCAAGAGTTCAATGCCATCATTTCATCACAACTGTCAATCTACTACTAATTTTTTAAGAGCTTATTTTATCCATTTTACCTACTGTTCAGTCCAAGCAGATGCCTGTTGAAAGTGTATGAATGGAAAAGATATGAATAGTGCCACAGACAATATTGTTTGTGAAGAAAGAAAAGGAAGGAAGAAAGGAAGGTCTTGGCACAAATTTCCAAATTAAAAAGATTTGAAAAAAACAATGTGGTGGTGAGTGCACACTGGACTCAGGAAAACTCCTGACAGGAGACAGGAGAAATTTTCCCATTCTGAGAAAAGGAAAAGGTAAGAGGATTGAAACACAGCTGAACCAGGATGTGGGAGAATGCAAATGTGACCAGTAAGTCACTCAGAAGTGATGTTTTGTCACACGATATGCCCTCTGAAAGTGCTCTACAGCCATGCCCCAGATGGAGCTCCCTCACTTCCTTTCTCCCCTACCCATCCTAAAGACAGCACTGGAGCTGGGGGTCAGGGAGGCACTATGGGAGAGGGGTTGCAGATACAAAGCCAGCTCCAAAGTGGAGCTTGATCCCTCCCCCTCTCTCCACTCCTCCTGGAACCAACAAAGAATGCCTGTTGTCTCGGGGGATCACTGTGACTCATGGTGCTTCTTGCGAAGTACCATGACTTACAGAGGGGAGCTACACATCCGTCAGCACCCACAGTGATTCCAGTGGTAAGGGGAGAGCAATAACCAGGAAGAACTAGGGCAATATAAACAGTCTTGTCCCAATAGATTGTTCTATAATTTTCTGACCAGCATACGCCTATTTAAAAGAGAGGCACAACGAGTTAGAAAATGGAAGTGGATTTCCAGATTCCTCAAATTTTCCTTGACACTGATGTGATTGGGTGTATGACTAGACAAATCACTTACTTGTGTTTGTCATCTTTGAGTTTATGCATCTCAATCTTGTGTGGTGATTGGCAACGTATAAAAACTGAACATTCTCTATGCTTTTATTTCTTATCTATATAATAGAGATAACAAAAACCCTCTTTGTGAGGTCATTTTGATCACTTAAGTAATATGAAAAACAATGTTTGATATGGTGTTGTATAGCAACATATGGTACAATATTCTTAATATATTGTACAGGTTTGCAACAGAGGTATCCCACTCTTCCCACAGCCAGTTCTGCAGCATCCTTCAGTCTGAAGAGATGAACCAGACTCTGAAATGCTCTAAATATTACTCCTTGATCAGGATGTACCACTAACATAATCACTTCAACTTCCATACCCCTAATATACTAAGAGCATCACATATGTCGTAAATCAAAAAGTAAAGCCCTGATTCTATGATTCTGTATGTATTTAAATATATATGTAATTTCAGTAACCAGTAGCTCCAGTGGGTGTGTCCACACATGCAAGCATGTGCACATACAGCACCTCAAATAGAAGTGGTGTAAATCTGAGCCAGGGCTTTTTGCCTCAGCACATGTGGTCGGATATGCATTTTGGTGTGGAGCAAACTGTGCCACTTGGGGCACAATAACCCTGCCTGGCTCCTCCTGGATCTTCAGCCAGGGGAAGCTAGAGCCTGGGGACAGCACCTGTGCTGTCCCCAGCAGTATAAAAAGCCGCCCTGGCAAGTAGCTCAGGGCTAATAGCTCTCAGGAGCTTTTGGGGCCCAGCCAACTCGTACTTGGGGACACTACCCTTTGTACCAGCTGGAGTGCTGAAGCAGCCCTGAGAGTTTCCTGCACCCTTTACCCACTGCAGCAGTCTGGCAGTGCGGGCTGCTGCCCGGCTGTAACCTGCTGTGCACCTGCCAGACCCAGATAGAGACTGCACAGCCAGCAGAGGCATCTGCCCCTCTGGGCTGCTTGTCAGTGAACTGTGGTTGCAGGGTTGACCTCTGTGCAGCACTACTGCCACGTGTGCCCCTGCCTGGCCATCTGGGCAGCTATTGCTTGGAAGATGTTCTGAACTGTCAAAGCATGTCCTCCTGGCCTCATGTGGCCAGGAGGTCAGCCACAGCCAGCTGGGTCCGTGGAGCCAGCTCTGAGCAGGCAGGGTCCTGCCACTGGCCCCCCTAGCAGGAATTCTGGTGTTCCCTATTGGAAAATTAAAAAATCACAGATAAAAAAAATCCCAAAGTAACTCTTTAAAATACCCCCAAATCCATGTTTCTCCACAAGTAAAACAAAAGACCACGAGAGAGAGAGAGAGAGCGCGCAATCAGTTGGACAATGTTTTATTGATATATCTAGTGTGTTAAAGAAAGTCTTTTATCATAATAATAAAGTGAAATCTAAATACATGCTTCATGAATTCATGAATATATATTTTGCTGCCCTCCCACAGGGTGATGGCCCCCACACTGGGGTTATGGCCCCCCAACAGGGAATTCAGCCCCCACACAAGGGATCAGCCCTCACGAAAGGGGCCAAATGGCCCTTGTAGCGGCTACCACCCCCCGCTCCAAGGCTCACATGCCCCAACTCAGTCCCCTGATTGCTGCCCAACTGGCCCCATCCCCCACTAACTGCTGCAGCCTCCCAATGGCTGCCCCACCCAGCCTCACCCCTGATTTGGACCCCCAGGCCCCCATGGTTACCCCCACAACCCCAGGCACTGTCACTTTAAAAAAAAACAACCCAGAAAAAAACCAAGAAAAAAATGGAAAGAAAAGCCTCTGCTTCCCTTAGACGCAGCAGGGAGGGTGTTCCAGAGCCTCCTAGCAGAGCCCTCAAGGCAGCACAGGACAGCAGGGGGGCAGGATGACCCAGGCTGGGGCCCCTGGGGCTGTCACCCTGCCCTGCACTGTGAGGGCGAGGCCCCACTCAGCCAAATGGCTGCTCCAACTGCCATTAAGTGCCAGGGGGTTTTTGCTATTTTTTTAAACTATGGGGTGGGGGGCAAGGATTTGGGGAGGCTTGGGGGGCTGAGAGAAGCTGGGGATGGGCAGGGCAGGGGTCAGGGGAGTGAGCGGGGCCATTGGGGTCCCCCCATGGTCCCCTCCCCCTTCATCCAGTCCCCCCGACTCCTTATTCACCAGCACTGGAGCCCTGTCTGGCCAGAGCATCTCTGTGGAGGACCCAGCCTCCAGTTGCCTCAGGGCACGGTCCAGGACCAAGCCCTGCTCTGCTTTTTTAAACTCTGAATTTTTCATTCCCACATGTGCCAGTTGCCCTGCTTCAAAGGAGTTTGAGACAGGGCAAGAGGTACGTGTGTGCTGATCTGAACACACCCAGTGATTTCAATGGGATTTATCTAGGTGACTGAAATTATGTAAAAGTTCCATTAACCGGCACCTTACAAGCCGGCATACTCTGTTAACTGGCATGCCGGCTTGTAAGGGAAAGTGAAACCGGAAGTGCCCACCATGAATGTGCTGCCAAGCCCTCACAGTCCTGGGGCATGACAGGCTGTGCAGTACCTGCCTCCCTGACCCGCGGGGCTTGCAGGGCCTGCGGGAGGGGCAGCAATGCCCCGGACGTTGCGGGAGAAGCGGCGGCCCGAACAGGCAAGGACGCCTTTTCAGGCCACTCGATTAATCGGCACATTTTGTTATCCTGCATCCCCTTTTCCTGGGGGGATGTTAGATAACAGAGTTTACTGTATATGAGAATTGCAGCCTTTATTTATTTATTTTTTTTAATCAATCACATAACATCATTTAGCATTATTATATATGCATACTATTAAACTGAAAGAAATATTTGAAAGAGAAGCATAAAAATACTATGTGATTTAGATCTAGCACAAGATTGACGTAGCACAGATAAGCAGTAGAAACTCACAAACGATCTGTTAATTCATCAGACTTCTTTTTCAAATCCATTGTCCAATGACTTGTGGCTGTCTATTACTATTATCAAAATTAATATACCAACAGTATACAAATGCATAAATAGGACAACAGTAGGGAAAGAAAAAAAAAAAGGTAAAAATACCATAATATACCTTTCCTGATTACTGTTTTATTATTTACACTAAGAACACTTTATATTTCTACTTCATAATTCAAAACTTGTTTCATAAAGAGATAAAAAATAAAGTTGTGTCAATTTAATAATACCATAATAAACTTTACCTCAAGCACTTTTAAAAATCTAAAAATATGTTAATTAGAAATCATTTTATCTGAATGAAACAGCTTAAGAATGAAAATAGCACTAGATTGTTAAAAATGCAGAAAATTGTAGTCTAAAATGTTAACACCATATTTCCTTCATTGAGATAATCTATTTATTAGCATTGATTTCAATCTAAAAATGGTCCTAATAGTACAGTGGGAATTGAAACTGGCTTCAGATTTTTAAAGAAAGCAATCTCAGGAAAATACTAAAACCATCAGCTAATGTCTGCTACATTTACCTTTGTATCTATGACTGTTTAGCATTTGATCAGTCCCAGATATAATTATCACTTTGAATTCTGTTCCAGCACACATAAAAGAAACTTTCTATGTGCTCAATCTCTCCAACCAGCTGGCTGGATCCCATGCATAGGGTCAATCCATGGGTGCCAGATCCAGCCACAGATTTATAAGCTAGGACAATCTGGAGTGTAGGGCTATGTCACTTAGACCATAAGACACCTCACAGCTCCAGAAATTTGGTGGCAGAGAGTAGTAACAGCATTACTTGCTGTGGTTGTGGGAGCAATTAATGTAATTAATGTGGAAAGCCCCACAGATCAGATGACGTGGTTCCATGGGTTGGAACTACCCATGGGCTGGATAATGAGTTCCACTGCTCTATGCTAAAGACGGTTGCTCCATTATGCACTACAATTGAAGTGGATTCCCTTTCGCACAAATTACTAACTGCATTTTTTGTAAGTTGTGATATATACTCTGGTTTTGTTCTCAAATATGCACCTTCTCCTGCTCCCCACCACAACAACTCCATGCCCGTATCTTGGAGCACTTATTCTAGTATTTAATTCCCAACTGCTGATATTTCAAGTCCTTTATTCCAACTTCAGTATACGGAGTTTTAGAGAAAAAAGCAATCATAGTTATAATTCAACAGCACTAAAATGGGGCACATGCCTGTGTGTGTACATATGCACACATATATTCATGCACTGACACACACACACACACACACACAAAGGCAATAAAAAAGCCCCCATTGCTTCCAAGTCTTCCAAGGTAAAACCCAAAAGTCAGTGCTAGCCCCACACTGTAGTATATATTACTAAATATATATTAATGTACTCTCAGTTCAGCTAATTCTACAGCAATCAAAGATACTACGTTGCAGCAATAGCCATTGGGCAATTATTCATTTTTCTGCTCATCTAGTATCACTTATCTTCACCATGGAACTCCAAATTTCATCTCAATCCATATCTAGATATGTTTAATCTGGCAAGATAGAGATGGAAGAGAGACACAATAGCCATTTTCAAATATTTGAAAGGACACAGAACAATGTTCTCCTTTGCTACAGAAGACAGGACATGAAGATATGGGTTTAAACTGCAGCAAAACTAACTTGGCTTAAACCTCAGGAAAAAGCTTCCAAACTGTCTGGACAACAGAGTAATGGAGTCTGCTTCCATTCAGTTTTTCAAGAAAATCTGTAAAAACATTTTTCTGGAATAAAGTAAGAATAATTCATCCTGCATTTAAACAATGGGTTGGATGGCCTTTAAGTTTGATACTAATTGTATGATTCTATGATTATCTACAATTTTAAAATGCTAATCTTTGGATCTGAAATACTAATTAATGGTGGCTAGAAAATATGTAGAGGTTTGCTTTTAGGAACTGGCTCATAGGTATCACAGATATTGTATTAGGACAATGATCCAGGGCAACAACAAGGATTAATTGATGTCTAAAAGCTTATTTTGTCTTACACTTTCACAGCTTTCAGGGAAGACAGGGTTTGTGCAGCCAATGGATATGCACATCCTGGAAAACTAAAAACATCCAAACTTTATTTTCATAATAGAGTTAGGCCTGGCTTCAGGGCTCCAGTGCCCACTTGCAAAAACCCTTGAGCTTTCTGGTTTTGAGGGAACAGACTGAATTAAGAGGTCACCGGTAAAGCCCAAATCAGGATGTTTGCATGTGATAGGTTCATGAAAATAGGGTTTTTGCTGACAAAACAGAACATGAACAGTATGATGACCACAAGGAAGACCAATTAACGATGTCCAAAGATGAACAGTTATCAGAAAAGAAAGAATACAAAAGGAGGAGTTTTCAAAATAGCAAATGGACATTTGTTATCAGTCCTTGACCTCCAAGGTTGCTGAAGTTGGACATTCGAGCAAAGAACCTCAAGGTGATGTTTCTATACTGGCCGGATGGACTGCATGCCTTGTGTATATTCTGGGCACTAGGGAATCTGAGTAATGTATGCTGTGATCATTTTGCTTGCTTTGCCTGCATTTCTCTTATTTCCCATCACTGCACATCAATAAAATTCACGTATCAACTGGAGAAGTTGTGGTCAGTCTGAAGGTTGTGCTCACCTGGAGCAAGGTATCGGGGCTGGGTTATGAATCCAGTACCAACAATTATCAACTTGCTCAAAATATGGAGACTACTGAAGAAAATAATTTGTATTATGATATCTCCTAGAGCAGAGGCAGATTATCAAGGCTCAAAAAAGTGATGTTTGGTTTCCTCCTCCTCCAAAGAAATCCAAATGTTCTTTTAAATGCTTTTTCTGAAAATCCTGTTTTGAAGAGAAACAGGAGAGAGAATGATACATTTTAAAAGTTTTCATCATGGGAATTGTATTTTTATCAGGACACAATTCACGATTTGAGGTTTCTTTGGAGGCTTCTTTGAGGCTTCTTCCGAGAAGATTTGGCCTGAGTCAGAAGCCGAATATCTGAATCCAAATTGAATTGCTAGAAGCTTTAACTTTCTGAATCAATTTCCTCTGAATCAATTCAGAAAAGATTTGGAAAAGATTCAGAGATTCAGGTCTTTATGGGGAAACAGAAACTTAGAAGAGGGAGGGGAGACTGACATCTCTAGCTGGCCACTGACTGTGACTTCTCTCCTACTACCCTTCCAATCAAAGTGTCTGTGGGGTGGGACATAGAAACACCATAAAAGCCTCTGTCTGCAGGCTTACTGTGCCTTTGTGAGCTGGTTCTGAGTGAGCAACATCATCAGAAAGGTACTGGACTGCCTGCCTTGCTTCCTAGTCAGTCAGTCACTTGCTCTTTTTTTGTTCTTAGAAAGGATTGGATAGAATGTAGCTTAGCTTATTTTAGCATAGAATCTCTCTATTTAATACTTATCCAAATCATTTCTTTCAATTCATATTTGTTCTCTCTTTTTGGTTTTTTTTTGGTTTTTTGCAATACTTTAAAAAAAGAAAGCTCAGTGTTTCCCCTGGCAGTGTGATCCATCACTGTGCAGGGAAGCACACACTTCATACACACACTCACACACACATAGAATAAATCAGATATTCATAGAAGAATAGATTCAGAATCAGGTTATACAAGGTTATTAGTTATTAATATTATTATAGTTAGTTTACATACAGACTGAAGGCAACACAGAAGTCAGATAGAGATTCAGATTGAGACGAACACAGAACTCAGGGTCTTAGAAGAGCGAGATGTATTAATTTAGGTACATATTACAATACAGAAGAACAAGAAGTACAGTAGTAGTCACACATTCACATTAATAGCATATCACAGAAGAAGACACCATATATAGTTATTAATAATCAAGCAGAGTCCTGTGTTGCATGCATGCACCAAGGGAATAAAACACACAACAGAGGCACACCTCACATTCATAATTCATAGTAAATAAATACATCACAGTGGAGAAGAAGACAGACAGCCAGCACACATTTTCTACGTAGTTCTTAATACTTCTTACTGAATCAAAGAATCAAAGAAGAGTTCAGTGCATGCATGTAACACAGAGGGAATAAAATACATAACACAAAAAGAGCAACACGCACACATACCTTTTGCAGCATAGAAAAGATTAATATCATACAATCATAGAAGTAGGGTTGGAGGGGACCTTGCAGATCTTCAGGTCTGACTCCCTGCCCGGGCAGGAAGAAAAACTGGGGTCAAATGACCCCAGCCAGGTAGGCATCAAGCTGCTTCTTAAAGATCCCCAGGGTAGGAGTCAGCACAACCTCCCTTAGAAGTTGGTTCCTAGCCGCAAAACCTGGAATTAGTTCTTACTTATGTCTAATCTAAACCTACTCTCCAACAATTTGTGGCCATTATTTCTTGTTATATGAAGTGTGCTGGAAAGCAGGTGCCAGGTCTTCTGGCAGGAGAGGGACAGGGGGTGGGGGAGAGCTACATCTGCAAGTCCCTGCCCCCCCAAAGATAGACGCATTCTCTTCCCAAGCATCCATGAGGCTTCTCCTGCCAGTGGAAGCAAGGAGGTGGGAGCAGTACCTGTACCTGACATCCCTGCACCAGCACCACCTCCCCTAACTCCAGAAATAGGCACCATCAGCAGAATCACTGTCTCCTCCAACCTAATGTCATCTCCCAGCGTGAGCCTCCCACTGCCAGAGGAGAAGCTGGAACCAGGGGTCCTGAGCACCCTGGCTCAAGCAATTCTGGAGACCGAGGGGGAATCAGAGTTTGTGCTCCACAACCCTCAAAGCTCCCCTAGACCCAGGTCTCCTTCTCCAGAAAGCAGCACCTCAGAGGAGGTCGAGGCTGTGGAGATTCAGACAAGTGGCTCAGCTGAGGCAGCTTCTCCTGCTGTTGTGCCTTAGCCTGCTGAGGTGGGAAATAGGGCAGGCTCCCCCCCTCAATCCTGAAGTAAGCAAGAAGCAGTGTGGGAGCATTTTGAGCTTGCAGATGATCTCAGGTTTGCTATCTATCAGTGTTGCCAAAGGCAGATCAGCCAGGGCAAGGAGGTGAAACACTTCACCACCACAGCGATGCTACTGCAAATCAGAAGGTAGCATCTCCTTGCCCTTCTTCCTGTTCAGCCTGGCACCAGTGTGAGCATGCCCAAAGGGAAGTCCCCTGCTCACACCAAAGACACCATCACCCCAAAGCAGAGGCAGGCCACCCTGGAGTGGTGGGGGAAAGCTGCAGACAGAGGAGGGTGCATTTCCAAGGCAAGTTAGATCACCAAGAGCATTAGGGAGATTCTTGTTTTGGATAGCCAGCCCCTCTCCCTAGCTGAGAAGCCAGGGTTCAGGCAGCTCATGGCACTTGTGACCCCATCTTACCAAGTGCCCACATGCACCACCTTTAGCAGGATGGTGGGGCCTCCCTGTATGAGGCATGCAGGGAGTAGTTGAGGGAGGAGCTACAGAAGGCAAGTCCACAGGTAGCTTTGCACTTTACCTTGGACATCTGGAGCAGGTAGGGTGGTGATGACGCTTACCTCTCCCACACAGGGCACTGGTGCAATCAGTCAGGCTGTCAGTGGGCTCTCCTCCAAGCCAAGCTGCTGGATGAGTCCCATGTGGCAAGGGAGATCATGGTGTCTATGAATTGCATGGTACAAGCGTGGCTCATTGGACAGGCCGAGTTCACCCACAGGTTCATAGTCACCGACAATGGGGCCAATATGGTCAAGGCTGTCCATAATGCCAACTTTGTTGGCATCCACTGTGTGGCACACAGGCTGCACCTCATAGTCAGGAATGCCATGAAGGGGGATAGGGGTGCTGATGATGGCATCACCACCACTACCAGTACAAGCCACCTGATTTCAAAGTGCAGGAAGATAACGGGCTACTTCCACCACAGCATCAAGAGGGAAAAATGCTGCAGGAGAAACATGCAAGCTGAACATTCCACAGCACAAAATCATGCAGGATGTGGAGACTTGGTGGAACTCCACATACCTGATGCTCAAAAGACTGGTGGAGCAACAGAAGGCTATCCATGAGATAGCTCTGTTCATGGGGCCACTGATCCTGATCTTCCCAAGCAAGGCTGAGTGGGGTGTCATCTCCCAGATCTTGGTGGTCCTCAAGCCCTTTCTCAAGGTCACCAAGACCCTTAGTGCTGGTGATGCCCTCCTTAGCCAGCTGATCTCTGTAATAAGGGAACTTGAGAACCAAACGCAGAAGTTCCAGGGGATCAATGTTCCTGTTTGAATATACAAACCATTTTTCAGAGCTGGGCCTATGAATTGCACTTCATCAGCCTTCTAAGTAGTAGATACAAAAACTTGTGGACTCCCCAGGTACCTGTGCACTTTTACCTGTACTGCTACATCCCCTCTTCCTCCCACCCCAACTCCAGCCTGTCCCTCACCCCCTAACTCCTCCATTTCTATTTTCACTGACTGGCTTTCTTGTCTGCATTGAATTCCAGGGAAGTCTCTGGATTCTTTACTATTCCTTCCATCCAGGATGAGGAAACACACTAACTGCAGGTACTCAGCCTGACAGAGTTTTTTCAACCCAAAACCTTGCTAAGATATAGTTCTCTAACTATTCCATTTTTTTCACAATAAACATATAAACATAAAAACACAAGATAAGGCATCACACACCATGAGTAACTTATATCCAACAACATCTTTACTTCTTGCTGTCAATTCCTTTATAAAACAAAAGGCTTTGTGACAGTTCAGTTTGCCTACCTTAGATGCTGCTGGTGCTATTGGTGCTGAGCTCATTATAATTTAGGCATTATTTAACAATAAGGAACGTAAGTAAAAGCAATAAATGTTTTCAGATTTAATATATCTGTGGGTGGGAGCAGAGAGAGCAGTGGATGTGCCATACCTTGACTCTAGCATGGCTCTCGAAGCATCTCCCATGACATACTCATTAACAAGCTAAGGAAATAAAGATTAGACAAAAGTACTGCAATGTAGATACATAATTTCTTGGATCACCATATTCAGTAGCTTTCTAAAAAGTACCTGTCAAATCCTCTGATTTGGATAGAGCACACAAATGGTTCAAGAGCAGATCAATTTTGAAAATCCATCTTCCCATAGTTAAAAAATCTTCCTATCATGATGGCATTAAACAAGCCAGAATGTCAAAATTAAACTAAACAAAAATACACATAAACCCCCCCCACAATGGCCTGCATAAAAACCCCAGCCCTTTTACTTCTCTTGCTTTTTATACTAGCAGGGATTTGGCTTTTTTCCAAGAAGAAGGACGATGTTCCAAGAAGGATTGCTAGGAAGAGATGGGATCCACTTGATAAAGAGAGGGAAGAGTACCTTTACAGAAAGGCTCACTGACCGAAAGAAGAGGGCTTTAAATTAAGTTTACCAGAGGGTGGAAACACAAGTTCTAAGGTTAATGGGGAAGTGGGTGACCTGGACAAAGCGCAAGCAGGAGGGGTCAACAGCGGGGGTGGGCATTCTCATTCATCCTGAGAATTCAGGTCAATCAACTAGTTGCCTAAGGTGCCTGTAAGCATAAGCATGGATCCTGGGAAACAAGCTGGAAGAATTGGAAGCCCTTGCACAATCATGGAACTGTGATGTGATTCAAATAACAAAGGCTTGGTGGGCTCTGCCATGGAGTTCAGGAAGGACAGACAAGGGAGAAGAGGAGGAGGAGTTGTGCTTTATGTAAAAGAGCAACATGATTGCTCAGAAAGCTCCAGTGTGAAACTGGAGATAGGCCTGTTGAGAGTCTCTGGGCTAGGGTCAGAGGAGACAGCAACAAGATGATATTGTGGTGGGGGCTGCTGTAGACCACTAGACCAGGAGGAAGTGGTGGATGAGGCTTTCTTCAAACAGCTAATAGACGTTTCCTGATCACTGGCCCTGTTCTCCTAGTGGTCTTCACTTACCCTGATATCTGCTGGAATGGCAATACAACAGTGCAAAGGAAATCCAGGAAGTTTCTGGAGATTGTTGGGGACAACTTCCTGATGCAAGTTCTGGACTGGCCAACTAGGGGCCATGCTCTTTTTGACTTGCTGCTCACAAACAGGAAAGAATCGGTGGAGGATGTAGTAGTGGATGGCAGCTTGGACAGCAAAATGACTGAGTTCATGATCCTCAGGAAAGGAAAGAAAGAGAGGAGCGAAGGACCCTGGACTTCAGAAAAGCAGACTTTGACTCATTCAGGGAATTCATAGGCAGGATTCCCTAGGGAACCAGTTTGAGGGGGAGAGGAGTCCAGGAGAGATGACTATACTTTAAAGACACCTTACTGAGAGTGCAGAGACCAACCATTGCAATGTGCAGGAAGACTAGCAAGTATGGCAGAAGCCCATCTTGCCTTAGCAGGGGAATCTAAATCACAAACAGCTAAATCAGCTACATTTCAGTCAGCTAAATCACAAACATTAAGCTTATAAGTAGTTGAAACTTGGACAAAATATGAGAGAGGAGTATAAGTGTACTGCTCGGTGTGGCAGTGCACTTGGGGTGCCTACCACTTTAAGAAGCCAGGCAGCCTGTGAAGCCATTGGCCAGGGCCAGGGCCAGGGCTTATTGGGAGTCAGATGACCCAGGTTGCTGCCAGGTGAAGCTAAGCCTGATGGGGGGGAGGGTCACCTGACTCTGGAGGGAGTCAACTGACTCAGGAGAAGGGCTTGGTTCCGAGCACATATAAGCCCAGGTCCTGAGAGAAACCCAGCTGGAGGACTACACCTCAGCAGGAACACTGCAACACTGGAGCACCACTACAGATAAGACAGCTGAAGCAGTCTTGGGTTGGAACTAGGAAGCTGGAGGAGGTTCCCTAGGGAGTCAGGCTGGGGCCCAGATGAGTCCAGAGTGAGGGGAAAGCATGATGTTCACTGCTTTCCCCATACCTTTTCATAGAATGCTATCAGGTTGGTCAGGCATGATTTGCTCTTGGTGAATCCATGCTGACTTTCCCTCATCACCTTCTTTTCTTCCAAGTGCTTAGAAATGGATTCCTTGAGGACCTGCTCCATAAGTTTCCAGGGACTGAGGTGAGGCTGACTTTAGCAAGGCTTTTGATATGGTCTCCCACAACATTCTAGTTGGCTAAGGAAGTATATGTTGCATGAATGGACTAAGATGATAGAAAACTGTCTGGATCATCTGGCTCAGAGGGCAGCAGTCAATGGCTTGATGTTTAGCTAGCAATCAGTAACAAGTGGAGTGCCCCAGGGGTCAGCCCTGGGGCCAGTTTTGTTGAATGCTTGCATCAATGAACTGGAAGATGGCACAGAGTGTACCCTGAATAAGTCTGCATTTGACACCAAACTGGAGGGAGCAGTAGATATGCTGGAAGTCAGGGTCAGGATTCAGAGGGGCCTCATAATTGGAGGACTGGACCAAAAGCAGTCTCGAGATGTTCAATAAGGACAAGTGCAAAGTCCTGCACTTAAAACAAAACAAGCCCATGTACTAGTACAGGCCAGGGACTGATTGGCTAGGCAGCAGTTCTAAGACTAATCGCAAACTAGGTTGCATTGTTTGGAGTGTTGCCAGCAGATCAAGGGATATGATTCTTCTCCTTTATTCAGCACTGGTGAGGCCACATATGGAGTACTGTGCCCAGTTTTGGGGCCCCCACTACAGAAAAGTTGTTGACAAATTGGAGGAAGTCCAGTGGAGGGCAATGAAAATGGTGAGGAGGCTGAGCCACATGACTTATAAGGAGAGGCTGAGGGAATTGGCTTATTTAGTCTGGAGAAAAGACTGAGAAAGGATTTAATGGCAGCCTTCAACTACCTGAAGGGTGCTTCCAAAGATGAAGGAGCTAGACTGCTATGACTAGTGGCAGATGACAGAACAAAGTGCAGTGGTCACAACTTGCAGCAAATTAAGTTTAGGTTACATATTGGGGAAAAAACACTCACAATAAGGGTAGTAAAACACTGGAACAAGGTACCCAGGGAGGCTATGGACTCTCCATCCTTAGAGGTTTTTATGATCTGGCTAGACAAAGCCGTGGCTGGGATGATCTAAGTAAGGGATGGTCCTGCTCTGAGCAGGGGGTTGGACTAGATGACCTCCTGAGGTCCCTTCCAACCCTAATTTTCTATGTTTCTATGCCTTTTTTTTTGCCATATGCAATTATTTAAAATATCAAAGGATCTAAAACCATTATAGATGCATTAAAAAAAACCCTCTGTCTTAGATCCCAATCCCAGTATGCATTGCAGCTTGTGGAGCTTTCCAGTAGACAGTAGTGACATTACTAAGATACTTAAACGTGTGCTTAAATGATTTGTTGGGTCAAAATGGTAAACATCACAATTCAAGCACATAGGGCTCACAGAAAGAAAAAAAATAACAGTGAATTTTAGAAAGCTCTAACAAATAACTAGAAATTGCTCTATAGCATTTTTTCTATCTGGATTTTCTATATGGGTTCCAGGTAAGGATGGTATGTCATAATTAATGATTGTCAATTCGTGAGGATTTCTTTTTTGTACTGAGCAATTCTCGGTTTCTGGGTGGCTCTTTCTAAAGCGTGATCTTTCTCTCTGAAGGCGTGACCTTGTTTGCATTTTCACAGATCTGCATTTTGTATATTGGCTTCTATTCCATCCAGGACAACACAACATGCCTTCAGACTCTCTCAAGTGAGATGGTATTCTCTCCTACCTTGGGGGTCTTCAAGAGGAGGCTGGACAGATGTTTGGCTGGGGTAATACGATTCTGGCACCCATTTCTGCCTGGGGCAGGGGGTCAGACCTGATGATCTGTTTAGATCCCTTCCACCCCTAAGTACTATGATACTATGCCTGAAGAACAGTGTGTGCGCTCAAAAGCTTACAAAGAACAATTTTTCCAGCTATTCAGTAGGTCTAAAAAAAGATATCACATTTACCCAAAGAAACTTGCTGCTAATGTTGGCAACTTGGTAGAATTTGCAGTGTAACTAATACTGCATGACTGGCTTATACGTTCTGTACATAGGGATGCAAGGTTCCTCTGCTGTCTGATCCTGGTGTTACCTGCTTGACTACTGAATAAGATGCAGGGTAATTTCTGCTCAATCACTAAGTGTGCAGAGCTGGCCTTAGGAAAATGGTGCCCTAGGCAAACTTGTATTTTGGCATCCCCTCCCCTCAAGTCAGCTGCTTGAGGCAGAGGCAGGCAGACAGGAGCATGGGGTGCAGTCAAGGAGGGAGGCAGGTGGGTGGGCAGGCACCACTGCTATGCCTGGAGCAGGCACCACCCTGTCCGTACATGCCCAATCCAGCTCCTTCAGGAGGGGTGGAGGAGGCAGAGCGACCTGGCTGGGCACTGGTTCTCCTACCTGGGGTGAGGATTGCCTAGGGCAGGGTACTGCAGGGTACAGGGAGAGTGCTGCTCTTAATGTGGGCTGCTCATCTATGTGTGTATATGTGATCATGTGTGTGTGCATATGCATGCGTTTGGTGCCCCCCAGACTCTGGCACCCTGAGTAGACACTCACATCGCCCACCCATAAGTTTGCATTTGCAGGTGTGTTTTAACTCTAATGAGGCCATTAGAGGGTGAAGATCTCTTTCAGGCAAGAAGCAACTTATAGGCAGGGATGGATGACATCTTGCAGGAAAACTTTAAGAACAAACAAGCTTAGAAGAAAACCTTTGATTATTGAATTACTAATAAAGGGTGTGTGCATGTGCATGTACGTGTGTAAGAGCAGGGATGGGGAGGGAGGTTCAGAAGCAGTTTGGATTACAGGTTTCACTTGCTTTATGTGGGTTCTGCATGTGCAAATTAATTGTCACCTAATGACCCTTTTTATACCAAAACTTTCTTATATGCAATATAATTTCACTCTTATGAGATCCCTGCGGTAGAAACCTGTTTTGTGTGGTGCGCTGTGGGAGTTACATGCACCAAAATATAGTCTCCTATGTGGATTTGTGCTCCTTACTCATTGTCTGTGATGCATGTTTCTGTAGTTGCCATCCCCATTATGGCTTCTAAGCATCCCGCTAGCTTATCTCCAACTGTCTGCTGTTGTTAAGTACCAAAATTGCCTTGTAAAAGTGGTAGAAATGGGTCTGGAGGTTAGTGCAGAGATCTCAGAGCGTATCCCTTTTTGTTACATTGTGTACATTGTAAAGTGGGTTCCCTTTGTGCAAAGTTGAGTTATGCACCATTTTCCAGGAACGCATGTACAGCATAAAGTGAAGGAAACCAGTATGTAAAGTGTGTGTCCTTGGATATTCTACTCTGACATTCAACATGAGGAAAGAAAAACTACAAATTCATCTTCTCTCGGGCTCACAATGGGGGGAAGAGCACATTTTACACAAGACAGTAAATTTTGTGGCATATTTTATGGTATATTTCCATAGGAATAAAAAAAATCTTTTTGCATATTTCTGAAGGTGAGGCATCTTAACCAGCCTATATTAAAATGATTAAAATACTTTCAGGGTGGCTGATAAACAAAGATTCCAATATACAAAGACATGTACACAAGCAGCAGACAAGGAAAAGAAAGTCCAAGCAAACAATAACAATTCAATGGATTTACTCATCTCCAGGGATAAAGGCTATAACTAGTAGTAAGAATTATGAGTCACAATTTACTTTTCTGTAAAAGCAGCAGCTGTGACCTATTCAAGATCACCATTTAAGACAAGGATCCTCTTTTTTCCTACAGTATACAAGGCCAGGACTACTAAATGTAATGTCACAACAAGAAAGTAATTGGTGAAGCCATGCAGGACCTTGTGATACTATGGATAAAATTCTTGTGTCTGGCAAGGTAGAGGGGAAGGTGAGCATAAGCCAGTATAATATAGCAGATTCTGGGCCTGGAGAATACTGTATTGTATTTATTATGTTTATTGCTATGGGGAAGAATGACCATTAGGTACAAAAGCAAATTATATACTTCCTACCAGCCAATAGCTGTCAATAGGCACTAAAGAATATTTTTACCTAGTACTATGTTAATAAATAATAAAAATAACCAAGCCTCCTAAATATGCATTCCTGAATAGTAAACCCCACACGGTTTTATTCCACTGGTAACCTTTCTTAGCATATTTAGAAACCGATGCACTGTAAGTAATAGTACCTTCACCATCAATCACAGCAGCAGTAGCTTCCCACTAGCAATCAGTCACGTGTGCAATAAGACCTGTTATCAATAAAGAAAGAGCTCAAAGGCTTTTTGGGTTGAAACAGGAACCTGCTGGTTGCTGCAAATATCTCACCAGTGCATTTGAGTCTGAAACTTAATATTTAAACTGAATTGTAGGCTGTATACTCCAAAGATACTCCCCCTCCATGTGGCAGTGCACCCCCTGAAAAAGGCACCACTGACACTGTTTGGCAGCACATGCAGGTGGTCATCACTTGCCACCCCACTGCTGGAATCTGCAGGCAGTCCCCAGTTGCTCCTGGCTGCTACCAATGCTGCTGGTGGCGCCTGCTGGTGGCTGCCACCCAACACCCCTTTTTTTCTAAAGAGTATTAATAGTTGTTATGGTACTTCTAAAAGGGAAAGCAGCCATAAGGAGGAAGATAGCCCCTTTTTTCCTGTGTAATGATACCTTTTACTTATTTTACTTATTCATAAAAACTGTGATTTAAAATACCATGCAAGTTTTTTATTGCTGTTCAGGCAAACTGTCTATTCTTTGCTTTGCTTTTCAGGATGGCAAATACATGGAGCCATGTGGACATTGTTGTCTTGGGGCCAAATCTTTTGCTGGAACAATTCCACTGAGTTATGCCAGTAGAAAATCCAGAGCATTTTAATGGCTTGCACCAGAAGGATTTCAGCCAAAGCCAAAGGTTTTGTAAAGGCTTAAAAACTTTGATGCATAGTAAGACACAGTACAGGAATATAGGAGGTGCTATACTGGCATAAGGGTCAGTAGTCTAGTAAGTTCAGTATTCCTTCCCCAACCATGACTACCCTTTGAAAGCTCCAGATTTTTTTTCTAATCACACAATTCTAGCTTCAGGCTTCAATGTGGTCTTAACCCATTTAGCATTTACTTCATCTTCTTCCAGCTATGCTAATCTTTTATTTTACCATCACAGCTTGGTGCACAGTAAAATATTATTGTTTACTTTACAGTGCCAGGAAACTGTCATGCCCCACTTCTTTTTCTTATTTCATCCCCATTCCCAAATGTTTATTCCAAAATATGGCAGGAGTTAAGGTAGGACCTTACCAACTAATTAAAACTTAGAGCATTCCAAAGTACAACACTCCTGACACTTTTTTCCTTTGAATTGTTGCTTACATACACAGCGGGTAGTTCAAAATAAAAAAGTACAGTTAAATATCCACAGACATTACACTAAAAAGATTGCTTCTCAACATTACAACAGATTTATCATTAACAAGCTTTTTTCTTTTTCTCTCTCAAGTCTTTCAGTATCTTCTGTTTCTTTTGATATTTAGTGTCTAATTCTGGTTCGAAGTACTGTCTCCACTCCCTTTTTAGTAGCTGCATGCCTTGCCAGAACAATACATGTACCTCTGCTACTTCTAAGTCATCTTATTATGTGGACAGACTTTGATTTCTTCCATTTCATTGCCTTCTAGGTAGTTGTTTTTAAATTCCTTCATTGTTCTCCCCACTCTTCATGCTGTCTCTGAAAATCATTGGTCTCATTTTTTCACATTGCTATTTTAAATGACTCACCTTATTGCTACTTCATCATTGTCCACAGATACTGTTATCATTTTCTGCAAAATTGCCTTCCAAAAATTTTACACAATTACATATTTATTCCTCCCTTTTCATGTTGTAATTTCTATTATCTTTGTTTCTGCCTACATTTCTGTGAACACCAACTCAGCAGTCATTCAGCAAGTTAAATGATGCTCATTGCAGATAAAATAGGCATTGGATATGTGGTCCCTAATCCTTCAATATGTAATGCAAAGGCAATCTGCTGAATCTGTGCAGAATACCTCTGACCACAGACAGATCTGTGATTTTGTAAAGGAGGGCTGGAAGCAGGGATTGATGTTGTAGGAGTAGCTCTATGCCCACTCCCAGCTTCTCTCCCACCACTGGCATAGGCAGGCCTTGTCATGGAAACAATAACCAGGGATTGTTTAAATCTCCAAATCTGGTAAGAATCCTGCTTCCCCTTACTCTTTGCACCCCCTCTCTTTCCCTCATTTCCCACTGCCCTCTTCTCTGCTTAGTACTGCTGGGATCCCCACTGTCTCCAGCTGCTCTACAGGTAGAGGGAGCTCCAGAGCCTGACCTCCCCTACTGGGCTGCATGGGGGTTGGAGTCAGCTGGGAACAACAACAGTTTCTGGGGACCACACGAGGAAACTGGGCAGGGAGGAGGAACTCACACACTGCAGCCACAACCGTCTTCAGCTGACCATGGCTCCCTGTGCAACTCAGCTGGAGTGGTCAAGGAGTGGCTTTGGAGCTTCCTTACCCCTGGGACTGCTGGGGATAGCAGCAGCAGCAGCTGGTTGGGGCAGGGGGAGTCAAAGGGCGGGGGGGTTCACTAAGCATGGAGGGAAATGGGGAATTCTTACCTGATTTGAAAATGTCTGGCTCCTTCTCCCATGATGTACTATAAACAGGGGGCAGGGGTGCAGTCATGCATGTGTTCCAGTAAATGTTGCAAAAATAGTGTTGTTGGTAATTCAGCGAGGCAACTCAGCAACTCCCCCATTTTACAGATGATTGACTTCTGGATGAATATGAAAGTCCAATGAAATGAAATGTAGCCAAGTGGTGTTGTATTTTTACTAACTGCAATCATATTAAATGTATATTTCAACAATTTAAAGATTAAAAAAAAAAGTTTGACTGTCCACAGCTAGTGATCTAATGAAAAGGTGAAATACTGTTACAGAACAAACTGGTATTCAGTCCCAGTCTCTTCCCCAGCAGAGCCAACAATGGATATAAATCTCGTTATCTAAGGAATCTCAACCACAATCTATATTCACTTTTCTTGAAAAAAAAAAAAAATCAATGAAACAATACCTTCCTTACATCTGTAAAAAGAAATTCTATTATTCACAGATTGCATGATGGTGAGCTTTAGAAAAAAGATCATCTCCATTGCCAAACAACAGATCAATATCTTTCTTTAGTTAGTGTAGATATAAAAGAAAAAGTGCTGTAACTTGAGCTCAAATTGAGGGTGAACTTGTTAAAACAATTCTTAAAGTGCATGGTTTTCAGAATTGTTCTCTCTCCTGATTCCCAACTATAGTGCCTGAACAATCTTTATTGCCAAAATTATTGTTGTTTTAATACACTCCTGGGTGTTATAAACTCAAAAAAGAAGCAACCTTCTTAAAAGTAATTTATACCACTGAAAGCTTCTCTGTTGTGCTATGGTTTCCAGACCTAAGTGTAATTAACCCAATGGTGCTGGCAACATACATTTCCTTTTGATACAAGATGCTGAACATATAGTAATGGCAAAGTCAAAACAACAAAAGAAGTGGAATGCTGACAGTATACAATGATTACACAAGTTAACAGGAGCTGAAGCTAAGTTGCCATGTACAGTATATTATTTATCAATTACAGTTGTTAAATTTTGTTACCTCTGCTTTAAGACACCTACAAATGCACACTCATAAAAAAGAGTTTTAAAGAAACCAATTACACTGTTAAGAGCAGCAAATTACAGCATACCCAGTGGGTCACTGCTGTGTTTGGGTTCTGAAGAATGCAAAGTGACAGTGAAGAAGCCTGTCAGAAATCTGTTTGCGGCTCCCCAGTTCTCTATGAATGTCTCTAGTGCTATTTTAGTTCACATTAGATGGCAATGGTCCCAAGAAGTCATTTGAGTAGGGATAGTTAGAGGCCATTTATAAATGCTACATTTTTCTAGATTTAATCTGGACTACAGCCATCACTATATACACGTGAACACTTGTAGTCCAAATTAAAATTGACTCCAGTCCAAATTAACTAATTCTTATTGAATGGGGGTTAAAATTGCAGACTAGGGCACTGCACTGTTTTGTGACTCTTATTGCAAATAAGGAGGACAAGAAGGGACTTGAAAGAAGTGTTATTAATACCAAAACAAAAAAGATATTATTTTTATATACAATATTGCTTATGGCGTTTTCTCCTGCAAACCCTCTTCCCTTCCCTCTGTAGCAAGACAGTAGTAGCCAGGCTTGGGGTGCCATGTGATACCTCCCCCCAATGCCACTCCAATGAGCTGCCTGTGGTGCCCAGGGTAGTTGGGGAAAAAAAAACACTGCCACCATGGTTCCCAGCTGCAGCCCAGCAGTGGGTGGCTTGGGGTCCCCACAGGGAATGCCCCAGGCCAAGGGGAATGTAAAAAAAGGCCCCATAGGGCCCTGCAGCTCCCAAGAGGGGCTCTAAAACATTCAGCAGTCCATCCTGGGGCTAGGCTGGGGTGCCCAGAAACTCCCCCATCCCAGATGTTCCAACCTCACCTGCAGGACCAGTAGAATCCCTATCAGGTGTTGCCCCATAGGAAACCCCCTGCCACAAACAATACTTATTGTATATTAAGACAAAAAAAAATGCTTTATTTAGGTGTAAAACAATAAATGAATAGTGGTAAAAATACCGTTCAAGCTAAGCATGAGTTCCTATTATTCCCTAACTTACCCGAGTGTCCAGCACCTCCTGTTTTCTCTGCTGCAGAACCTCCTTGCTGGTCAATGATCGTCTATTAACCCTTCATTTGAACTGAAATCTGATTCAAACTCTGTGATGTGGATCAGTTATCATGGTTTAGAAAATGGTGAGCATGTCTACAAATGGCTAGGCAAAACTGGGCAGTTCTGCACTTTGGGTGGCACTGGTGCACTTGGAGGCAGCAGAATAGTGCTGGGAAAGCAGTGGCAGCAACTGCTATTTTTATGCTGAAGTCATTGCTCAGAACTGGTGCCTCAGTCCCTGCCCCAAGGCATAGAGGCTATCCTTGCACTTACCAAATGCCCAAGCACACAAGGAGATGAAAGTCTGTCTGTATAAGCCTAGAACTATCAAAAACTTTGTTTCACTCAGTGGTTTAAAAGTGTTTTCATACTGATTTGTTTTTTATATACTCTAGTCAATTAAGTAATTGCTTAATTATATCAATGCAAACCACCCTTTTCAGATGTGCTGGATCATCAGCATATATAACATAAATACATCCATATAGGCACATTTTATTCTTTTAAAATTTTAGTCAATTAACTATATTCTATAAACAGTTATTTGCTACTTGTTCACTCAAATGAAATAATCTGACATATAATTTGCAATGCATTAATGATAACTCTTCCAAAATAGCATCTTTAACAGCTTGTTATTTCAGTTTAGTGCCTTATTTTATAAGAAATTAAAATGAAACAAAACACAATTTAAAAAGGCAACACATTACTTTGGCCCAATTACATTTTAGTAAAGAAATAATTTGCTCAGTAGTGTCATTCAGGTAGTTAACTGGGCCCTATGTATTCTGTGATTCCCCAGCAGCATTGCATGAAAATTAACCAACTGCTACAGAGCTGTGCTCCAGAAATTTATCTTTCATTAACAGTTAGGGTTTCAAGCCCTCCTGAGAACAAAGGTGACCTTGAAAAGTGAACTGCATACTATCCTCTTGAGCTTGTTAGCAGCTTAAAAATTTAATTTTGAGACATGTGAATTGCCTTGGTCATAACACTGGACTGTTAACACTGAAACCTAAAAAGAACAACGAAGGCTTATTGAAAATTTAAACTGGAGGAAGGGGAAAGTGTAAAATAAATTGTATTTAATATAGAAATAGCACAAAAGTTTCTGAAGTGAGTATTTTTATTTTCATATCTAATTCAATACAATGTCAGCATTGATAATAATCTGATAAATATTTCAAGAATGTGTACTAAAGAAAGCTAGGGCTCATATTGTAGAATTTAGACCTGCATCTCTCAGAACACACACAAGCTTAGCTGAAAGGACTGATTCCAGTTTACTGCAGGAAAGCAAGTACCTCTTATGCAGCAAAGGACTTAAAGTGTGCTCATCCTTAGGGATAAAGCAATAGCAACAAATTATTCTCAGTGCTGTATAGGAATAAGAACATCAAATTAGTTGCATTATCAATAAATATACATTCTAGGGAGGATGAGGCTCCCTGCAGAAATACACATTCTAGGGTGGCTCTCTGCTCATAAAAAATGTTACCAAATTAATCAAATCTATAGTTATTCTTTAATGTTTGGTCCAATACCTCACAGCCACATTATAGTTTCCATTTTATAATTCAATTCTGATGTGATGATATGTTCCAGCAGATAACTATTCAACCTGACTTAACATCAATTCCTACTGTTTGAGAATTCAGTCTTGCAGCCCCATTCTTTCTGTCTTCAAAAAAACTGGGTGTAATATTGATCTTGGATACATTTAAATTGATCCTATTAGATTTGATTTGTGTCATCTACACAAATCAAATCTGTGCATCTGCGTGAGACACTTTATTTGAGATTAGAGCTAATTACTGTGCAGTAAGTGTCACCATCATCTACACATGCAGATACTTACTGCACAGTAATTTGCTCTAATCGCAAGTAAATTTCTACCTGCAAATGTAAGTAGAAAATTAAGTCTTGATTATTTGCTGCGCAATAGCACGCATGTGGCTGCCTGACCTGGAACAAATGTGCTCCTGGTCAGCTGGGGATGGAAGATTGCCTCCTGCCCTCAGGAGTTGCCTGTTGCTGGGGTGGGCTCTGCACCAAATCCCATGTGGACAATGTCCCCCTGCCCCGACAGCAATGAGCTCCCAGTCCTCACTTCGTGATCATAGAGCAAGTGCTGAGAGATCCTTATCTCCCAGTATGAGCACCACAGTTATGGCACTGATTTCACTGGGAAATTCTTATCTCCCAGCCTGAGCTCCACAGTCCCAGGGCCCAGATTGAGAGATTCTTTTCTCCCAGCACCAGCTCTGCAGACACAGGACCAGCACTGGGAGATTCTTCCCTACCAGTGCTGGCTCCACGGTCATGGGGCTGGTGCTGGCAGAGAAGAATCTCTCAGCATCAGCCCTGCAACTACAGAGCTGCCACTAAGGTAAAACAATCTCCCAGCACTGGCCCCACAACCATGGAGCTGGCACTGGGATATAAGAATCTCCCAGCCCCAAATCTACAATTGCAGAGTTGGGGCTGGGAGCTCCCTGCTGCCAAGGCAAAGGTACATACTGCCCACCTGGGATCTGGCAGCAGAACTGGCCCCAGCAGAAGGCATCTCCTGGGGCCAGGGAGCAATATTTTAGCCCCCACCAGGAGAGAGCTGTCTCCTGGCCCTGTGCTCCCTGCCAGCCCCTGAGTTAGCACTCAGGGGGAGCCTAGAACCTGGCTGCTACTGGGACACGGTGCAAGGCCACAAGGACCAGGAACAGCAAATCTGCTCTCATATCCCTGCACATGTAGATGTGTGCCTGGGAGAATTTACACTAGAGTACTTTATTCCAGAGTAAACTGTTCCTGGATTATCTGCATGTGTAGACCTACCCAGTGACTATGTCTACATGAGACACTGAATGCACAGGTGTTATTGCGCAGTCATTTGGTACTTGTATACACTCACTGCGCAGTAGCATACCTGAACAGCTTTTTGGTGACACTGACTGCACAATAGCTTGTTACTACTGTGAAGTAGTGTTATGTCATGCTTCATGGCACATGACACTACTGCATAGTTGTAACACATCATTGTATAGTCAGCATCACATGTAAACCTGGCCACTGAGAATCAATTTAGGAAAGTTACACCCATGATTTGTTATAAAACTCTGCAATGTTTTGCATGCCAAAAAAAAATTAAAAATACAGATCTATAAGGCTGTATAGAGGGGGAGTATTACCTCTCTGGACCTATTCATCATGCACCTGCATGATAAAGTGTGGTTAGCTTTACTGACCATTTCATCACACTGATGACTCATGTTTACCTCGGAGTCAACTATGACTCTGAGATCCCTCTGCTGTGCTGCCGAGAAGGTCATCCCCCAGTCCGTAAGTGCATTGGTGATTCCTTCTCCCTAAGTGCAGCACTTTGCACTTATCTTTGTTAAACAGCATTGTATTCTGTTCTTCCCCCTTTTCCAACCTATTCAGATCCACCTGGATCCATTTCCTACCCTCTAATGTGTTAATTTTACCCCATAGTTTGGCATCAGCCACAAATTTGGACAGAGTGAATTTTACTGATGGATGAATAGTGGAGAGCAAAGCAAAGTTCAAACATATAGTTGGTTTCCTAACCTCTATTTCTTTCTTATATTTTGATCATCCTACTTTGGAACTATATCAAAATCTATGTCCGAAATCTATGGAAGAGTAACTTTAATGAAACACATATTTAAACTTTACCAAGTTGTGCATGTCTATTTGTCCCTTAACCATGTGGAACAGCATGCCAACAATTAACTCATTTGTTTATATTAAATTTATAAACTGTTATATAGTTCTCGTCATATGACATTTGGAAAACTTACATGTATTACTTTAGTGTTCAAATATTAAGAAGTATGAAAAATTAATATCCCTACTTTGCAGAACTGAGATTGGCATAGTCCCACTAGATTTATCCAACAACAAACAAGAAAACTGGTAGCAAAACCGTAAGGAAAATTGACTTCTTTTGAAGCCAGCAACACAACAATATGTATGAGTATTCCTGTCCACTCCCAACTCTTTAGAAATAGGAAAAAAATCTCACTACTAGTAGATTTCCCAATAATTGTCTTTCATGGGTGTTGTGCAAATTTCTCCAATGTAAGATACCATTTACTGTCAGAGAAAAAACACTAAAATATATAACTTGTCTAATTCTATACAACAATTATATTTATTAATTTCTCTGAATCCTGTAGAATACTTTGGAAACATAAGAGAATTTTTTAAATTGTTTTAGTAGAAAGTAAAAACAGAATTTTCTATTTTTAGAGAAAATAAACCCATTCCATAAAAAAATTACACTAATCAAAGCTATTGTTTTTCAGATTTCTAACACAATGGTTTGTAGCTAAGGTAGAGTGGCTATGACAGCACATTTTTATTAATCTTTGCTTGGACCCAGCAAAAAACCATTTTTTCCCTAGTCTAACACCTATCAATTATGTTGTTTACATATCCCAAACACTTCCTAGGTGCCAATTAGCTCCAACTGTAGTAACTCTGATTATTTTGAACATACAAAATGAAGTGCTTTAACATACTTCAACAGTTCCCTTGAAGAAACATAGTAAGTGAGCATATATTATAAGCAACAAGATGAGCCCAAATAATTAATACACTGATGCACTTCACCTGCTGTAATGTTTGCTCTTACAATATTAGGTTGGTATGAAATAAATAACACTCTTCAGACAACTTGTTATCCCACTTTTTGACAAGATGTTTCAATTTATATAATTATTTTGTTTGATTTATTGTTGTATCTTTACTCAAGTTACGAATTCTAATAATATATTATCAATGTCATTAGCTGTTTTTTGGTAGAAATCATTGCTTTTAATCAAGCTAGCATTTTTATTGCAGTGGGGATATACTGTTTGTACTTCTATGGAATCAAAATGCCCTTTTTAATGGTATGATGGGAAAACACTTCCATGTTTTGCCAGGCACAATAAAGAAAAACAGGGACATGTTACTGAAGGAAAAAAATGATAAAAAAAAAATGCAACTAATTCAACTAATTAATTAACTTAATAAGTGTATTAGCAACAAATATCAATAGAGGATCATCAAATCATGTGAAACAAGTAAACAAATAGCACCCTAATTTTGCAGAAAATATTTAAGAAATGTTTGCTGTCAGTTGTTACTGGCTGTAATTGTCACCTAAGTGAAGCTCATGTGCATCACAGGGTAAAAAAGAAAAAACATCAGGGATAGGACACCAAATTACATTTCTGAAATACATCTCATTTTAACAGATTAAAAGATAAAACTAATGACATCTAGAATACCATAGCTAGTTTACTGCCCTAACTCACTAGCATAAATCAATGGAAACTTCTCATCATGTTCAGTTATACCAAAAGAAAACAAATCACATCTATAACATCTCTTTCTATATATATAGAACCATGTCTATATTACTTCTTGCAAACTATAGTTTTCATGTATGAAGGATACAGATTTTGATAATTAATTGATATGGTGTCTGTTTTTCAAATGCTGACAGGATACCCGTGACTATTACCAGTATTTGCTGTTTGTACAGGTATGAAATGGTTGGACATTTATTTCTGAACTGTTCCCAAATACTTGATAATGTACAAGCAATTAATTAAACAAAAAGAGCATTTTTAAATTTAACCCCACTAAAACCATATTTGAAAAGGGACCTGCTTCACCACTTGAAATATTTTCAAATGTATTAACTAACCTGGCATGTATTATAAAGTATTAAATAAGAGAGTATTAAATAAGAGATTTTATTTTTAAACAAGGAGCTGCAATAGTAACATAAAACATGAAAAGAAATTAAAAAAAACAGTTGCTAATTGAAATAACCCCTCATTGTTAAATATATTTGTAGTTCCAAAGGTCTCTTACTGGCATTGTTGTATGTCACACCTTTATTATGGTAGTGATTACTGAGAATGGTTATCAGCAGTTACAGCTGAGCAGTCGGAGCAGCTCATTACAAGGTACTTTTTTAAATATTTGATTTCATACATGCAAAAACTGCAATGTCACGTCATCTAATACGTTAATGTATTGAGATGTTAAAGTAAGAAAGAATACTTTTTTTTGTAAGGAACCATTCATATCCTCACCACAGAGATGTCTTAACACAGGACAACTAGTATGTTTTTCTAGGCAGTCAGTTTTGGATGTTTGCTAGTGAATCAGGATGTGTCTACACTGCAACCAGGAGCAGGGATTGCACAGTGGGTAAATGCATGTCCTCTGGCTTTAACTTATTATAAGGGAGTAAAACAACCTACAAAAACATGACAGTATGATTTGCTCAGGACTACCAGGAACATGGGGACACATTCAGACAGGCTGAGGTTTGTGCTGCTGTGTACTCATTGTCATTACCAGTTGTAGCTAAATTAAAGGTGGTACAGACGTTCCTACCCATACTAGAATCACACCTTTGGTTGCAAGAAAACACAACACAAGCATATACCAGTGTCCATTCAGATAGGATACAGAGGGCAATGGCAGTAGCAGCTATTCTACATTGCTTCTATTAGTTCACATGGTCTATGGCAGGTAGAACTGGCCTCTTCACCAAACTCTGCAATGCTGGGCTGGGATTTAGTTCCAATTAAAAAACAAAACAAAACAGTTTATTTATTCTTTCAATTTGGGTACCTATCTAGATTAAATGTCTTTCAGTATCTTTAAAATATTTTCTGAGTTGGAAAATCAGATTGAATGATGTATCATGAATGATGCCCGTTTTATTGAAGTCTATACATTTGAGCTGTATTATGTTAAAACTCAATGAATTACACCTATAATTGCCATTTACAGTTTGCTTCTATCATGTGTACATCTAAAGCTATTAAAGTTTAAATTTGCATAAGGACTGTATACATACCCTGTATTTATGTCATAAAAATATTTCATTCCTATAAGGTAAATAACCAGTTATGCATTATTATTTTTAAATTGTTTACAGTTTGAGAGAGCACAAAACTGTCTATAAACAAGTAATCAAGGGAAAAATACTAATTTTGGTTTTAGAATAGTTGAAAGTAGGCATAATGGAGAAAATGTATTTCTCCAATGAATCCCATTAACTGGTTTCCTTGAAAATTTCATTACAATAATATCCAGAGCTGAATCAGTATTATATTAGGTACAATAAATATAATGGTAATAAAGATGTAACTTGCTAATACCTGCCAGCACCTTCTGGTTTAACATAATTTTATCATCATTGAATTGAATTGAATGGTTGCTTTCAGTCAAAAAAAAAAAAAAAAAAATGGAGCTTGCCAAGAAGACTACTGGATTTCACTGGATGAACTGTAAAAGTTTCTGTTGGTGAAAGGGATATTATTTCTTTACAGGCTTTGCCCTTTTTCATGTTATAAAATTTATGTTAAACTGCTAAAACCTTACAAAATAGAAGAAACAGAAGTTTAACTGCTTGTATTGTACTCTAATATTGGATTGACAGTGTTCATCAGCCTATTGGTCCATTAGTTACAATAAATGAAAATCATATATATACAGGTGGTATAGGATTTAAACACACATATGTAGAAATAGTAGAGGTAATGTAATGTTTCTCCCAACTATGTAGTTTGTCCAATAAAAGATACTATCAAACAAATCTTGCTTCTTGAATAGTCTCTGGATTATCACAGATACAGTTACTACAAAAATATCTAGTCAACTATATGAAAGAAATATTCCTTTCTAAGTCCAATTTGTTAATACTCGGAGGCTGACAATGGGGTATGCAGTGATTCAGAACATATACTTAGGTATTGGCCTCCCTATCTGATGTAAAGGCAATAGATTAAAATAAGACCTCTTGTTGCACTTCTGGGGCATGTCCAGATGAGTACAGATGTTTTTTTTCCCTGGGAATAAATAGCAGCAGCACACCTTGTGCTGCTGCACCTTGTCCTCAGGGAACACTTGTGCCAAGCACATTCTGGCATGTGGCAGATTACCCTGGGTGGGGTAGGGGAGGCTGGGGACAGCAACTATGCTAGCCCCTGAAGCCTTACCTGGGGTCCTCTTGGGTCTGCAGCCATGACAGGAAGCCTGGCCAACACCTGGAGCATGTCTCTGGCTGGCCAGAATCCCGTTTTGGACAGTACGTGCTACCGCCACGTGCTGCCTCATTTTTTTCAGTTTTTTGTTTTTGTTTTTTTTTTTACCCCAGGATCTCCTGGGGTCAACTCTGCTCCCCCCGCCCCAAGGTAGCAATGCAAGGAATGCCTCCATGTGTAGTGTGGGGTACTGCAGATGGGTTTGCAGCACCACATAACACGCATATCATACATTTCTACTTGTCTGAACATGGCCACTTGTCTGGTGAGCTCTGAGGAGGAGCTGATTGTCATGTCAACACTGACAGTGAAATGGAGAGGAGACATCCTGAACCCTGTATGTAGTCTACAAAATTAAAAAAAAAAAAATCAAGATAGTTTAGGTCCACTATCTTTTTGATAGTTTTTTTTTATGAAGGAGGAAAAGGTTCTCTTATTCATTTAAAGTGAAACTGGACTGCTGACACAAAATTACTACAAAAGCGGTAGGAATGGGAGAGCAAACAAGTTGAATAAAGATATTGGTAATAGATATGTATATATGAATCCCATAAAGATATAATGTAAAATAAAATTGAACTAGAGAATGAAGACTTTTTTTATGATACTAGCAAGGAAAGGTTAAATGGAGCCAGGTAGCTGCTTTAAAATACAAAAAAAAAGACTATAAATGCCAAATATGTAATTTCATGCACTTCTTCCTGAAGCATCTAGTGCTGGCCAGTATTGTAGGATAAATGCTGGGCTAAGCTGTCTATGGATTTCATCTATTATATGATTTTCTACGGCTTAGGCAAGTATAACTTGTCATCGCCTTGGAACAGGATGAATTGGACAGAGAGAAACCTTAGACCTTGCCATACTTTTAGCACTAGATAACAGCTTAAACTTGAAAACCTCTGGAAGTTAGTGAGTCATCTGCTTAGAGAACCTACTCTAGTCAAATATGCATAGTTTGGAATTTACAAAGAGTCAAATTGGACTGCTACCATTTTTAAAACAATATGGTGTCTAGCCTAAGGTTTAGTTTAAATAAGTGCTCATAGGATACAGGTAGGCATTTCACAAAATTATTGAATGTTTTCAGTTTTACCCAGTACTAGACTTTTCTTCTCTACAGTCTCCAAGTTAAAACATATAAATACATTTCATAATTAGTGGAATAGCATTTCAGAAGCAATTTAAAAGCAAAAGACCAATTGATATAGTTGTCTTGCATTAAATGATTTCATATTACCTGAACAGTAATAGACTCAGTAGACATAGCATAATTTGACAAAGAAGAGTATACTAGCCGTTCAGCAAAATGGTTCTATTTATTTTAAGCAGATATGCATGATGTGGTATTTTTTTATATCTTTTTAATCAAGCTTAGTGGAAATATTGTGCCTACTTATGCTTCAGTTTGAATCACTGCAGAACTTTTATGACAAGTATTTTTTCAAAGATAACTGCTTATAATTAGGGATTTACTTAATTTGCAGTTTTGTGGTTCCACGGAACACTGAAATCCGGGACTGTCTGTGAAAATCAGCAGAATCAACAACCACAAAGAAATTTATAAAAATAAAATGGTGGCTCCCCAAAGGGAGCAAATGGTTCTTGCTGCCAGGAAAGAAAGGTGCCAGATGGCGGGGCAGCACGATGAGCTGCAAACAAGGTATTAGCTGCCCCCTCCTCCTCCTTTCCCCTGCTGCGGCCTCCTCACCAATCAGCACTGAAGGGCAGGGTGGGGCAGCACAAAGGGCAGCCAGTAATCAAGATGGTAGCCGTCATCTTGTCCCTCTTCCCCCCCAGGCCTCTCCATTAATCAGCACCAAGGCATGGGGCCATCACAAAATGTCCATGAAATTGGCTTTGCAAGTCATGAGTGGGCTGCAATCATCCTTTTGTCTTTCTGCAATTTAGGTAGGTCTTACTTATAATATTGGTACATGTTCATAGATATGTATTTAAAAAATGCCCACAAATCCAAAACTCCATTTTCCAGGGAAAAAGCCTCAATAGATTTTACTTAACTTAAGCATGATTAAACTTAATTTTACATGAACACAAATTATATTTCAAATTAACAAACTGTGAAGGAAAACTCTGAACAGATGAAAGAAAATCAGATTATATCAATGTTCTTGTGACTATTAGATCTATTAGGAAATAAGAAAGTTCTAATACTGTCTAATGTTGCATAAAAGACAAAAAATGATGGGGATTAAGAAGGAGAGCATATTTAGTGGGTGAAATCAATAACAGAATTAAAAAGAGAAGAATGGCCAGTGCTGTGAACTGTTATATGCAATATAGGTTGCCTAATGAAATAGAAGTTCAGCAAGGAAGAGCATCTAGTGAAATCGCTCTACTGTATTTTAAAAAAAGAATAGTTTGGCTAATTGTATGGCTTTCATCCTTCTTTCACTCACTTATGGTAGTTTCATGTTTTAAAAGTAGTAAATGTGAAAGCTGTTGATCAATATTGCAGATGGGTGATTATTGCTTTGGAGCTACCGTGTGAATATTAGATATACCTCAAGCGGAAGGTAGTATTACTCATGAGATATTTTGATGCAACAATCTTCATTACAATGGTAACCACAAAGATGATGTAAATCTCTGTCCAAAGCCTTTTAAAGGCACTTTCAACATAATTTTTACTCAGAGACAAGTTCCTTTGTCCACAACACACAAAAAGTAGTGAAAAAGTTTTGAACAGTCTTCTCATGATTTCTACTTTGTGAATCCCACTTGAAACCAATATGTGCATAATAAATTATTACTAAACAGGTTAGGAGAATCTGTTTCTTAATTACTTCACCATTGGGAAAAGTAGCAGAAAGTAAAAAAAAACAATTAACTTGTTGAAAATTTGCAGACTAATTCAGTGCAGCCCAAATAAACAATTTAAAACACTTGATCTTCATACTCTGGAACACATTTAAGTTAGTATTCTATTGCTATTTAGCTGAAACTGAAAATATAGAAAGAAAAAATTTGAAAGGATAAACCTAGAAGTTTAATATTAATGGACAACAACTAGTTCAACATGAGAAACAGTGAGAAAATAGCAAAAAGCTTCTGTTGGACAAGAAAAATGCAGGATGAAACACATTTCTGCATATATATTTGCTTTTTTTATGTTAGAGGTACACGCTCAAAAAAAAATATCACTGCATCTGTTTTGCGTTTCATTTTATAACAACTTCATTTCTTCCAATAGTTCCTTACTACTATGAGCCAATTTTTTTGAGGCAGGAAAAAAAAATCACAACAACTTTGTGTACTGCGCTTTCCCTTTCACTACTTGGGTATAAGCTCATTACAGCCAATAGGACTCATGTCTGCTTAGCAGGACACACATACTCCTCACCAGGTATCTTGTGAATATTTCCCATTGCTCAATAACTATACATTTTGAAACACTACCAACAGCTCTATGAAATTGAAATTTTATGAATTCTATAAAAAAAACTAAATGTATTTGGTGACTTGCAGTACATCTATAACTGTTATTTACATCAAATTTGCTTTTAACGTTGCTGCATTGTTTCCAAGTGTTGGAGTTTCTTATTGCTAATATCAGTTATTTTTAGTGTCAGATAATGAAGTTCTATTTATGGCTTTGATGAGGATAAAACAGCTATTTCCTTAGCTATGTGCCAGGTACTGAGATTGATAACAGGACTAATCCTAATATAATTCTCTTAATAATGCCTGAGAGCCATTCAAGTACCTTAATACATCAAGATTTAAATGTTTTATAATATCCATAAACACTCGCAGAATCTACTATAGCTAATACTTCTAATAGTGAAACAAGTGAAAGGTGTTGTAAAAATCAATTTTCCTTCACCTTCAATGACTTATCTTCTCTCCTGAACAAATTAATTCCACACTAAAAAATGGTTAATGAAATTTTAGAGCAGCTCTGTGTTACAAAATTCTGTTCTTAACATAGCTTGAAAATATATGTTGAATTTTATCACAGAAAAAAAGGCTGAAATATAATCTTTTTAAAACAAATAATTCTTATTAAGTTTTATTCCTAAATTTTAGATAACAAACAGTGCACCATTCTCCTTTGTCATTCAGAAGTCTTAACCTGATAAATTTAGTAATACTGAGTAAACTCAAAAATGATTGAAATCGACTTTTGAGTTTAGAGCACTAGGCCTCTAATTCAGCAAAGTAGTAAAGCACGATCTTAATGTTAAAGTGATAAATAATTCTAGATATAAGGGAGCTAATTACATATGTAACCTAAAATCATGTTAAGATATTTTACTGCAAGACAGAAAGATTGCTTAGGTTCCTGAAAGGGTTTATTCCCTCCACATCTGCAAGACTATTTTTACTATCACATTTTGCATCCTTTACAGCTATTGGGCCTGCAATTAAAAAAAAGCCAAATGCAGGAAGGCAGGGAATTGCAGAGTATTTTTGGAGGTATGTGAAAACCAAAGGAAAGGCACTCTTGCAGACTTTGAAACTGGACAAAAACCAAAGGTTTCATTACAGGATTTCAGTGGGAAAGAGAACAATTTGCCCAATGCTACTACTACTTATTATTTCAAATATTGCCAAACTCTGAGGATGCTGCTACAGGTTACCATTTAGCTATTCTAAATCTGTGGAATGTTAGGCCATGTTAAAGTTAGTAGTCACAGGTTAAGGCTTAGTGCCATCTCGGACCCGCGCAACTATGACTTGCTACTAGAAAGCCTGGTGAACCAGGGCATGGCCTGGAGCAAGATCTCTATTCTTCGTCTGGGAACAAAGATCCAGGAGTTAACTGAGGTGACAGCATGGACCCAAGAAAGAATGCCTCTAGGCTCCATGCTCTTACCACTCTTGATGCTAGGCAGCCCTTCCCTTCCCACTGCCCTCCCCATCAGAAGGCCACCCTCCCTCAATTTCTCCTGGTAAGGAGAGAGCTGCCAGGATGGGAGACAAAAGGCTTAGCCCTATGAGGGAAGGGCTGCATGCTTGGCCCCTACGCTAGGGGCCCAGATCATGTTTCCAGAGGTCCTTGGAACTGGCAGCATGGTGCCATGTGACCTGAGGTCACACCCATCAGGGTGGATGAGGTGCTGGCCTGGGGCTAGTACCATCCCCTAGGGAGCAGAGCTTACGAGGGTAGAAAGTTCGTCAGGGATAGAGGCGCTGGAAACTGTCCACTCTGGAATGCTGCATGACTGACTGCAAATTGGTTCCTTTATGTCTGTGGGGCAGACTGACAATATTCTAGCTCAAGCAGGGTAAATCAGTTCAAAGATAAGCCTTGCCTTAAGTGGCATAACTTTATGATACTTAGATGGTATTTAGCACAGTTTAGCACCCTTTAATGCATGGAATCTTCTAAGTACCTTTAGAATGGTTCAAAGGGAACTTGTAACACAACCCTTATTTTTCCTAAATTAAACACAATGCCAACATTGGGCAAGACAGATCACCAACTCATAAAATAAAGACAATCTAGAAAATAGGACTGATTCTGAAAGAAATGGGACTAAAAAAATCCTTAAAAATCCTAAGGCAATATTTTGAAAAACTAAGACCCATTCTTTGTTTCAGCTTTTATACTGCTGTACTGAAAAAATACTGTATGTAAGACTTACTATATGTACGAGTAGGAACTAATAATGTATCCATCATCAAAAAATCTGTCTAGTCTCTTTTTGAATCGGAATATATCATGTACCTCTACACTCTCCTTTGCTAATGAGTTCTACAAGTTAACTACATGCTGAGTTAAAAAAGCACTTTCGCTTGTTAATTTTAAATCTGTCTGTTGTTTATTTCAGTGTTTCTCCCTAGTCCTAGTATTCTGGGATTTGGTGACAAACAGTTCCCTATTTATTTTGCCCATGCTCTTCATGATTTTACAGACCTTCAGCTTTTTCCCTTTCAAAATGAAGACCCCTAGGCTTTTTAGTCTGGGATGACAGCTGCTTCATACCCTACTCATTTTGGCTTTCCTTTTTCTAATTCTGCAACTTCCTTTTTTGAGAGGCAGAACTACACACTATATTCAGGATGCTGGAACACAATTGATTTGCATTATGATTTTTCGTGTTTTGTATTCAATTCTATTCTTAATGATACCCAACATTTTATTGGCTGTATTGCTTCCTGTGCAATAATTGATGTTTTTAGAGAATAATCTACAATGACTCCAAGGACTCTATCCTGAGTTTTAATAGCTAGGTCAGCACCCAGTACTGTATATACGCAATTGAGGTTACTTTTCACCAGGTGCATTGCCTCACACTTGTCAATATTAACATACATCTGCCACTTTTTTGCCCACTCAACTTGAAGACATTCTTCTGCAGTTCTCTCCTTCTGCTTTGTATTTAACTATCCAGGATAATTTAGCATCATCTGCAAACCTGGAGATTCCACTGCACTACTTTTTCCAGGTCATTGATTAAAATAGTGAATAAATCTGGCCTGGTCCAGAACCTGGCAGGACACAGTAACCTTCTTCCATTCTGAAAAGTGATCATTTAGCCCGGAGATGTGAACAAGGCAGCCCACAGAACCCTATCATCTACCCTGCTATGTCACTTGTGCATCCCCACATACTCCACATGATGGTTTCATAGATACTAGGGGCTGGAAGGGACCTTACAGATTGAGTCCAGCTCCCTTGCACTTGAACAGGAAAGACTGCTGGGTTCAGATGACCTCAGCAAGGTGGGCATCAAGATGCTTTTTGAAGATGACCAAAGTGGGTGACTGTACCACTTTTGGAGGGACCCTGTTTCAAACCTTGGCACTCAACTTGTAAAGAAGTCTTTCTTTATGTCCAGTCTGAGGCAATCTTCAGCCAGTTTGTGCACATTGTTTCTGGTCTTCCCTTAGGTGGCCTTGGTGAACAGATGCTCCCCCAGACGTACCCTTCTCTTCTACAGACAGGACAGTCACAAGTCTTTCAGCCTCTGCTCATATGACCTGCTCCCTAGGTTTCTAATCATGTGTGTGGCCCTCCTTTCAACTCTCTCAAGATTTTGCACATCCTTCTTCAAGAGCAGCACCCAGAACTGGATGCAGTACTCCATCTGTGGTCTCACCAAGGCTAAGTCAAGCCAGAGGATGATATTTTCAGCCTTTCTCAAGATGACTTGATAGATGCATGTCAGTGTTTGATGTGAACTAATCATTCAGGAGTTCAGTTTTGTCCTGAGTGTAGGTTATCAGCTACTCCATTTCATTCATTAGGGGCCCTATGCTTCCCTTGTTTTTTCCAGCTCCCTATATATCTGAAGATGGACTTTTTGTTGTCCTTGATTCCAGTTGCCAATTTGTATTTGAGTTGTACCTTTGCTGTCCTAATCCACTCCCTACAGGTACAGGCTATTGCCGAGTACTCTTACATGCTTCATGCAGCATAGGGTACCCACACCATAGCACCTACACTAGACCACCCCTGTACATGGGATCAAGTGTGTACGATCAAACATGGACTGGCTCCATGCTACTCATCTGGCCTGTGAACTGTCCCTGTGCCACTTTTGGTCTGTGGACAGGTCCTGCACCAACAAGCTGAAAGAGTTGGTTTAGCCCTACTATTTACTTCCTAGCTTTTAGTGAGCTTTCAGTCCTCAAAAGAACCTGCCCTTCAATACAATTGCAACTTGGACTCTTCTCAGCATATTATATTTGCACCTGTGACTTCTGATTCTTTCTTCTCTAATAATTCTGCAATTTCATATTTGTGTTTATTCAGAACTTTCAAGTGAATGCTGTCTAGTCCTGCAACTTAGTGCTTAAATTATTGATTTGCTGCAAAATTTCTTCTATTGTTGTTTCAGCATGAACCAACTTTTCAGACCTATATGCCAGGATAAATGATCTAGCATGGGAATTCCCCAAATACCTACTTGGGTAAAAATACAAAGCAAAAAGTTAATTTAGCTTTTCTTCTGTAGCCCTATCATCCCTAAGCACAACTTTTACTCTTTGGTCATCTAATAGTCCCAACCAATTGTCTAGCTGGTATTCTGCTTCTGAAGCATTTTTTAAAAAGCTTTTATGATTAACTTTATCATTTTTTGCAATATGCTTCTTGAATTATATTCTGCCCTGCCTTATTTCACTTCTACATTTTACTTGTCAGTTTGTTGTACTTTCCTGTTTTCCTCATTTGGGCATGCCTTCCATTGTTTTAAGTTTACCTTTTTGGTCGGGGTAGCTTCCTTAACTCTGCTAGGAAACCATTCAGGGGGTGTTTAGACCACTTGGTACCCTTACTGCAATATGCACTTTTCCTGTGCCTCTACTATGGTTCTTTTTAAATAGCTTCCAGGCTGTTGGCAGGTTTTTTACATTTCTGTTTCATTAACATTAACATCTTTATTTGAATGTGATTTCCCTTCCTAATACTGTATATACGAATGGTCAATATTTTTTACTTATTCCATCCTGCTAGGATGTTGAATGTCATTATGTTATGGTCAGTGTTACAGAGTGGATCAGCAACAGATACCTCTTGAGCCAGGTCCTGTGTGCTACTCAGGATTAGCTTTAGAATTGTTTCCTCTCTCGTGGGTTTCAAGACAAGTTATTGTAGGAAACAACATGTTTTAATACAATAAATGAATATCTCCATATCTCATCTTGATGAGTATTTATTTAGTCTATGTGAGAACAGTTAAAGTCTCCCATTATTATATATTGTCCCACTTCTGCAGTTTCTGATCCTCCTGATGAGGTGGGTGGTAGTACTATCCTAGTACCAGAGGCATAACTAATAGATTTTTCACCCTGGACAAAATTCCTCTGTGCCCCAAGGAAGTGGGAGAAGGGGTGCTGAGTGCTAGGTGGTGCAGGGTGTTTCTGTCTTGCTCATATGACCGGGTGAGACAGTGTTTTAACTTGCAATGATAATTAATACTTGATACTAATAGGAAGCTGTATGACTCCTACCACTTACATTTTAGTAAAATTGGAGATTTGATTTGAAGCTTAAGTTTTTAATTTTCTGAGATAGCTCAGAGCTGGAAATAATATTATACTTTATGACACGTAGTTCCAATCTCTGGAATATGAAGAGATGAACAAAATATAATGAGATGCACACTGTTAAATTAACAGTAAATGTTAATTGCTAGATAACAATATATGGCAACAGATTGCAGTTTGTTTTACTTTAGTGTTTTAGTAATATATTTTCCACTTATACTTTGGAATTATAGCCTCATAAATCATACTGAAGCCAAATGAATGTGTTAAAGACTTTTTGACTTTTTATAAAGGTTCATTAAGGGAAAAAATGGGTAACAATCCAACAAAAAAATAAAAAACACTGCCCACGCAGGGGCTGAGGCACAACAGACAGAGCCCAGGGCTTGGGCCCACAAGCCCTGCCCTCAGTCTAAAAAAACCCCCCAGCTAATACAACAGCCCACTCAGACCGTTTCCAGTACCCCAGCTATAAACACAGTTTTAAAAGTTTTTTCTACATACCTTGAGGTATCAGGTGCAGGTTGCAGACACTGCAATGCTGGGGTGCATGGAGGATCCTACAGGAGTAGGGGGGCCCACCACATGCTCAGTGGCAAACCCAGGTCTGCCAGGAAATGTGCCAGGCCTGCCCCCCCGCCCGGCTCACCCTCTCCGGTTCGGTGATAAGCCTCAGGGGGACCCAAGGTCCCACTCCCCCAACCCAGGAGGCACCAGTTGCTGAGCTGGGGGAGTGCAAGGGAGCACCCTGTATGCTCCCCAGCAGACTCAGAAGTGAATCAAAAGTGCTTCTGGTCCACTTCCAGGTCAGCTGCTGAGCATGCTGGGGAGCCCCCCACACTTCCAGGGGACACTTCATGCGCTCCAGCATCACAGCATTCACCAGCTGCCTGGTACCTTGAGGCATTGTAGAAAAGGTGCTACTGAACATTAATGTCACAAAAAAAGGTTTGTTTGCACTAATGTGCAGTACACTAAATCTACTGTGCATTAGCATGCGTTTTTGCCTATTGCACTAATGCACAGTAGAATTACTCTACTGCGTGCAAAATCTCATATAGACATGCTCTCTGTTTTGTTTGTTTTTTACCTGGGAAAGCTATTAATTTGGGGTGATCAGCCTTCTGGCCCCTCAGCCTTAGTGAGTGCTACAATGTCAGTCCACAGGCCAGATCCCGTAAGTGGGGTAGGTGCATTGGCTAGAATCTGTGCATAGCCTGAAAATGAAGTACTAAAAGAGTCTATATTTAGCATTTATTTTACTTCAACAGAGGCCTATCATAGTGCCCACTGGCCTGCCATGTCTACTCCTTAACTGAAGCAATTATTGGAGATTTTTCAGATCTCAAGGACAGCAAGAGTCCTATACTTAGACTGTAAGTTCTGTGGAAGAGGAGGATCTCCCTGTTTTCTGGGTTTGAATAGCACCTCCAAAAATAGTATGCTGATTATGATTGGGATTCCTCGGCACATCTGCAATCTAAATAAAATAGTATTCTATAAGAGAGAGACTCTGAGTTTGTATATGAGGTAGAGTTTTCTAAGCAGTTGGGCTGAAAAGATGCACGTAGTTTATGATAGACAGGCTGTGGCAGAAAGCAGGTAGGGTTTATGATTACAGAAAGTCAAGTGAATGCAAGCATCCTGCATTAATAAAATGCTTGTAGAAGTCAGAAAACATATACAAGTGGCTTTTAGAAAACTTTTTTTGCTTTGTTAATCATAGCCTGTTTCATGAAACCTCACTGCAACTACATATAAACATAGCAGATTGATTTAAGGAAGCCAAATAAATAATTGAAGTCAATTAAAAGTGTGAGTTTGTCATGTAACAAATAACAGCTGTAAGTATCAAATTTTTAATAAAATGAAAATAGAATATTGGACTTAATTCATTTCATGCATTTTAAGCATCTTGCTGAATTGAGGGTTTATGTTGATGGTGTATAAGGTTGTTAAAACTTTCCATCTGAGATTGAAGCTGTTTTAATATTAATAGGTTCTTTATGAGAATTTAATAACAAAGACATAGAATCCTTGTATTTTGATTCATGAAGGTTAATTACTTCCAACTGGTTGGCGAGGAAAAAAAAAATTGCATCTTAATTCTGACCTTAACATTTTTGGATAGATGCAAAAGGGTAATAACTTGTAGCATTGTACTCAAGCATCCAAATCTGCCTTATATAAGTTGCTTTGATGCATTTAACCTGTTGCATGGTGCCAGTTGTACCACGTACAATTTCTAGAACATGATTGTGTCATTACAGAAATAACTAGGTAGGTCTCGAGGAAGCACTGACATCTTTCAGGACTTTGTGGCTCATGCTTTCATTTTTTAATAAAACTCTACACCTGCAGATTATTTGAGAAACTCAACATTTTAAAAAGTTTAAGCTTCTTTATTGTGAACCCCCTCTCCCCCAAACTTTAAAAACATGAACTCTAAAGACTCAAAATAGTATACAAAGACATTAACAATTCATCAATTTTTGAAACCTCATTTTTAATCAAATCTCATAATTTTGTAAAGAATAACATGAATTTGGAAGTGTTCAAGTAATACATTACTATGAAACACCTCCATGACACTGTATTCATGTGAAAGGGAACAGTTTCACCAGTATAGAGATTGACAATGTACTGTATCAATAAATGATTTAATAACCCCTAATGGCTCCTAAAAAATCCATCTTTGGTGAACTCTTCTACTGTCATATCTGCAAGGCATTCACAGTGATGTCTGGCTGGTATCACAGTCATGATGACAGTTTTATTTAATTTAAGAAAATATCATTTCAGAGTGCTCAAACCAAACTAAGCAACAGTTAAGTTAGGTAATTATTGCGGGAGGGTCCTTCATCTTATTTCCCCTTTCCCCTTTTACTTTGTGTCATGCTCACTTACTATATATATTTTTTCTAAACAGGTTAGAAACTCTTCAGAGAAAACGCTATTGGTTATTTAGAACTGTGCATTTATATGGCACCTGGAGAGGGCCTAGATGGGGCTTGGAGCTTTTGAGAGATATCACAATATAAGCAGTAGCACCCTGAAATCTTCTTGCAGGGAAGAAAAAACATAGGGAATTCTTTTGAACTTTTCTCTCCGAGTTCAGACAGGAGTCAATAAAAACTTTAGTAAATGTAAATAATATCCTGGATCTAGTTGTTCACATTTTCTTTTGGGATTTGAGTTTTTAGGAGAGTTAGAAAAAGTAGCTTTAAAAATAAAAAGAAAAGAAAAAAGCTTTCCCGGAACACAGCAACATTAAAAAAACCCAAAAACAATACATGGTTTCATTCTTGCAGGGCTTCTTGGAGGTCAATCCTATTCGAAAGTAAGGATATCTTCAGCCACACACACCCAGAGGCACATTATGGTGCAACAGCATCTGCCTGGGACTTTTTTGATTCTCCAAAGCAGCTATGACTTCTACCCACACAGCCTCCTACCTCACTGAGCACCTCCATTGCTCCAGTGCTCAGTAGTACCTAACTGCCCCTCCCATTTTTTCCTCCCCTCTTCAGTAGCACTTACCTCTGCCTATAAGGGGAGACTCACCACCTGCTCTGCCTAAAGTGAGCAGCTCCCATGGATTCTCCAGCCAGGGGCTATATAGAGTGCCAAAGACAGTGCTGATGTCATACCCCGCCCCCTACCAGCACTTGCTCCTTGCCGGGTGCCCCTGGGTATACCCCACTGTCTGTGAGCAGGGGCTAGAAACAAGGTACTGCCCACTGATGCCACTTTCTGGCCCAGCCCAAACACCCCACACAGCCACTCCATTCAGCCAGGCCAGCAGGGGACCCTTTAATCTCTCCAAATCAAAGTAGTTCCAGTTTACTTCTGGGTTCACCGCCAAGCATATGGAGGGCCCCCCACACTCCTGTGGGATGCTCCATGCACCCCAGCATTGCAGTGACCACGAGCCATGCCTGCTACCTCAAGGTATATGGAAACAGCTTTTAAAGTTGTGTCTATGTCTGAACTGCTGATTCTCCAAATCAGCATCAACTCTTCAAATTGAATCAGGAACAGTGATCTGAATCAATGAATCAAACCAGTGTCCTCGATTTGAACTATATCCATATCCAAATTGAATAGGGCCCGCTTCATAAACATCTAACAGGTATTTCAGCACAAATAACTCTATTGTAATGTTGATCTGTTTCTTTCAATTGAACAATTACAAAACTCAAGCATTTATGTCCTTTTAAAGCAAAAGTATTTTGCAAAATCAAGAAGATGAAAATCTAGTGAAAAGGCTAGGAAGAATTTGTAGTACATATCAAATGTATGAAAAATACTTATACAATAAATATTCATGTATATATATCAACATAAGTTAAAACTGTAGTTAGGTACCAAGACTGAAATAAATACTAGGATACCAAAATGTTATATGAAGATCAAGGTGAATGAAAAGCTCTTTCCTAACTGGAAACTTAACTACATCCCTTTTTTTCTTCAGCAAAACCAAAAGATATTCTTTTTTCATTAATTATTGCTAATGTCTTCAACCATCAGCCAATTATTGCAATAGAGGAACATATGTAATGCACCAAAAGATGAAAACATGCAAAAGTATTTACACAGTAAAATTATATCTGTATTCCTGTAGCTAGATCCACTCCATATAGATGTGGTACCAAAAATCACAGCACCCAGCACACTACATTCAGCTGAAGAGCCTTTAAACAACATTATGGTATCAAACTACTTACCAACAATTTGAATACTGGAGACTTAACCGTAACTGTACATTCAATGAACTCTGAAACAATTATTTCACCCCACTTACCACAGTGTTGGTCTACTGCTTAATTTTAGCATAATGAATAGTGCAAATTTTAGATAATAAAATGCTATCTTTCCTGACAGAAACAAAAAGTTGTATTTGACCATGTTCAACTTAGTGCACAGTATTAGTATGTTTTGTAGCTGGGCTTGATTAGAAATACTAGTAAATACTGCAAGGTCTCCAAGGAAGAAAGAATTTTTAAATGTGCTCAGGAAATTGCTCATTTAGCTAGAATGAGGCTGTTTTTATTATGGAAACCATAGTTGGTGTCTCCAAATTGTTACTCTGAGACCTTGTATCGAAGTTGCACTGGCTTACAATATCCCACAAACATGGAGATCAGTATCTTCAGAAGCAATAAGTCTTATCAATACTACTAAAATGTTCCTATGCTGCACAAACTCAATCCTTTGGCAAACTAATGTTTTGGCACAGTATTGTACCAATAATAGGAAAAGGACTAATATTTTGTGAGTTTTACTCAAGCTCTTTTGAGTGTAAAAATGTGAGGCCATTTTCACAGCTATTCTACTTTTCCACTAAGCCAAAAAAGTCTTTTTAAAGCCTAGTTAATGTTCAGGTTTAAGCAGACCTGGAATAAAGGAGTACTATGAAAAAATAACATTCTTCCATTGTATTAAATAAGTGGTTTAAATATGGATCATTGAATTCACTGCTATTGCTGAGAATGCAGGATAGATCCATTAACTGCAAGAAACAGAGCTGGCATACATCATAGTGCATTTTCTGTTCCTCCAGGATGTTAGGCATCTTCAAAAGTAGAAGTCAGAACTTTGAAATGGATATGGGGATGTGAAACAAGAGTAGCTCATTTGTATCACCTTCAGGTCAAGACCTATGACACAGCTCCTATAACATCTGCGCCTTATATATAGTTGACCTTCTTCTGAGCAATACGGAGAGGGGCACATTTTTGTCACAAAGAACTTCTGGTAAAAAAGTGCAATCATTTTATTGCTGAGGACCCTTTGGGCACATTCTACTCAAAATTTAAATGATAAACTAAAACCTAAGACATTTTCAACTTCAACCTACAAAATAAAAAAAACAAGGAGGTGAATGTTGCATAAAGTTTCTATGTCCTATTATCAGAGCATAACCTCTTTTATATACAATCATTAAGTTTGGCAATATTTGGATATCTGAACATGCTGATGAGCTTACTGAAATCAAATCCAAGATATAAATATTTTTAGTCTCTCACACCCACTAAAGGCTTTGCTTCCAGAAAGATTTCTCTCCCCCACCCCCTTGTAACATAACAGAGAGAATAAAGGCAAACTGCACTCAGGCAATGAAGAGTAAGGCTAGCTGTAAAGGAAAAAAGCAGCCAGAGCCCCTTAAATAAGAAATGCCTATTATTATTGCTGGTAACACAGCAATAGTACAATAGGAGAATAACCTGGGGAAGCAACAAAAGAGCTATGGCAGTATAGCTGTGCTGCTGTAGGCTATCCTGAAACCTGTTAGAGAAGACCTGCAGACTGGGAGGTAGGGCTCTGCTGGCATATAAAAACAGGCTAGAGCCAGAGCAAATTGTCTGGCCTGGAGATGGAAGGGAAAGGAGCTATGCAGGGAGATGCCTGCTGATAACAGACTGAGATCCTGCTCTGTCTACTGAGTAGCGAGTAAAGAGTTGAGGGCTGGCAGGGGATTAGAACAAGTATTGCAATAGAACAGGGAGATTACATTAGAGAGCCAGCAGGCTTCGAGAATTAAGGTATAGTCAGTATACCAATGGTTTGGGCAGGACTAGAAAGGGGTGAAAGAAGTTCCCAATGGTGCTCAAGGGGTACATGAAGTCTAGATCTAAATCTAGAGTCCTATAAGAGGGCAGGGGCTTGAATGTGGCAAGAGAGAGATAACCGCCTGGAAGAGGCAAGACAAGTATCAAGGACCCATAGTCCATGAGGGTCAAGAACAGGGCTAGCAAGCCCACAGGGGCAGAGCTGGGGACCAGGGAGCCCACAGCCCAGAAAGGGGTGGAATTGGGGACAGAGGGCCCACAGCTCAGACAAAGCAGAGATGAGAGTCCAAGAGGGTGAGACAAGGACTGGACCTGGTGTAGTGGGTCTAAGTCAAAGGAACCAGCAAGAGCAGGGGAGGTAAAAGCCAGCAAAGCCAAGGCCCTGACAAAGGAGTAGAGGCTTAAGGTGGCCTTGTGGTATGGGGCAAGGGGCCCACTTAAATGATGACTGGAAATACCTATGAGGCATAGGTATGGTTGTAGGGAAGACTCAGAGGCAGTGAATAGTCCACAAGGCAATAGATACCCTTTGGAGACATGTTCAGGTCAAGAGGGCTGACATAGTGGGAAGGAATGAGTACAAGTAGCAGGGTCCAAGAGGGTTCTGTGAGCAAAGATGACCAGATTGCGTCTTGCTCCAAGACCCTTTGGCAGCCTCCTTTTACAAGTTTTATTCATAAGATCAAGGCATGGCAAGCAAAAGCAAAGAGAGGGACCTTAGAATTACAGTGGAGCAGGAGCTGAGGTGTCACCAGGGGGAATGACAGCTGCCCCTGGAGCACCAATCCTGTTGCATGTCCAGCATAAAAAGCATTTATGAGAATGGATATGAGAGATCAAACAAACTGGATTTTTAGAACCAAGAGTAACTGATCCATAATTCATATTGGGGTGCCATTTAAAAGCCATCCACAGACAAATTTTCTTCCTTAATAACAGCATTTTCTCTTTTATGGTATTATATTTTTTTTTGGGGGGGGGGGTGACATTAGGCAGGTGCCAATTCTAATAAAAGCCTCATAAAAGACTTGTCTATCTGTCCATAACACTTTATTTGCACTCTGACTAGTTGTCTCAGCAGCCAATCACGATGTTTACTGAAACAACCAAAAAGAGTGCTCTGCACAGACAGAAGTGCTGCCATGACAATGGGGACTGAGGGGCTGAAGCAGGGGAGATGAGTCCAGTACTGCTTGTCTCACCCCCCACTGGACCCCTCAGTCCCCACTGTCATGGCAGTACCATCCCCACCACCCCCCAGCAGGGACACAGCAGGGGGGCAAGGACAGTGGTGCTGGCTTTGCCCCTCTCCCAGGCCCTGCACCTTGAAGGCAGAGGGGGGAAAATGGGCCTGGACCCAATGCAGCAGGGGGATGCAGTGGGGATGGGGCTGGACTAGGAGTAGGGGCAGGGCCAGGCACAGGTCTCTGTCCCTGCCCCACCCCATGACAACAGGGACAGAGAGGCCAGAGCAGGTGGGGGAGGTGGGGGTGCACAGAGCTGGACGCAGGGAAAGTGGTCCACAGGACCAGAGGCAGAGTGGAGGCAGCATGGGGCACTGGGTGGTGCTGCCCTGTCCCTCCCCACCCCTGCACCATCATTCTTGAGGCTAGTGAATATATGGTAACATATGTGAACATTCACTCATCCAGGTAGTGGGCTTTATCTTCTTCTCAGTCACATGGTTATACATCAGCCATGGCATGGCTGTCGTAAAAGTGATGAGAGAAGAGGATCTGTCCTGTGGTCCTGATTTAGCAATCATGAAGAAAATAAAAAACACATTCAGAGAGAAATTATATAATAAATCCTAAAGTTCACTCACACAGAAAGCTATGCTTGGTTTGGAGGAAGCAGGATTCAGGGAGCGAGGCTACATGTAAAGAATAAACTAAGAAAACTGAAAAAACCAAGAAATTTGTTCAATCCAACATTAATGACTGAAAACTGAGGGTTCTTTTTTCTTTCATTTTAAAGATGTGCTTTGACATTTTTTTACGTTCTGCCATTTTTGGCAGATAAAACTGCCAAGATAAAGATGCAGAGCTACGTATGATGCCTAAGACTCTGTTCTAACATATTTATTAGAACTGTGAAGTGAAAAGAAAGATTTAATGTATAGATATCAAATGTAAATGATATTAGCCATTATACCATGAATATTAACTATCTGCCTAGGAAATAAGCTGATATTTTACCAATGGAACTTATCTATGTAAACCAATAGGCTGCTATATCTATGGAATATGATTATATCAATGCAACTAACCATCATTTTCAACAGAATTTGTATTGAAAAATTAGAAAGAGAGCAAAAATCAGTTTAAAGGAATGTATATGTAGGTCATGAAAAAACAATTATTTGGCAAATTACTAGCTAGCAAAATGGCTCCTCTAATTCAGGACCAATAGTAAATTTATCAATATAAGAATCAGAGAGAAATTTTTACTTACTACAGGTATGTAAAGTAGGGCTGTCCAAAGCACTGGTTCCCAATTCGATTTGGCCCAATTCAGTGGCCAGATCTCTGAACCCAAATCAAATCAGAGGACCCTTTAAACTCTCCAAGTCAAATCAGAACCCTATGAATCAATTCAGAGAGATTCAGAAAGATTTGGCAATTCGGACTTAGACACAACTTTAAGTGTTTTTTTTACATACCTCTAGGTAGGGCTTGTGAATACTAAGATGCTGGGTCAAAACAAGTGCCACACAGCAGCATGGGGGGCTCCCCAATGTGCTCAGGAGCAGACCCGGAAGTGGACCGAAAACACTTCTGGTCTACTTCCAGATCCACTGGGGAGCATGCAGGGGCACCCCTCAGTACCCTGTCCAGGTCAGCAACTGGTGCCTCCTAGGTCTGGGTTAGGCCTATCACTGAGCTGGGGGGGTAATGGGGAAGGTCCCCGGTGGACCCAGAAGTGGACTGGAAATAGTTCTGGTCCACTTCTGGGGTCACTACCAAGCACGTGGAGGGCCTACCTCCCACACTCCTCTGGGATGCTCCATGTACCCCAGCATCACAGCGTTCACAAGCCATGCCGGTACCTCGAGGTATATAGAAAAAACATTTAAAGCTGTGTTTATGGCTGAATTCTCCAAATCAGCATTGAATCTTCAGATTCAGTCAAATCAAATCAGGGACAGTTATCCGAATCAACAAATCGAATCACTGTCCCTAATTCAGGACAAATCTGAATCCAAATCTAATAGGGCCCTCTTTGCACAACCCTAATGTACAGCCATTTGCTGCACCCAGTCTATGTTCACATGGCATATTCTAAGTTGCCTGTGTGGACTAGGAGCAAGTGGCATGAATGGCTATTCACTGAGAGCTATACAGGGAACCCAGTGTAAGGAACTTGAGGTGTGGGGAATATATGGTTAGCTTACAGGCCTCCAATGGAACAGAAACAAGGATCTCATTGATGGGCTCTTTTGACAGGCTGTGGAAGCTGCAAGGCAATTTGTACACCACAGCAGAGCCCATCCTTCCTCTACTTCAGCTCTCATGTTCTAAATAGCAAATCTGTAATTAATGAATGGGAAGCCTCATGTAATTCTAATATGATAGCTACAAAATACATATTGATCGAGTATGTTATATAATAATACACATACCAAAAAAGGGTATGCATCTTGAAATTCCTTTAGTTCATAGTAGTGTACCAAGAATTTCTTATAAGGATCTAGTAATTCTGTAAGTCATTATCATGAACAAATATGTCATTATCATGAACAAATAGCATAAATAACCCTTTCCCCATAGAAGATTGTATTTCTTTGCATAAACTATAAAGCTGTAGTCTCATACTGACAAATCAGGTGTATATTATTTCAAATTAGCACCAAAAGCAAATAACTATAAAATACATTCTATGGCTGAATATGAGAACATTAGATTACATCTTCAGCAAGGAAGAGCTAGGGTGCTTATTGTCAACATGCATTTAACTGACCATTAGTGTTCCCTTTTTTCCAGGCTGTTTCTAATTTGGTTCCACACAAGTCATGGTGGTAGCCACAAGTCAACAGCATGCAAGGATGCCACATACTTTCTTTCTTTCCCCTCCCCCAGAGAACACAGTGGAGAGGCAGTAGGATAAATGCTACAGTAACTGTAAACCTACAGCTATCATATTGATTTCCTTGCAGCTAGTCAAGTTTTGCAGCATAGCCCTGATACATGCTTTGCTTCTGCTGTGTTTACATCCCATTGGCTCAGCAGGAATGGATTAAATATATTGGGGTGTTTCTGAATAGGAATGAATCACGTGCCTAAATGTTTTGCTTAGTTGGGACCTCAAGTGCTGACTTAGATCTTGTCCATCTTATTTAGTGAAGGCACTGAATTGTGGATTTTATAGAATATGTGGATTTTATAGTGGCTTGGGATCATATAATTCCATACGCATCAGATCCATAGTTAGTTCCTACAATAATTCAAAAAATTGACAAAATGATTATTTGAAAACATGGGTACAAATATTACATACACAAAAAGCCCCCAAGTATCTGGGGTATATTTTCAGTCTAGTATCATGCTACACAGCTGCTGCAAGTACTTTGGCACTTGAGATTCTGGTAACCTACAAACAACTGCACCAATTAAATTGGTTTTTCTGGGATACTTTTTAATGCTTCCTGAAGTATTCTCTCAACTTACTTGTCTCAGGATCGTTTACAAAAGGGATTCTACCAGAAGGGGGAAAACAAACACTCAGAAGTATACAATAAGCCTATTATACATGAAAGCTTGTAATCTGTAATACAGTGATTGCCAATGGTTTTTTGGCAGGTTATGCAGTTTTCTAATGTTAGAAAAGTGCTCAAAACAAACACAAACAACACTGCACAAGGAAAATATTCGCCTCTGGAAATACAGGAGCCAGAAAGTGTTTGAAAAAGAAAAAGGCTGAATGACCCTGACATTTTCAGCACGGTTCTAGCATGTTCAGTGGCTTCCACTAGGTTTTCAGTATCTATATGGGCATTCATCATGTATGACAAACAATATTTGGAATGAGAAATGTAGGACACAAAGGACTGAATAATAAGATACAATTTTTAGGTGGGGGGAGAGAGGGCTGTCTCTCCTAGATGATCAGTACAAGGAAATCCAGTGCAAAGCAGCTGTAATGGGAAGGTTTTATCGCAGACAGCAAACTCTGGTTTACTTGTTTACTGGGAGATTCTCATTGTTCCGATTCCCTAGCAGCAACCTCTTGTTTCCAAATTATCACCTGATAAGTGGTCACTATTAAATAATTTATTATTATTAACATTCCCCTTGAAGTGGGAAGTTGACCACAGTTTATTGTACATAATGATGTCATTCCCAGTTTCTAGTTAACATATAGAAAAAAAGACCTACCACCTCCAAAACTTCACACTAGTTTTCTGCAGATACCAAGTGTTAAAGTGTCTATGGAGGCTTCACATATCCTCCAGTCTTCTACAGGTCGAGGACTGAGTCACAGTGGCAGAAGAGTGTGGGATAGCTATACTGAAATCTTAAATTTGCTAATGTCTCTCTGAAACCATACCATGTTCTTTGGGACTAAGAGACTATAAAAGATTATTGATCTGGGAATTTTCAAGTATGCGTGGTTGAAATGAATATGGCTAAACTAGTTAACATTTCACACTCAAGACTCAATATGAAATATCAAGATATACAGTATTGATATATTGCTGATGTTAAACTCTTTTCTATAAATAGTACTATTATTAACTGCTCGAATGCCCAAGAGGATAATACCTGATGTGTAGCACTCTTGGGATACATTTTTCAACCTGTTACCAATAACTGGGTGTCTGTGTGTGCATGTGACTTCCAAACTAGAACACTGAAAAATCTTTATTCTACATCAAGTCACTCAATTTCTTCAGGCTGCTTTTCTGTGTACGTTATTTCAATACATCTCACAAACTTACAGAGGAAGTACTGCCCTGTATGGCCCTTTGCTAATCAGTGTCATAAATGGAACAATACCAGGAAATATTGGCATAGATGTAATAAAAAGATAAACATAAAATGTATTTACTGCCACATGAGACATTTTCATTTGAAGTACCCCTTCCAAGAAAAGTACATAACTTGGAGTGTGACATCAAAAAGCCTACTTTAAAGACAATCACTAACAAGTACTTGTCATCTTACAAAAGCAAAAAAACCAGGCAGTTGAATTTATAGACGCATACACATTACACATTCACACAGTGTGTATGGGTAGTCTTTGGCAGACTTATTGATAACACTGGAAAATCCTGCCCGAGTATCAATTTTGACATTTCTTTTATTACTTAGAACAAGTTCCAAATGTCAAAAGTTGAAGAGGAAATTATTAGAATATTTCACCCACAGTTTTTCTTGCCATAATCTAAAACAAAATTAAAAAAAAGTAGTTTAGCACATTTTGTTCTAGTGCATTCATAATAAGAGCAAAAGAAAGGAAAAGTTAAATTCAGCTGCTAAAGAAAGTATAGCCAATTTTGTTCATTCAGACTGTTGTTGCCAGAACATTACAAAAGTATAAAAATATTTAGAAATGTAAAGATTAAGAAGGTTATTTTAAAGTTTCATTTTCGTTGAAATAATGGGACAAATTCTACCATAATTAACAAATATTTTGGCTCCCCTCCACCCAGCTTTTATTTATTTATTTTGTAAATCTATTGATAATTAAAAGAATTTCACTTCACTGCGGCATAGACTATCAAGGAGGTTATCCATATGCAAAGATGCCAAGCTTCCCCTTTATAAACACAAATTCAGCCTGCAAAATTCCCAGGATTCTGGAAGTTCACTGCTGAGTGTTTATATACACTAGATCTCTGCCAAAACTTGAGATACCCAGGTCCCTACTTTTCCTTCAAAATTAGACTTGTAAATGCTAGTCTTGCTTTTCTAACGTCATCTTTTAAATTATAAAAGGCAAACAAAATTGGCCATACCCAAACGAATTTGATCTAGTGGGAAAATTGCCTTCCTGATTTTGAAAAATCCAGTTAGTTTCACCCACACTACTCTGAAAACACAACTCACTAGTTAGCTGCGAGTGAAATTGAAAGTAGCTGGAAAAGGAAAGGCTCAAACAGAACAGGGAAAGATTTCAATTTTTGGAAAAGAGACTGGTAACAAATCAGGGGCTATCCCACTGAGTCTGCACAGGAAAGAGCATACATAGAACAAGCCAAAAAACTATTTATCAGGCTGTTCTGGCATCTATAATTATGCCAGCCATAAAATTCAATAACTAGTCACTTAATATATGCCAGTGGCACAGTTACTTTCTAACCATGGTTGCTTATCACTACATTTGTAAGGATAACAGAATTTTGAACCAACTAAAATTCACTATCTGAAAAGCCACATTCAATTCTTTGATGCAGTCAATAAACACACTGTGGATTTAATTAGGAAAAGAAAAAACCCTATCCATTCACAGCAAGCAGAAGCTAGTTAAAAAAAAACCCTACAAATTATTTTTAAACTGTATTTATACAATTTGAAAATATTCGAAAGCAGCAGTTTAACTTATTTTCCTATGTGCCAACATGTTCAACTTATGGCCCTTCTCATCTGGTACAAGAAGTCCTATTATGGAAGAAATAAATGATATACTGCGCTTAAAAAAAAGAGAAGCATCTTTTAATGCCAGCTTCCAAATCATGGCCTTTTGCACTTCAGGAGATTGACTACAAAGCATACTGTCAACTGACAGTAACATCAATGTCAGTGCACTAAGATTGATAACCTTCAATAAAACCTTCCTAGTGCTGTTAACTGTTACTGATCTGTTCTGCTTTCTGTAGGAACCCCATTTATAATGAGGCATAACATATTTTGTTCCTTTATAATTTGAAGTAGAGAAATAAAAACTGTAAAAATAAAATGTAAGGCATTTCTGCAACCTTCAGCTTTGCATTCTGTAGCCAATAATTTGTTCTATTTATTTTGAGTGATGCTTTTGATTTTGAGGAGATTTTAGCCACTGCTTTTCCAACAAGCTTCTAATTTTTTTGCAGTTGGACAGTTAACTTGTTGAAGATCAGCTCCTATGATGACAGAAAAGCATCTTCTACCAGGCTTCTAGCACACAAACACTAAGAAATGGACCTCTTGTTCAGAACAGCTGTTAGGCTAAGCACAGATATTCAGGGGCATTAGGTAGAGGTTACATTGATTCAGAGTAGCTGCCCAGTATCAGGAAAGTCAGAAGGGGAAGAGGGATAGCCAGGGGGTTGGAGATCTAGCAAGCTGGAGGGGATTGGGGGTCTGCTGAAGGATAGGGAGGAGGCACAACATGTGGATGGGGGGACAGGCATGACCTGTGGATGGGATGCAGAGGCAGACAGGACCTGTGGAGGGTAGGGGAGCAGGTACAACCCATGGGTGGGATCCCCCCACAACAAACCTACACCTCCATCCCCTCCCACCTCTCCCCGCACTGGGACTTACTTGCTTGACTCCAGCAGCAGCAAATACTGATAAAAGCAGCTGCACCCAAAACAGCTTGCGGGTTGGGAGTTGAGAATGTTGGCTGGTGGGGAGGGGAAAGCAAGAGGTAGTGGGGTGAAAATAAATCAGTTCAGAGGAAGGGGTAGTGAAAAGAACAGCCCCAGGACTGGTTTTCCCAGCCTGGGGGCTGTGCAGGAGAAGTAGAGAGAAGTTCCATGCACTGGTTTGACCTAAATCAAATGAGCTTGATCTTAAACTGGGTTTATTCTTAAACCACATTCTGAAATTGTTAGACCAATTTACATGCATGGAACTTCTAGGGGTGTACAGGGCCTAGGGCATATCATCTCATGTGGGGCCGGGGGGTGGGGGAAGGGGTGAGTGGCCAGAGGGCCTGGGGTGGTCACCCTGATTTGCCCCCGCTAGGGACAGTCCTGGCTGCCCCTTTCAATAAAGGCTCAGGAATGCTTAGAGTTAAACAAGAAAGAAACTAAGAAAAATATTAAAAAAAAGAAGAGGCAACTACAGTATTAATACAAAAGCAAAATGCTGAAGCAGTATCTCAGCCTAGCTTTGTTCGCCACACATCTGCCCAAGAAGGTCTTATAACAAATCTGAAAGATATCTACACTTAAGTTCTGACAGGCCTCAAGAGAGACAAAATTCCAGAACTGGAGAGTTATTGATGAAAACAAATCACCACATGTTATTAGTACTTGATGTATTGATGGTATTTGCAGAAGGTTGCTCTTGGCTGACCTTAAGGATTGCCATGGGGAATAAGGAAGATGGCCTTGGGGCCCAGACTGTTTGAAGTGTTATAGCTCAAAATCTGCACCTTGAATTCTGCACCGAAAACTACTGGAAGCCAGTTCAGCCTCTGAAGTTATGTGCTCCTAGTGACCTCTGTCAGAGGGTAGGTCTGGTCCATTCTGCTCCAGCTGCAGCTTCCGGTCTCTAAGGGCAACTATTGCAGTAGTTTAGCCTTAAAGTTACGAAGGCATGGATGAAGGTGACCAGAACTGAATCTGAAAATAAGGATCACAGCCTTTTCAAAAGAAGATTGGTGATGGGTACTCCTAAGCACCACTGCCACCTCAAGATCAAGGTGCAGCACAGGATTCAGGATTACCCCAAGGCTGTGAAACATGTTTAACCAAGGGAAGATGAACCTCAGTGATAGTATCCCAATCTCCCTTCACTCTCAGCCAAACAAACAGTCTGTCCACAGCCATCACCTTTGTCTTGGCTGGATTCAGTTTTAATTGCTTCACCCATATTCAGCTCCTACCAGCAACCAGACTGTGAAAGGAGTGATACTGTAGGGTCTGAGTCAAATGTGAAAGAAAGGTAAAGCTGGGTTTCTTCATCATATCAATAGCACCTCACTCCAAATCTGTGCAAAATCTTGCCCAGCAAGATACAGTTCCATTTACTTTGGTCTGATAATAGACAGCGGCAGACATTTAGCTGCCACTCAAGTTTGATAAGCTTAAGCACAAGATTAAGAGAATAAAAAATTATTAAGACTCAATTTTTCTTTACCCAAGATGAAAAATTAATATAAATATATGAAATAAGCATATAGGAATAAAAATACTATAAAATGTAAGAATACATAATAATTTAAAACAATATTTCTAAATACCAGTCATTTATTATTAATAAAATTTATGTTGTTATTTAAGTAAGCAATGTCATAAACATAATGTAAGAAAGAAAAACAAATACAAATAGACTATAATAATTGAGAAATAAATAATTCCTAATTAATAATTAGGATAGTGAAAAAACTGAAACTGAACAGAGTTAAGAACCTAACCTGATATAGCAAAACAGCCAAGAATAAGATGGTCATGTTTCCTGATTCTTCACAAAGCTCAGCACAACAGAAGAAGAGGCAGAAAAAATAAGTTACGCATATAGGAGAAACATGACAAAAAATGAAGTGTTGGGGAAAGAAAAATAGAATTTAAGTTAGCTTTAGAAGAGATTCAATTTCCCCTCCAGAAACCAAAGTTAAAAAAAAAAAATAGTTAAAAAAAATCCCCAAACATTAGTGTCACAGCGAGGGGTCCCCAGAGATGGCTGTGATGCCCCTAGGGATCCTTGACTATGCCAATGCTGCCCCACAGGCACCCTCTTTCTCATATGCCACGTCTTGTTGGTAATTCTAATAAATCAGGAGGCTGCCCTCAAGTTTGTATTCTGGACACGGTCTTGTTGAACCCCTTTGAACCCTGTGGGATGTTAGACCCCTTTTGGGTCCCACTTCAAAATGCATGCCTCATACGGCACCCTTGGCCTTACAGGCTAGATGCATGGCTCCAAAACCACCCATTTACCATGCCCCAAGCCTTGCAGATGGTATTTAAATGTTGTCTCTCCACAGCCATGTCTCCACGTCCACACTGGTGCCGGGCTCTCCACAGCCCTTTTGTCAGTGCATCCCCTAGTGCTGGGATCCCCACATTGTTATGGGCCCCCAATGAGTCCTCCTCCTTCCCAATAGCCTCAGCCTGATCCACCCATCTTTATAAACAGCAACTAATGTTATAGCCCACGGACTCATATTTAATATAAACATTCAGGGTGTGCTCTGTCCCTTTAAAACGTCAAACTTCTCCCAGTACTAAGTACCTTGTAGGCTAGGGTACCTGTTGAGCTCCTGGAGCCCCATTAGCCCTGTATGCAGCGTATCAGGCAGCCGTAGCATCCCTGGGAAATTCCTCCCTGGAGGCTCTTTCCCCTTTGCTGCTGCCAGAGAACTAACACCTACTCAAACCTGGGGCTTATATGGACCCAGGCCCTGCCTTCTTCGGGTCAACTGATTGGGTGCAGGTGCAGGCTAATTCCCTTGTTAACCTGTTGCCATGGTAACCTGCATCTGTGGGGCTTCTGTCTAGCTCCTAGGGGCCTCTCCCTAGGCAGTGTCTGCTCTTAAAGGAGCAGGCACCTTAGTGTCCTGTGACAATTAGCTTCTAATTTATGGGAGACCTATAAATTATCAAAAAGGATTTAAAAAAAAAAGGAGTTTCAAGTCAAGGCCAAGGGCAACACCTTAACAGAAATCCCAACATTCACCTGTTTCCTACAAACTGGGCTCTTGGTTAGGTTAGTGTCCTTAGATGAGACTGACAGATGTCTACCTCCCATTATGATTAGCTTGGGGTATTTTTTTTTTCTGGCTCATAGGTTTAATCATTTTGTTAGCAGATAAAATTGCCAGGTCTTTTAGTGAGGAAAAAGAATACGACCAAGTTTTGGTTTTGGTTTTTTTCTCTGACTAGGTTTAAGAAATTTGACTTGGATTCAGGGTTTTCTTTCAAATCGCTAAATATTTACATATTCTTTTCTCCAAATGAATAATCCTAGTTCTTTCAGTATGTCTTCACAAGTTATATTTCCCAGGCTTCTAATCACTTGTCATGCTCTGTCGGACTCCCTAGTTTGCTCACATTTTTTTTTTTGAAGCGATGGGCCCAAAATTAGACACAGTACACCAGGTGAGGTGTCAACAGTGCTGAACAGAGCAGGACAATCACTTCCCTTCATTTTCAAATGATGCTTTTTATTAATAGAAAAAACTATGCTATTGGCTTTTGGCAACAATAGCCAATTTTTGTGGGCTTATATTTAGTTTCATAGTAGCTAGGGTCAGGAGGGACCTGAACAGATCATCCAGCCTGACCCCCTGCCACAGGCAGGAATGAATGCTGGGTTCACAAGACCCCAGACAGGTGATCATCTAACCTCTTTTTGAATTTGCCCAAGGTAGGGGCGAGGATCACTTCACTAGGAAGTTGTTTCCAAATTCTGGCCACCCTAACTAAAATATTGCCTTCTGATCTCTAACCTAAACCTATTTAGCTTCTTCCCAAAAGTACTGTAGCCCAGTCAGTCTCTTTCCCTGTCTGTATTTATGCATGCAACTGTTCCATCTTGAGAGCAAGACTTCAATTCTCCTTATTGAATTTTATTCATTTGATTTCAGACCCTTTCCCAAACTTGCCAATGCGTTCTGAATCCTAGGCTTGCTCTCCAAAGTGTCTGTAACTCCACCTAACTCGATATCATTTGCAAATTTGCCAAGTGTGCGCTCAATTCCATCCTCTCAGAGATGGTCTTCCTCCCTCCTCAGAGATTCTCAACCAAGGTGCTGCAGTGCCCTGGGATGCCTTGAGACCAGGCCAGCACAGCCCTTGAGACCCTTTCAAGTGTGCCATAAATGTCACACAATGTTAGCTCTGTTTGGTGTACAAATCTAATTCAAGCAATAAGACCCAGAGATTTCAAACAGGAAACTGTAATGTTAAAAACATTCTGCCCTTTTGTGGTCTTTCTTTGTTCTTTGCAACAGAAGAATTATTCTATTATTTTTCTGTAGTCAAAAAGCAAATGAAAACTAAGAGCTGGCGTTTTCTGAGGGGCGTTTCAAGTCTATCCAGGAGTGCCTTGAGTCTAAAAAGTTTGTGAACCATTGCCCCAAATTGTTAATAAAGGTATTAAACAATACTTCTTCCCAACTAGACATCAAAGCATTGAACATTATGGAATTAGTTGTGTATCTATTTCACAGTACTTTTGTTTAATCTGTACTGCCTATTAATGAAAATATCATGGGAGACGTGTCAAAATCTTTGTTAAAGTCCTGAAGTCACTATATTTGCCCATCTTTAAGAAAATGAATAAAGAAGAACAAATGAGAACAATGATATACATAGCCACATTTTGAAGGGCTAAATTCCTTTCATAAAATGGAGAGATAAAGATCAGTTCAATTTTTAAAGATATGTCAGAAACATTATACCATCAGATTCTAAGATAATTCTATCAAAAGAACTGATTATTGTTCATCTGCAACACCTATTACATTTCAATTCTACTCAATGACCCAAAAATAGTAATTGCTGAAAAAGCAGATGTCAAAAGAATTATCATTATATGCTGATAACAACAATTATCAGAAGAATTGATAATTGATAATTCTAAAAGATCTTAGAGAAAGAGAGGCATATGTAAGGAAACAGCTGAAAAGCTGAGTTTTCTAATAAAAAGTTTCTAATTATTTTATAGGATCAAGTTAAACATTCTTCATTTCACTCTTATTATCCCTGGAACTGCATGAATTATGCCCTGGGCAAGCTATTGAACACACTTTTTTCATAGATCCATAATATACTGACACTTCATATATGAGTGTACAGCTGTACATAGAAAAACAAAAGATGTGAACTAATGATACACATCACACTGAATAGATGCCTATCCAGTTACCCATGTTATCAGTTCATTCCATGACTACACAGAAGTATGAGCTATTAGTATTTCCCAAATGCAAAAGAATAAATGTATTAAAAGAGAAAGCAATCTATTATTGTATAGTACAGTATATCATGGTAAGAGGGTCCTAAAAACTGCAGACAGGATAAACAGATTAATCTTTCACCATTCTCAAAGTTGAATAAGCTTCAATTCAACACAACTAATCAGGAAAAAAATATTCTGCAGCCACAGACCTTTACTTTTGCACCTTTCACTCCTTTACATTTCAAGCATAAAGAATGCTTATTGCAATGTTGAGGCTGGTTTCAACTCTTACAACAGTAAAAGATCCGACTTGCTCCAGCACACTGAAATGTCTAAAATGCTATTCCAGTTTAAGCAAATCAGTGTTCAATGTCAAACCAGTATGTGGAATAAATTAATTCATTGTTGGCGTGATCATAATATATTCTGATATATTATCATGATATGTAAAGAAAGGCATCTCCATTCTCTCTCTGTTTTCAAGGGTTCTGTATTGGTTTCCAATATGGATCAATTCTCTAGTAAACTAGTAGGGACATTGAGATACATTCATATATATCCCATTGGCCGAATCTGTAACATAGTATGGAAGGAAACTAGAAAGTTATTGTTTTAGACATATAGTATATATTAGTCATTTTAGCAGACAATTTCATCTGCAATTTCTAAAACACTATGGTAATATGAATTGCATTTTCTCTACAAGATGCAATTAATTTCTAATCTTCCATTTGAATATATAAACAAGAATAAGGCAAATGCTTCCATCCTGTTAATCCTCATCTTATTGATGTTAATTAATTAAAAAGACTTTTAAATGTTGAAGCAAATAAAAAAAATGTAGATAAAGAAAAAAAGTACAAAACAAATACACAAGTGGCCTGTATTAATATAGTTAGTTGTAATTTAATACATTGAATATAGTCAGTTTGTTTAACAAACTAAGACATTAACCAAGACAACAAGGTTTCATGTTTATGCCATAGGAGCAATCCCCCTAAAATCAAGACATAAAGTTAGGTTTGTGCATCAGTCATTGGAGGCTTATGCCCTTGGGTACCCAGACTACAATGAGAGCATGACAAGAGAGCTTTGAACTCATGCAAATCAGACTGCAGGTACTCAGTATGTAAGATGTACTATATTTTGGTAATTCACTTCCCTTAAAAAAAAAATAAAAAAAAATTCAAACAAGTTGTTCTGCCTAACAGATCAGTATTATCATACTTCCTTAGTAAAAATTATACCCCTGTCTAAAGGAACATAATTGTTTTACCTCCACATTAGTTGTTACCTCTTTATTAGATATTAACCATAAATACCTCTCTTTACCTGAAACTAAAAGGATAATATTTTCTATGTTTTTATAGAGGCATTCCTATAGTAATTGCTTCTTATATCTAGGTACAGCTTCTATAATAAATTTGTTGCTGTTGATTATTCTTATAGAAAACCTTTAGAAATCAATAAGGGATTTAATGCATGCTGTAATTATACTCTAGATAAGATGTCACTCTTTAAAAAAATTAGTCTGCATTACATTCTTAACTCAAAAGTGATGTTATATAGATAATAACCAGATTAAAAGAGAGAACATGTGCAAGGTACCCATCTTGATGTAAGTGTTCATTTAATATATTTTAAGTGCTTGAAACATCTTGGTAACTTGATTGGTGTTGATTGTTTGCATTTGATTTATTGCTTCAAGATCAGTATTCATTAAGTCACTTAATGTAATGGCAATCATACAGCTGCTACATAATAACTGTAGTCATTTTGTTCCATGTCTGTTTGTAGCAAAATTTATGGTAGCATTATAAGTAGTCTAAAGTTGTTTAAGCCATGGTTTCTTCAATTAACTTTGAAAATAATAGACAACAGACATTACATAAGAATTAAACTTTAGATTTCATCAAATATTAACAGCAAAATAGAAATCAGTTGGACCACTCAAATTATGTATGCAGCAATGAGAAAGGGGGTGGCACAGCCTGGCCCTTAATCAGCTCCATTTATATTGATGCCACATATGAGAAAATATTCAATGGTATAATGAAACCTGGTATCATTTTTAAAAATAAAACAGGTGAACTTGGGGTCAACTTATTCCAAGTCCTGGCTGATGCCATGAGCATTCTGGTTTGGGTTTGTGGGTGTATCATTTATATTTAAAATTAATTGGCCACTATTTTCAGACATGAGTACCCAACCCTTATGCTCCTCAATTAATGTCCTGATCTCCTGAACAAATGTCTTGATTTTCACAGTTACTCTGCACCCACAAACCCCATTTAAGCTAGTAGAAGTTGCAGATGTTTTGTATTTCTATTAAAAAGTCAAGCTGCTTTGGAATAGGATTTAAATATGGTTTAGGGGAACCAAGCATTGCAAACATTAAGCGCTTTTATGCATGCTTGGGGTTGGAGGGGTTAACATCACTTTAACAGAGCATTAATTCTGAGAGCTGCTCTAATTAAAGCACTGCGATGTCCCATGCATCAGCATCCCCACGTTTCAAAATGGTGGCAGGGGTGCTCAAACTAAAGGTCATTTGACAAGCTTTAGTTCAAGTGCCCCATCACTATTTTGAAGTGCGGGGACACTGATACACAAGATGCAGAGGCTGAATGGAGCACAGTAATTACCACACTCCAGCAGACTTGATTCACTGAGTCCGGTCTGACACACTGTACTTACAGTGAATGAGAGCAACCTCTGCTGCTCCAGAGAGTGGGAGGGCACCCACCCTCAGGCCAGCCAGCTCCATGCCAAGTAGGGCAGCTGCCAGCAAGCCTTGTGTCCCAATGGGCAAGGGGCCAGGAGAGCTCTGCCTGCTGCAGAGGCAGCTCTGTCCTGGCCCCATGCACATCAGGTCCCTTCCTGATCTTCACAGGGCCAGGAAACGGCTGCCATTGAAGCTGGCAGAGCTTTCCTGGCCCTGTACCCACTGGGCCTGTCCCCCTTGCCAGACCCCAGGCTACCATTCGAGGATGCCTAGAGCTTCCCTTGGCTGCTGCTGCAGGGCAAGAGCAGGGTGGGAACACATCTGGTCCCAAGAGGGAGCATATGTAGACATGCACCCAGGAAGAATTACTGTCCAATGTTTTACTGCACAGTAAGCCTACTATGAATTAATAGTATGTGTAGATGAGTCCATTATTGTCTTTGGGAGCTTAATTATAATGTATGATTGTTTCCTTTTACTGATATATTTTATCCCCAGTCAAAATCAAGAAATAAAATAATTCCATACATTTTAGACTAAAGATTAGAATACTACTGAAAAGTAAGGAAACAACAATGAAAATACAAAACTGACAATGTTTTTCAATAATAGTATTTAACTCCTCTTTCTGTTCCATGGCTATATATTTATTTTAATTCTTACCGCATCTTTGTCTCTCAATTATGTATCACAATTATGCAAAACATATTTTAGCACCTACTTACTCTTTATCCCACTGTTATAGTTATTCATAACATAACCTTTTTTTTCTAGTTTGGTTGGATTAGACTTATGCGAGTTCACAAAAATAACAGAGGAAATCTGAGAGAGACTTGGAACTGAATCTAGAACACCCAAGTCCCGGCTCAATATGTTTATCACAAAAACAGGGTATGCTTTTAAAACTAAGATGGATTGTGAAAACTTATTCTGTTCAAGATTTACACAAAAATATTAATTACAAATTAAAAAGAACTCTAACTATCTAGGTGCTATTTTCCTATGAACTGTATAACAAAGGTACAGTGTTATTAACAGTACGGTAAAATGCCATTGAAATGTACAACACGAAGTACTGCATGTTGTACTTATAACTATTGCATTTCTTAGCTTATCATATGCTATTGTAGTTAAGGTTTTCTCTTAGCTCAGGTGCCCAGTGTAGCCTGAACAGTTTTGTAATTGCATTATTTTTATTTAAATATACATATCCAACCAACCAAAACCCATCATACTATTAGAAATATAAATGTTGGAATAAGGCCAAAAATGTAATTTATTTAACCTTTATAACACATTCTCTATTTAAAATATATAAATTATGTATCATTAATACATTTCAGCTCAAACTGTAGTCACTTTGTATTAAATCATAAATGGGAAGGAAAATAAAAATGAAATAGATTCTTGGATCATTAGACTGCTTAGGGACATAATTACTCTTAAAAAATCTTATAGTAAAAGTTCTGACATTTTGGCTAGGTACAGAGATTTCACATAAGCCACCATAAGTGATAAGAAACTGGTCTAAGCCTGTAATGGAACAGCAGTTCAGTCTAAATAAACCAGTTTAAAATGATGGAACCTGGTCTAGCATAGACCTGAATGGAAATAGTTTCAGATTAAATTTGTTTAGGCTGGATTGGTCTATTAAATTTCTGTACCAGATCCCCTCCCAACTCAAGTTAGATAGTGCCAGGCCAGCCCCACTCCCAGGATGTCAAAGTGCTGAGGCAGCATAGCCTCAGCTCCCTAGCCCTGTGTCCTGCGTGCACTCGCCAGCCAGAGCATGCAGCAGGCTGGGAGGAGAGAGTGGGAGCCCCCACTCACAGCTTGGCCACTCCTTGAGCCAACACAGTTGAGGGGTAACATGGCAGCAGTTCCCCCATCCCATGCCGCCTGGCCCAAAACAGCTTCTCTCCTCAGTCTTACCTCTCACCAGCTGCCACTGGTGGGGGAGGGATTTGGGGAAGTGGAGGACCCCACCATATGGACCTGGGCCCCCAGAGCTAGTCAGAATAGCTAGGGTTCCCCCCTCCAGGCCTAGCATGGCTTTTCTTCCCAGCCCTGCCCCCAACCAGTGGTGGAGGGAAGACAGGGAGAAAGCAGAGGCTCCTGCCCCCACCTTGGCCCTCCCTAGCCAGCACAGCTAGGAGCCATGTGGCAGAGGCTTGACCCCTCCCCTTATGTCTGTCCCAGTGCTGCTTCTCTCCCTAGTCCTGGCCCCAAACAGCTGTCAGCAGCTGGGGATGAGGTGAAGGCCCCCACCATGCAGCCTCCCCAGCTGTTCTGGCTGGGTCTCAGGGGGCCAGGACCATGTGGTGGGGCCCCTGCTTTCCTTTGCTCCACCTGCCTATGACAGCTGGTGGGGAGTAGGGCTGGGGAGAGAAGCCATGCAGGTCCAGGCAGTGAGGGAGATGGGGAAGCCCCCATGTGCCCCCACCCAGCTGTACTGGCTGAGGGGGAAGGGTGTAGGACTCTGCTTTCTCACCCTCCCCTTAGACATTTACAGCTGGCGTGGGGCAGGGGTGGGAAGAGAAGCTGTGTTGGCCAACCAGACCCAGCTGCAGAAGAGGAGGGAAGCCCCATCTGTGTGCTACCCCTCTACCACCAGCTATTCTGGCTGGGTCTGGAGGACCAGATTCACGAAGTGGGGGGCTATGCTCCCCCTCCACCTGCTGCGCCCCTGGTAGGGGGGGCAGGGCAGGGGAGAGATTCTGTGCTGGCTTCCCCTTCCCTGCAGCTGGAGCAGGGGGTTAGGGGCACATGTTTGGCAGCCAATCGGGGATTGCCAACTGCTCAACTGCATTTGGCTGCCCTCATCAACCTTGGGCAGACTGGGAGGAACGTGAGAACACTTTCAGCCTGCTGGCCTCAGTCAATGCAGGCATTTCCATGCCCTCCAGCCCCTTCCAAGGGTGAACATGTGTTCTGTTCACTCCTAGTCCTGTCTACGCAGTTAAGAGAAACCTGTGAAAGTTTGAGTCCACCTCAGACTTCTTAAACGTCTGTACCTAGCCGTTATATTGTTTCCCAGAAAGAACCCTTTCACTTGCATATATAAGTTCTGGTGGGTGCAGGTGGTTACAAAGAAGTAAAGCCATCCAGCTGCCATTTAGAATGAACTAACCCTGCTACATTCTCATCATGTATTAAAACAGTCCAAAGGCTGTTTTCACTTGTGTCAATGATGTATGATTCCAAAAAGCTGGTGCTATCATATGATCAGTGCAGGTCAAACTAGCATATATATAATCTGATGCAAGACGCACCTGACCTCAATTGACTGTAGAGCAGAAGTTTCTTGGAAGATGCCTCCCCTCATTGCATTTGTACACTGCAAACTTACTACCACAAGTGTTCAACAGATAAAAAATCTAAACTAGAAAAAAATTATTTGATTTATCTTTTTATTACAAATACTTTCACAGTTGTACTACAGCCCTTGAAAATATATTTGAAATACAGATCATGCCTAAATATATATGTATGACTTACACTGATACAGTATCACAAAAGCTGGAGGATTAATATTATAGTTCCTGTCTGACTAAGAAAACTTGCTTTTCTGTTTCATTCCAAATTGGAAATATGTTCTGTCTCAAACATACTATGTGCTTAGGAAAGTGAAGTGGAAAAACAATTGTGTGTGTGCTACACATTTTTAGTAATGTGCACAACATCTTGTGCTAGGAAAGGTTAAAGAAACTACAGACTATGAGATCTCACCCTCCTTTCATTTATACTTATTTTGCTCCCTGTAGCTGTAATGAGTTCAGCAGAAGAGCTCCCATGTTACACCAATTAGTGAAAAAGAATCAGGTCCTGGCTATTTTAAATGTATTACCCAGTTGCTCTACCAGATTCCAAAAATATCAAGAATTTCCCAGACATCAGTAACAAGATAGTCCCATCTCATACAAAGGATATAAACACTTTTTAAAGGGGGCATTAAAAATATCCTGATATATCTTGAAAGTAAAACCAAGCCTAAAGGCTCTAGTATTCTGAGAGAGCTGTCATCTCAGAACAAAACCTGAAATATTCCACTCACATTTAGAGCCATTATTCAAAGGAGAACAGGAATTTCTTTTATAATCCAGAAAAGGCACTGATTCCTTACTAAACCATTTTTCATATCACAACCCTAATTCCACAAATAAGCTTTTTAAATCCCACCAGATAACCTCTTAGTCTGGTGTGATTCCTTCCCTGTGTAGCATTTAAACACAATCCACATAGCAATCTTACTTTCTGAAGAAAATAGTGATTTGTCTGCAATTTTTTCTACTGTTTCAAATTATTTTGCTGTCCTTTGCTAAATGACCACTTTGGTCTTCAATAAATTGTTAAAAATGGTCTGCCATAATTATTTTGGGACATGGAAGAGAATACTGAATCTTACCTGACACTATTGATATCAAAGGCATATTAGTTTCAATGATTAGTAACAAAGGGTAAGAAGACTCTTACATTTTTTGTTCTTTGGTCAGTGTACAAGTATTCGCTTTATTAACTATTTAAAAATGTATTTCTATGGCCTTCTTTTCTTTTATTAAGTGACATATTCCTGTGATTATTGTCTCAATCCAAAATCCAGGAAGGCATCTAGTTTCTACAGAAAGTAATTTATTATCTCAAATAATTATTATTTTTCTTGAGATAGATTCATATATTATTCTTGATAAGCACCCACAGCCACATTGTCCTCTTTGGGATTTATGACAGCTAAAGAATACGTAAAATAACAGTTTTTAAATAGTATCTCTGCACACTAATCATAGCCAAAAGATCAAATGTCTATAAACTTCAGCAAAGTTGAAGTAAAGACACAAAGGCCCTAATACCATGCAGAAATATATTTATCAATATTTGTAATACAACAGGGCCTATATTTAAGATCTTTTTCCTCACATCATCTCATTAATTTATTCAGACCAGAACGTTCCTGAGCTTTTACTGATCCTGCTGTGTAGAATCAGACTACTTTCAGAGTAAGCTAATATAAAAGGTCTGGATTTAACATTTACTCTTATTTCTGTAACTGTTAAATCCCATTAATACTCACTCTTTTGGTACCCTGCATGTAAGATTCTCCCACCTGAGAAAGAATATAAAAGAACTAGATAAGGTACAGAGAAGGATAATAAGGATGATCAGGGATACAAAGGGGTTTTCATAATAGGAGAGAATAAATAGGCTATGATTTTGAGGTTTAAAAAAGGGACCATTGATGGGGAAATGACAGAGGTTTAGCAAGTAAAAAATGGTTATTTGTTAGAGAAAGTAATATGGGATGCATTATTTACTGTCTTGCTCAATACTAAAATTAGTGTGAGAGAGAGAGTAAATAATACCATTTAGAGAGCAGGTTTGAAACTAACAGAAAGAAGTTCTTCATAGAGCTTGTCATTAACTTGTGGAACCCTTTGTCACAAGATGTTGGGAAGGCTGATCATTTAACCCAGTTCAAAAGGATATTGGACGAATTCACAGAGATGAATGGGGGCATAGCCTTTAAATCAGAACTTTCTAAACTGCTGAATGCGGGAAGCTGTAGTGGGAAAAGAGTTGGGGGAAGTGGGTGGCAGGCTGGGGGTGCGGGAGCAGAATTCTCTATATGCTCTGCCAAGCATCTCCTTTAATGTCCACTCTGTCACGGTGCACAACAATCCGTTATGTATTATATAGGTGCAGTGGGCTGTGAGAGACTAGATACTAGGTTAAGTAGATCTGACTCGGTAAACAGCCAGTTCTTACGTACCTATCTGGTCACTAGTAGCAATATGGAATTTGGCCAGAGACTTGTATGCAGCAAACTCTTAAATTCAGTGCTTTTTTTCTGTGCATTTCATAACACCTGCCAACTCTACATCCATTAAGTAAATGAAACTCTTTTACAGTAAGCATATACACAATATTCCTAATGATGGAATTTCTTATTGTCACAGCCAGCTTATGTCTAACAAATTGCACTCCCATCTCTTGAGAGGCTTCTCCTAGGTGTATGAGTCATAAAAGCCTTTGTTTCTGCTAGTAGAAGGTAGGTGTTGTTATCTGTGCTACATCTCCGCAGGAGGCAAGTTGATTAGAAGTACTCTCAAGCATCTCAAAAATTCTTCAAGAAAAGTGTCATGTGAACCTCTCTCTCCGGGGCATATTTTATCAAGGAGCAATGACAAATTATTTTCTGTTATCACTAGTATGAAAGCTGTGGACACTAATCACCCAAGTCTTTCTGGCTGGTTGGCCATTCCTTTTTGTGTATGTTATACACATTTTTTTAATAAACAGCCAAACAAAAGATGATATCAGATATGTTTCAAAATGGAACCCTGAATAAACATACTACCAACCAACTATGAACATGCATTTTAAATTATGGATTTGAAAAAAAAATAATATAAAAGGAGGGGCATTCTCATGTTTGCTTTATACCCACATGTACACAGTGACACAGTCAGTGCAGGTTACCTTTCCCAGTGTTAACATCCACAAATCTTTCACACACCTTCTAGCTATTCCTGAAGCCATATTTAAAGTCATGTATCCCTATGAAAGATCCTGTCTTTAGTGAACATAGGGTGAAAATGAATCCTTGAAAAACAAGAATTATGATCCAGAGATATCCAATGGAAAGGATATTGAACAGAGCATCAAGGTAAATGGGCTTTGTTTCCTTCCATTGACCTTCTTTCTTATTCTCTTTCACTTGTTGCCTTTTGTCTGTTCGATTGTAAGCACTTCAGTATAGGAACCAACTCCTTTGTATTCACAGTCCTCTAAACATTATTGAGACATAATATCAGTTAGAGCTTCTGGAGACTACTCTACTGAATGGAGCTCATGGAGCAGTGGTAGTCTACTGACCACAGTTTGATAACCTCTGGTCTAATAGCATTGAACTAGAAGTCAAAACTTTCAGGTTTTACTCTTAGCTCTGCCATGAACTTTTTCTATGTCCTTAGCATGTCACTTAACTTTTCTTTATTTTTCTAGAGTAAAACAGAAATAATAAATACTTCCCTACCAGACAGAGGTATTGGGAGTATGTCAACAAGGTTTGAAAATGCCTCAGGATTCTTGGGCAGAAATTATTACACGATGTGAAAAAAAAAATACATTAACTCTGATACTCATTTTTGGTAGTGAATCATCTACACATTCATAAAATTGGGACTTGCTTAAATATTATACTTGGTGGGATGGGAGAACTATCACCAGAGCAAGCCCACTGGGCAACTTCTACACAACCAGCAGGTTAAGGCACTCAAGGGAATCCACCCCTACCCCAGCCCTGGAATGATGTCCTCCTGGGAGTGCAAGGAAGACTAGGGCTTCCAATGGGACACTTATGTGCCTGCATACCAATACCAGAAGCTTGAGGAACAAACAGGAGGAACTGGTCCTACTGATAAACAAGAATGACTATGATCTCATAGAGACCCAGTAGGACTCCAGCTATGATTGGGCCACAGGTATAGATGGCTATACCATGTACAGCAGAGATCATACAGAGAAAAGGGGTGGGGATGTAGCGTTGTATGTCAAGGAAAGCTATATGTCCCTGCAAGCTGACACTGGCACCCAGGGAGGACACCTAGAGACCCTCTGAGTTAAAATACATGGAGAACGTGGCACAGGGGACACAATGGTAGGAGTCTACTACAGATCTCCTAATTAGGAACAAGAGCTTGGCCAGGAATTTGCCAAGGAACTGACTGAGTCTGCACAATCTCAGGGCATGGTTGTCATGGGAGACTTCACCTACCTGCATATCTCATGGGAAGAACACTCAGCTAAATCCAAACGGTCACAAAGCTTCCTCATATGCATGGATTAGCTCTATCTGACTTGAGAATTCTATACACCGACAAGAGGTAAAGTGCTGCTCAACCAGGTACTGGAAAAGGAGGATAATCTAGTCAGCAACCTAATAATTGAAGGGAGGCTGGGATACAGTGACCACTACCTGATCACTTTCATTATTCACCTCAAAGCTGGCAATTCAGTCAGCAATGAAGAAGTCTTCAACTTTAGGAGAGCTGACTTTGACAAGCTCAGGAGGCTTGTTGGCAAGGTCCCAAGGGACTATGACTTGACAGGGAGGGGAGGAATTCAGGATGAGTGGTTGCTCCTCAAGGGAGCAATCCTGAAAGCACAAGTGATGTCCATTCCATCTCAGAAGAAAGGTAGTAAAAGGGCACAGCAACCCCCCTTGGCTCTGCAGGGTACTCATGGACCTCCTGCTACTAAACAGATAGATCTATAAAGGATGGAAGACTGGAATCACCACTAAAGAAGAGTATTCTGCACTGGTCTGGACCTGTAGAGAGCAAACCGGGAAAGCCAAGGCTACAAGTGAACTCCAACTGGCTACACATATCAAGGACAATAAAAAGTTATTTTAGATATGTGGAGAGTCAGAAGAAAATCAAGAGTAACATTGGACTCCTGCTAAACCATATGAGACAACTGACACCTAGGAAAAAGCCAACCTGCTTAATGGGTATTTTGTATCAGTTTTTCACCAGCCCAAAGAGACCGCTCTGCTTAACACAGTGTGGGACGGCCAGGGTGAGGGTGACTTTATACCCTCCATTTCTGTAGACCATGTAAAGGAACACCACAAGAGACTGGACTCCTCCAAGTCAGCTGGTCCAGACAGTTTGCACCCCAGGGTACTTAAGGAGCTGGCAGGCACCATAGCTGGCAAGAATCTTCAAGAACTACTCATGGTGCTCAGGTGAAGTGCCCAAAGATTGTAAGAAGGCCAGTGTGGTGCCTATCTTCAAGAAAGAGAGGAAAGTAGATCTGGGGAACTACAGGCCTATCAGCCTGATCTCTATCTAGGGCAAGAGCTTGAAAAAAAAAATTATCAAAGAGACCATTCTTGACAAACTGGCTGATGGCAACATCCTGAAGGACATCCAGCACAGGTTTCTTGTGGGTAGGCCTTTTGTGACCAACCTCATGTCCTTCTTTGACCAGGTGACATATCACCTGGACAAGGCAAAAGAGATTGACGTCCTATATCTGCACTTTAAAAAAGCCTCTGATCCAGTGTCCCATGATCTCCTCGTGGAAACATTGGCCAACTGTGGCTTTGGCTACATCACAATCTGATGGCTTGGGAATTGGCTCTGAGGTCGGACCCAGGGAGTAGTAATCGACAGAAGTGAATCATCATGGTGCTCTATGACCAGTGGTGTTCCCCAAGGTTCTGTCCTTGGACCTATGCTCTTTAACATCTTTATTAACAATGTGGACATTTGTGTCAGAAGCAGACTGACCATGGTTCACTGATGACACCAAACTTTTGGGTAAAGTGTCCTCACCCAGGGAAAGGATGGTGATCCAGACCAACTTTGACAGGCTCAGAAAATGAACAGATAAAAACCTAATGACATTCAATACAGAAAAATGCAAGATACTCCATCTTGGGAAAAGAAACCTGCATCGTATGTATAGGCTCAACAGTGCTGAACTTGCTAGCCCTACAGCTGAAAGGGACATGGGGGTCATGATTGACCACTAGATGAACATAAGCCACCAATGCAATGTCACAGCTGGTAAATTGAGCAAAATTCTGGCTTGCATCCATAGATGCTTCTCAAGCAGATCTCAAGATGTCATCCTCCCACTGTACTCGGCCTTGGTGAGGCTGCAGCTGGAGTACTGCATCCAATTCTGGGCTCCACGATTTATAAAGGATGTGGAGAAGCTTGAGAGAGTCCAGAGAAGAGCCAGGTGCATGATCAGAGGGCAAGAGAATAGGTCTTATGAAGAAAGGCTGAGAGCCATGGGACTCTTCAGCCTGGAAAAGTGCAGGTGCAGGGGAGATTTAGTGGCTGCCTATAAGTATGTGACAGGTGGGCATCCCCGGGCCGCCCTCTTGCACTCTACAGCCCATACGCCTGTCTCAGTGGGCCAACCGCCCACCTGTTCTTGTCTGCCACGACTTGATCTAACGCTCACTGATGTTAATAAGCGGGAGGCTGCCCACTCGTGCCCTGATGCCAGGGGGTGATATCTGTGGCTCCTTACATCCCCATATGACAGCCCAAGCCTCGCTGATGGCATCACAATCTTACACTAATCGCCGGCCCCACGCTGGGCCCCAGAATCTACTGTATAGGACACTCCTGCAATCCCTCCGGTCAGGCGGCCTCGCCACCGTCATTTGGGCTACCTCGCCCCCCCAAAGCCATCACCGCGCTGCTATCCCCGCCTCCTGGGGACAACCGCAGCGCCTCTTTCCCCTCTCAGGTGTGGTCCCCCCGGGACCTCCAGCTCCTAGCCCTGGCCCACCTCCAGGCCAGCCGGGACCCCCGGCTCCTGGGCATCCCTCGCAATGGGCCCCTGGCCCTTTTGGCTCCCATAGTCCTGGCCCCAGCATGGCCCAGTCGAGGGCATTCACTGGCTGGGGCTGGTCTCTAGCCCCTCACTCTCTCTTATACTGGGTCCACCCTCTGGGGGCCCTTCCCAGCAAACATATGGGGATACCCACCCGGCAGTGGAGGCAAAGGGTGTCCCAACTCACCTTTCTCCGGGGTGGTAACTGGCCTGGCATTTCCTGGGGGCTCCTGCACCACTGAGAACCCCACCAGGCCACCCACTCCCAGCAGGGTGCAGTTTCAGGTCATGCCCAGGACCAGAAGCCTCCTGCCGTCCCCCTACATCTCCCCCTTACCTCCGGGTGTTCTTGCCAGCAGCTCTCCAACCAGGCAATGTTGCTGCCTGGCCTCCCGCAGCCAAACTGCACAGTTTATATAGGCAGCCCGCATGTCAAAATGGCTGCCCTCATCAGGCACCTGGAGGCTGCCAGCTCCAGGGCTTTAAAGGGGCAGGCACTCCTGGTGCCCTGCCATGATCTTTATCAGCAGCGGTGCAGTCAGCGCCCCACTGCACTCTCACCAGTGGCAGGCAGGCTTAGTGCCCTGCTGCACTCTGCACCTAAGCGGCAAGTGGGCTCAGCGCCCTGCCATGATCTCTCACCAGTGGCCAATGGGCTCGGTGCCCCGCCGCCGCGCTCTCCTTCAGCGGCAGGCAGGCTCAACACCTTGCCACACTCTCCACAAGTGGCGGGCACGTTCAGTGCCCGGCCACAAGGTATATAAGGGGTGTACATCAGAATCTGGGGGAGCATCTGTTCACCAGAGTGCCCCAAGGGATGACAAAGTCAAGCAGTCACAAACTCCTCCAAGATCGTTTTAGGCCGGACATAAGGAAAAATTTCTTTACTGTCCAAGCCCCTAAGGCCTGGAATAGACTGCCTCCAGAGGTGGTGCAAGCAGCTACTTTGGAAACTTCAAAGTGACAAGTCAAAAGAGTCTTAGTGATTTAATGAAATCATTATTCAGAAGACTCAATGTAATGCAGAGGTAACTCTATAATCCAATCTGTCTCAATAAATCTCTCTCAATTAATCTGTTCAAATACCAAAGACAAAAAAACAGAAGCTCACAGAGGAAATAGTAAAGTGAAAGCTTAAGGTGGATGTATCATCAAAGGAAGGTCTTGTTTAAGAACATTTTCAAATAGCAAGGTCTCAGAGCAAGAAGGAACAAAACACAAGTTTTGTCTGAGTTTACAGAGGCTATCTTAGCAGGCTTCTTTTGGCTGGCATCTGAATCTAGCATTATCATTCACAGATCAAGGTAGAAGGTTTCTTACTTTTCTGCCCTTTTTAGAAGACTGTTTCACTAACGGTCTCATCTCTCTGTAACTATCCTCACCCCACTCCACCATACCCCATACAAATGTAAGGCAGAACAACCGCTGAGTCCCACAGTGAGCTGACTTCCATGTACTAGTATCAACTCCTTATCTAGAAAAATTGAGACACAACAGGAATCTAGAATAACAAGAAACCTCTGGAAAAAAGAAACAGGCCCCTGAATTACTGATGCAGACATATAGGCTAGGGACAGACATTCAAAAAGCTGGAGCCTGAATTGATTCAATTTTTGCAAGTAGACTAACCTGCCTAGATTTAACCAATTTGCAAGTGAACAGACATTCAGGAAATGCAGGCACATGCCTGCAGTGGCTCAGGACAGGAGCTAAGGGGTGCTAGAATGTACCCTCAGCTGGAGGCGGGGCGAGAGGGGTGGGGGCATGGCCAGCCCTGGCACTTGCTTGGAATGAACTGGCTAGGGAAAAGTTTAATTCCCCACTCCCTGTCCCATGAGCACGAACTGGAGCTGGGGTCTGCCTGGCACTGTTCCCTTGCTGCTGCAGTGGTGGGGCTAGGGAGCAGACAAATGCCAGTTGGAATGGTCCCTGAGGCAAAGTGAGCAGGAGATTATTTCCCCCTCAACCCCAAATCCTTCCTGGGGAATCTCAACCACTTGTCAATCATATCTTTCAACCAATTGTCAATCAAATCACTGTCAGTTACTGTCAGTTACCCTCATAGCTGGAGCACTCATAAATAGTCTCAACACATAGTTCATTTTCATAGTTTTCCCACCACTGTGATTACATCTCTGTGGTGGGCTGCACATATTCAGAGCATCTTAATGTATGTAACTGGGTCATGACATCATTGAGGGTAAAAGTTCAGGCTCTCTGGAAACTTCAGGTCCTCTAGTCATGCCCACATGTGCCTAAGATGCTATGATGGAGATTCAGCACAGGCCAGCATCGGGGGGTCTAGACAGTGTCTGGTGGAAGGGGCAGAAGGAAGTGAGAAGTGGTGGCAGCAGTTGGGGTGGGCAGACCCTGGCTGTGGTCCCCCAGGAAGCAGTGGGGATAGAGGGGAGAATAACCCTCTTCCTGCCCCCTCTATCTCAGGGGCCATGCTGGCCGGTATCTGGCCATGCCCCAGACCCACTAATGCAGCAGCAAGTGGGGAGCACCAGGCAGACCCTGGCTGGGACCCATGCTGGTAGGACAGGGAGTGGGGAACGAAATCCCTCTCTGGCCAGTTCACTCAAAGCTACTGCTGGGGCAGGCCACATGCCTACTACTAGAGCAGCCAGCAGAGACATGCAAGTCCATTCTGGTAGGACAGGGTAGGGAAGGAGCGGGGAAAATAACTCTCTTCCCTGTTCCCTTCCAGAGCCAGCCTCTGGCCAGGCCCCGTGCCCCTGCCTGTCCCTGCTCCAGTGAGGCCAGCCCTGCTCCACTGGAGCATAGAGCACAGCTCAGCCCAGAAAGCATCCTGAGATGCTGGGGGACTCACGTTTAACTTAAACCAGGAAGGGGTTTGGGACAGAAGTTGCGTAAACTGGTTTGAGCCCAATCAGTTAAGTCTGATACTACATTCAACAAGGTTTATCTCAAACTAGTTTTGGCCACTTTGAAACCAGTTTATGTGCACTGAACTTATGTTCTGTTTCAGGTATAAACCAGTTTCTGATGACTTAAAGTGGTTTATCTGTAATGTCTGTCCCTAGCCACAGTTGACCGAAGACAGATATGGGGATGGGCATGGGCTTTAAGTAGTACAAGCTAAAGTCAATGCACTGTGAATTTTTCAAAGTTGGTCTAGTGCTGCAGTTACAGGGCTCCTACTACATAACCTATAATGCAAATAAGCTCTGCTTAGCCTTCTCGGAGATTCAGCTCAATCTCTGAATCCTTTTCCATACTTAATTTTAAGGGAGAACTCAGCCTGCAAAGCCTTTCTCCCTTTGGCATATGTCAAACAGCATAAATTCACATCCCCTTTACCTTTGTTTTTCAACAGTATGCTCTGCAAGTTGCAACAAACTAAACAATCCTATGCACTCTTACATATTCACTTTTTAAGTCTTAGAACTATTAGCCTGTACCTAGCTGATGCTTTGAGGAAGGTGAAAGAATCCCTGACACCTTCCAGTTTTGGCTGGAATGGAACACCATATTTCCTGATTTAAAAAAAAAGACAGCTGGTTAGATCCACAGCAATCCAAAACCATAACTCTTATAATACAATTCAAGGGAGAAAAGTCAGAATAGTCAGAAGCAAAAGTTCAAAACTTCCAGCCAAGTATTTAAATTATCAGTGGGGGGTGAACAGCCAAAGAGCCAATTATCTCCTCTCACCCACCAGCTGGCCAGTGGGTATGATGTGACTTCCTTTGCAAGACAAGTGACCTTTCTGATATTATATAGTATTACCCCACTCCCTCTGCAGGCTTTTCCTCAGAAGTAAATCTTTGGTTGCAAAGAACTAGAGCACAACAGGGCAGAATGATTTTGAAACTATGAATTCCTATTTGAAACTCTGGGTTTTTGTCTTTTCAGTCACTTGTAGGTGTCGGCACACTTAATAGCTGATGTTGTGAGGCACCCCATGGCATCTTTAAAAGAATCTCATAGAACTCTGGTTGAGAATTACTGAAGTACAGCAGACACCCCAAAATAAAATCCTTAAGTTTACAAAGATTTACTTAGTGCTATGTTTAATTTTAAGCTTGTGCATTCACAGTGAGTTAATCATTGCAGGAAGGAGTGGAGGAATATTATTGCCATGTATTAATATCATAGTAAGCTGTGAAACAAAAATACTGTACATATTTATTTACCAAAGTGACAATTACAATATAATGAGTAGTGAATATTTGCTTACAATGAGCACAATACTGCAGGTCAACATCAAAAATTAAGTTCATCTAGTTTAAGTGAGTGGGGCAACTTACATAATAGATAAAGGCTTTATCTCAAATCATACAATATCTGTGCAGAACAATTTTTTTTTTCTTATATGGCTTGTATGATTATACCTAAAGGCTACTACTCATCTGCCATAGCAGTCCAATTCAAATTGATGGTACTATCTACATGAGTAAGGCTTGTAGGATGATGACTAAAAATAAGTGAAATTATTATTTCAAAATACTAAGAATAGTGGTGACAAAAACATTATTTTTATCTTTTATTTATGACTTCATAATTTCTATACAAAGATATTAACAAGTGTCTTTCCTTCCTGCCTGCTAGAAGCATCACTCACTGACAATCTGATTTCCATGGCTGCAGACAAAAGAATGAACATTTTATCCCTTTGCAGCAATTAGTTATAGTATTATAGTAATACTATAACTACAATACTGTAACTACAAAGAATTATAGTAATTGCTAATACTACGTTTGCTCCCTCTGAAATAAAAATCACAGTGTTTATTATATAAATGTCAAGTATCCTCCTTCATGCATTATCCTTCCTTATGTTCATATACATTCCTAATCCTAAAACATAATAGTTATATTTGTAAATAGTTGTCTTACACAGCATACTTCTGTGGCACAGTATTTCATCTGTATTTAATTTTCTGATGCTTTGTTCACTAAACCAGTGACACAGACTTTTATAGTACACTCTCTGGAACAGAGTGACATCATATTAGCAGCTCCTTACTACATTTAAATAGCCCTTTCTCCTTAAACTCCGTATGTTCATTATAAGGTGAAGTTTCCAGATAACACTACTTAAAAATTCATTGTTATTCTATATGTGAATATCTTTTAAAGATCACATTTTAACATTTTTTGTCACGGTTCAGTTCAAAAGTAATTATTTCAACATTGTCTTCTCACATTAATTTCAAGTTCCTCACATTCACACTATTGGGGGAAGGTAAGCAATAAGAGGAAACTGTCACCTTAAAAGAATAAGAAATTTTTAGTCATTTATTTTCACAAACTACCCCCAATATCAGCAATCACTGAAGATATGAATCTTAACCAAAGTAACTCTACACAATTTTAGGTCAGCATTTGCCTCCACTTAACAAATTCCCAAGTGCAAAATTTTACGGAGGGTCATTACTTATCTACATTCACTAACTCAGCTTCGTAATAATGCTTGCAGATGGAACATAGGTCACTAATGTTAGGCCCATATTACAGAAGTATTTAATGTTTTAAGTATTCTATGGTTTCAGTATAGAATTTCAGTTTTGTTCCCATTGGATCTGCCCTTCATAATACCAAAGACACAAATGGACTGACCAATGGCTATGGAATACTTTCATCAACATAAATTAGAATTTCAAGTATTTAAGACTAAGCTTTTCATCCTACCTTTGTCTTAATTTCCCTAAAAAGCTTTGGCAGAAAAAAATATTAAGAAATCTCAAGTATCCAATCGCATATGTTCCTCTACCCATTATTGGTAATGAGTAACAGAAAAGGAGAGTAGCTACATTGACCTACATCATTTCTTTCCTGTAGAGATCAGTACACAAATACAAACATAATAATTTTACAATTTATTGCATTTATGCTAAAGAAGCTGATGGTGCATTTTTGGTGGTGGAGGAAGGGGGGTTAAAAAGTCACAATAAAATACTACAATAGAACACAACATAGCTCGAAAAGACTTTGGAATTAATTTGCTAGCTCAGGTATTTGCTCAAAAATTGCCTTCTCAATGGATTTTTTGGAATGCAATACTATAAAAGGACAACCTTTACTTTTTATTTTTTATCCTTTATAAATTTCATTTTTAGACTAGAATGATATTTCTGTTATATTTATTTTACTTTTAGTGTACAATGTTCTTCGCATCTTCTCATCTTTTCTGAATTTCATAGATTCAGAAAGTGTATATGCAGGTATTCTTCAAAGGAAGAAGAAAATTCCGATACACAGTCATAAAAGAGTTTTCAAGTGCTTGAAGCTCTTGAGAAAAAATGTGCACAAAGCAAAATGAAATAAGAAAGCCAGACAAGTTTGCATATACATTGTATGAGCACTGACAATATAGTTTGTATTAATAACGAATGATCTGTGTCTGTAGCTGGATGAATTTACACAATAAGCAAAGAATTTGGGGAACTTTGACCATTTATGATAACATTCACTGAAATCCTTAAATTTTCTGTTTATATTGTGTAGGTGGCTTCAACACATTATACATGAGAAAACACTAATATTTCAATATAATAAAAGCCTTTGTCTGTCTGTCTGTCTGTCTGTCTGTAACACTTTATGTGCACTCTAATTGGTTGTCTTGGCAGCCAATCACAATGCTGACTGAAACAACCAATCAGAGCACTCCAAGAGCGTTCCAGACAGGAGATGGCAGTGGTGGCATGGCAGAGTGCTGCCATGATGGCAGGGACAGAGGGGGCAGAGTGTGGGGGGGATAAGGCCAGTGCTGCTGGCCTTGCCTCCCACCCCAACCCTGCTCCCTGAAGGCGGCAGTGGCACAAGGTGCTGGCCAAGAGGGATGGAGGGGACAGCAGGGCAAGCTCCCCCCAACCTGTTCCTGGGTGGCAGCAGTGGTGCGGGGTGGTGAGTGGCAGCACTCCTTCCCCACCCCCCACCTTGCCATCATTCCTGATGGGCAATTGGCTAGTTCAACTTATAAAGGTTTGTGCTAAAAGTTCATAATATCATATGTTATGAAAGCATGAACTTATAGTATTATACATACCTGAAACTCTTTCCCTGCTATTTCTTCATAGTATGGCAATTTAAACAACAAAGGAGTAAATAGCTGAACATTACACTGAGGCCACATACAGTCATTATGCGTCTCCTAGGAATTACCATTCTCGTGATAGAAATGATGAAGGTACAACGGAAACATTTCCCAGCTGGCAGAAAGAACATCTAGGTTACCGTCTGGAATATATCCCTTTTGAGAGAAATGGTACACTCTCCTCCCTGTGGTCCAGAGGTGGGAAGCAGCAGGGGAATACCCCAGACCAGGGACTGCCCAACTGTGGAAATGGGATAGAGGGCCTTGCCTCAGTGCTCCCTTTACACCACTCCTGGAGATTGTGGCAAGGTACAGAAATTACACTTTTACCAACTTAAGTAATTGGAAACCAGTCTATACCTGTAACTGAACAGAAGTTCAGCACACAGACTGGTTTAAAAACAGCAGCATTCTGTCTAAGATTTGTGTCCCTGTCCTTGTTCCCCCCAAAGAGTGAATATATATGCTGTTTGCTACCAATCTAAACTATTCCACTTACAGAAAACCATGTAACTTGGAGTGATTGCACCTCAGACTTCTTGAATGTCTCTAGCTAACCTTGGAATGGAATGGAGAAGCCTATTTTCCATTTGTTTCTCTTACTGAGGGTCCTCGGTCTGGAGAAAGCATAGGGAATAGCAAGAGTGGAGCAGCCTCTGCTCCTCATGGCTTCCCCACACAGGAATCATTAGTCTGGTAAAAGTTTGGAGAAGAGGGGAGAGGAGATAGTTGTAGGCCAAATGCCTGTAATGCTCCCTATCCTGGAAGAATTTTTAGTAGTGAAAGTTTCTCAGTAATACCAGTTTGTGGCCCAATTCTAAATTGTCAGTGAAAGGTGAGAAGCATTGAAGGATGACTCAATAATTCCTCAAACCTTTATGGGTATTTTCAAAATACTTTAAAACATTCTTCTGAACAAATGCAAGCAAAACCAATCCAATATAGATCCTCTACTCAAGATGCAGAGAGTGCAATTTAAGACATTAATTTGTAAATTTAAAACTTAATGTTTTCAAATTCTTAATTGTTGCTTCTTGTAGAAAGAAAACCTATACATAACGTGTTTCTATATAATTCATGATGGTCTTCACATTAAATGATGAGGTAAGGTTTTTGTATGTGAGACTCATGCTACCATGTTATCTCCCAGACTAACAAATACTTTCACCTTCAGACATTATCCAGTGTGTTACAGCTAGTTATGAATCCTTCCATATTACTTAAAAACTAATTTCACTCAAGACAAAGGAGTGGGAACAGGGCATTTCATTTTATATTTAAATTATGTAAATTATGTCAAGTTATATTGTATTGTGAACAATTCCCTTTCTTTTGGTTTTCATTGTAGCCTGAGTTAAAGTATATTTCACCATTCTCATTTTCTAAAGTCAAATACTTTCTATTTTAAAACCCTAGGGTGATAACTGACTTTTAATGAGTACTTATCTAATAGAAAATCTTTTGCATATATTACTGACATCATTCCCAAGTAGTAAATATACATTCCAGATATAGTGATCCTGACTGAATTTATCCTTAGAGGAAAAGGCTACTGCTCTGTGTGTACCACAAAAAAGAAAGTAAGATTAGATGATATAGGCAAATTCATTAGGAGGAATCAGATTGGTTACCTTAGTTCTTTTCTTTAAATACAATTATATGTAATTTTGGCATAACACATTTACAGAATGAGACACATAGTTGGCATACCATGTGAACCTAAGAAATTAATCAGTAGTTTATGGATTTTATTAAAGAAAACAATGCACCCAGATTTCGATCCATTTTCAAAAATTCAGTTTGCAAATAGCATCAGAACAAGGACCTGATTTTGACAAGAGCTCAGTATATTGAAGAATGGAAGCCACTAAGTGCTGAGCTATTTTTAAAAACTGGCAGCTGTTGTGTGGGATGAGTACAGGAAAACTTGTCCTGAACTCTTTTGATAGTCTAGCCCTAACCATATAGTCCAATTTTTAACAGCAAAAGTGAGGTACAGAAATACTAAATGACACCACAAATGCAATTTAATATTTCTTCTCAGTCTTTGTTTCTCTTAATAGGATATGTAAAGAATTTTAGATTATCATTACATGTATATACAAATGGGTTATAAGTAGTCATCTCTGCCTCCAGATATTTCTGTGACTTCTAAAGTTTCTCATTCTTGGGGGTCATAAAGGTTCTTTTCCTTTTTCTGCTTTAACAGTGAAGTTGCCTCATTACTGTTACTGCCAGAATGCTAAAATGAAGTTAAATGCTTGTCATTTGACTTTGGAGGCATGCTGTGCTATGCTAATGTAACTCATTGGTCAGTATGTGTTACCTGTCTCCCTCTGAACTTAGATAAAAGATGATACTGGTCCACAGCAGATCTCTGCTCAAAACTATACCTCCTTAGCTCAAACTTAACTCCCAATGTTCTTAGTTCAGTCAGAGTTCACATGATACAAGATTATGATTTTACATTCCCTAATGATATGCTTTATAAATATATGTATTTTATAGAGATATAGAAGTTTTCTCAAAGTCCATTAAGTATTTTTTTCCACAGGTAATTTGAAAAAAACACACATTTCAAAACTCTAGTAAATTCTGTCTTATACACTCATTAATATCCCTTGTTTATTTAGATTAGCCATAAGGAACAATACTTAAAACAAGTCTGTGCAACTTCCAGGAGGATGGGGGACACACTAGGGTGAGCCATGGGCCCCTGGGCCACCCCCTTGCATGTGTACCCCCACCTGCCCCCTGCTATACTGCCTGCCTCCACAGCTCTAAACTCAGTGTTGTAGCTGGGGTGGGGGGCAAGCAGGGCAACCAACCCATGTGCCAAAGTAAAGGGGTGCTATTCAGCTGGGGTGGGACATGGGACAGGTCCATGAGTGGCTCATTTGGGGGGGGAGTGCAGGGTCAGGGGAAGGGCAGCTCCCAACACTGCATGCACTCTCAGGCAAGCATGGGGGAGGTGCCCCCTGGATTTGTGTGTGGGGTAAGCGTGGGCTGCTGCTGAGGACTTTGCCCCAGGCACCAAACTTCCTTGCCACAGTACTGTCTAGACTCACCCTCCACTCTGTGCACCACACATGGCACTGTTATGCTTTCTGCCACAGAGGCAAGAAGCAGCAGCCAGAGGAGTGCAGAAGAGCCTGGGGGCTTCAGATTAACTTCTTGCAAGTTGCAAACAATTTGACACCTCTGATTTAAAATACCGTGGCAGTAGTAGTGTTGGAGTGATGTTGTAGCTGTGCATGCCCAAGAAATATGCAAGAAGCAAGGTACCATTCTTCAGGTATGGGCCCAGCAGATTAGGTTTAGACTTGAGAAAGGGTACCTTGTGCTTGAAAACTTGTTTAAAATTTCTCTCAGCTATGCAGTTGATCCAATAAAAGATAGACACAAAAAGGCTTGCCTCTCAGATTTAAAACACTAGCATTTAAACATCATAGTAGTTAGCACTATGAAGCAAATGGTGGATCAACTCCTGAGATGCCCTGTGGTGCCACAATGCACCCCACAGGAAGTAGGGGCCTGTGCAGAATACTGAGAACAGACCATATAGCAAGGCTGGTGTAGCAGGGCTCTGGGATATGCCTGCTCCCTTGAGAGGTGGCAGGGGGGAGCTAATGAGGGAAGGATGTAGGATGCTAATTAAGGGGCAGTTTAGGGCAGGGGGGCTGAGTAAGATTTTTAAATCATAACTTGGGAGTGTCTCTGATCAGATTGTTCCTTCATTTAGGTGGACGTGTTAATCAATGACCCTGGGTATTTGTTTTATTTGGTTTGTTTTTTTACATACCCCCCACATCTCACCAATTGAGTTAAAGTGTAACTTGAACCCTGGAAGGACTTGCCTGACTGAAAGAGTTGGAACTATATAATCCCAGAGCATGCACTGGTCAGGAGGTCTCTTCCACAGCCTTCATAAAGTGAGGAGCTCCTGGCTGCAGGTTAGCAGGGCTCCTGAAGGAACCTGGATTTAGGTAAATTGCTCTGCAGGTCTGGAAAGAGAAGTAAATGTCCTGGGAAGAGAAAGGCTGGATTTCAGCCAAGTGGCCTTTGTTCTACGTTAATTCTAGAGGGTTGAGGTGCCTACTAGGGTCCAAGAACTCAAGAGAGCCAAGTGTACAGGTTACAGAATAGTCCTGGACTGAAAGATATGCCCACTAGGAGATAAGGAAACTTTGCTTTCTTAAAAGGTGCAGAGAGCTGTTTTAGCTACTGTTCGTGTTTCTGTTATAGCCCAGGGGCTTATAGTTTATGTTACTCTTTACTCTGGTGGTTTAGGTTGGGACTGTAGGGGAGGTTTCAGAGGTCCCATTAGTGCCAGAGTGGCATGCAAGTTTCTTGAGCCATGTCAGAGGCAATCTCAAGGCCTGAGCTGTTATTGAGCCCAGAGAGGAGCGGAGTTAAGGAGCACAGTGAGATAGGGACTAGGGCCCAGTGCTCAAGGAAAGTGTGGACATATAGAGCCCAGGGACCTGACAAATGAGGGCCAGAGGCTCAATGACTGAAGGTAATAGATTGAAGCTAGTGCCTCAAAGCCAGGTCTGTTGCAGTGGGCCTAGGCTAGGCCTAGCAAGATTAAAGGGGCAGAGGCTGAGAAGACCAAGGTCCTGATAGGGGGAACAACATTATTGTAACTTCTGCAAAGCATGCGGTGTGGTGTAGGGGAAGAAAAGGAGCCAGGCAATTTGCCCTTAAGGCTACATGTACCTTAGAGGGGCCTAGTAGGACTTAGACCTATCAGATGCAAGAGCTTGATTGAAGTCAAGCGTGAAATTATTAGGAGCAAGTCTCACTCTAAGGCGTGTTGGCAACCTCCCTTATTGAACCTTTAATATTAAGATCAAGATGTGGTCAGTGAGCAATCTAGGGAGAATGGTATTAGAGTCTGAGCCAGGCAGGAGCTTCAGGGTTGCAGCCATTCACAATGGATAATTTGTGTATTGAATTTTAAAAGCTGAAAAATATTCAAAATATTATATACTTAATCCCTGAGAAGGTAATTTAATCAATTGATCAAATTAAGACAATTCCTGTTGAGAAAAATAGGCTTTATCAACATTTTAAAATTAATAAAAAACAATTTGTACTTGATCTTCCACATGCTTTTGTTACTACTTAACAAGGAGGTGATGTTTACTGTGATTGATTCACATGATGCTGCCAGTTCAGAAAAGCAACAGGATTTATGTCAGCTTGGGCTAAAAGTATTTTATTCAAGCCAGACCAGAACATCCTGTAGCATTGCTCTTTCTAAAGCTTGAAAATTTCAATATTAGAGTCCATTTAAATTGTCTTAATTTTTACTTGACTTTCTAAACATTTGTCTTGTAGAAAAATATTCATCATTTACAGGACAGCAGAAATATGAGTTTGTAAAGGAAAAAAAACAGTTAAGAAAAGGTATAAGTGCCAAAAGGGTAACAAAAAAAAAAGTTAAAATGGGGAATATTAACCCAATTTTTTTCTTCTCTTTTTTGGCAAAACTCAAATATTTAAAAATCAATATAAATTTATTAATCTTATATGTTAACACTTTTTTTGGTTATGATAACATATTCTGGTTAGGATCATATTTTGGTTGGGATAACACATGCAGTAAAGAGTCTTAAAGTCCTAGTATTATGCCTCTGATTCTCTTGTTTGTGTGGAAGATATCAAGCTAGAAGTAATTAAATATGGAGGCGTTTTACAAGGTCACCTAGCCAGAAATAATTAGAACCTCATGAAAGAGCTGATTTAACTACAAAAATACACACTAGGGAATGAAAGAGAAAAATCAATATATAAGTATTTTATATTTAAGTCCTGAGGTATTGTAATAAATAGAAATCAAATACAGTGACAGGGTTATAGTCACAAGATTATTTAGTTCAGAAGTCTTTTTTTAAACTGTATGAATCTGACTGCAACTTGCAAAAATGTGGAGAAATCCTTACTTAACAATTATAAGTGGACCAGAGGGAAGAACATGAAATTTAGTCTTTAGTTACAATGTTTTACCTACAGATAGTTTATGTTCAGCCCTGTACTAAGTTCATGTTTGTATTCCCCACACCTCCTCTCCCACCCCATACAGCTATTTTAAAAGAATACTATTAAGGGTACATATTTAAAAGTTATGAAACCCTGAAATGAAAGGCTAGAATGCCTTTGCAATTTGAAAGCATTCCTTCTTGTGTTCATGCATTATGAAATGATCAAAAACTATGATTTTGACATGACTCCTGCCTGCCTTTTTATACCTTATGAACAGTTATTCATTTTTTGGTTTTGTTTAATTCATGAATGGGTGGCTACCAAACTTATTTATTATGCACTATCAAATTATCTTATGAAGACATAACATTATGAAAATGGTTAGGGGACTGGGACACGTGATTTATGATTAAATGCTTCTGTCAATCAGCTCACATCCAGAAAGTAAGGGAAAAGAGAAAACATTTGTGCAACATCTGGTATGTGAGACCAGGCTAACATTTCACAGAGAATCAAATTCTTCAGGGCGGGCAGCATTTCAACTGCCTTCCCTATAAATAGGGAGACCATAATAATCTGAGGAAAATCTGGGATTGGGGTATGAAAAGAAGCTAACGTTCTAGGTTCATGCAACCCTTCCTTCACGTACCCAGCTCCCCACTGAGAAGCAGACTTGTGCAGGCAGGTTCCCACAAATACAGAACTTTTCCTTCAATTTTCTCCAACAGCCAGGATGCTGAGACAGCCCCCAGTTTTGGAGGCTCTCTCAGCCAATCTGGGATATATGCTTACCCTACCTATAAAACTCTTTTCTTTTTCTACAAGCCCTGACCTCAGTCACTGAGCCAACCTCTGAAATAAATGAAAATGGTTACTACAGATAACAGTTTCTTTCATATGTAACTCTGTTTTATTGCTAGAGCACAACCATCCTGTGCACTTCTTGTGCCAGGGGTCCTATGGAAAAATATGCTATGAGATTATAAAGCTGTGTTATACAAAGGAATTGAATTTAAATTTTGCAAATAACCTGTATAATGACATTTCCTAACTTAGAAGTGCAAAGTGAGGCTATCTTAATATTTTTTAACACAGTTCATGTCCTGGGGGTGCAAAAAAGAATAAGGAGAACAAAGTATCTGTATTGTAAATACTAGCAAATAAATACCATACATCATTATTCTATTTGTAAAGGAAACTTAATGCCGACTGCAAATGTCAGAGGCACCAGGAAGCAGGAAGAGGAAGTGATGAGCAAACCTTCAGAGTCCTGTTACTGTAATTTTGGGCTGCAATCCCCAGAGACTTCAGGCGCAGCAGGAAGAGGAAGTGAACACACAGCCAGAGAGCCATGCTCTAGTGCCCACCCCCCTGCCCAAGCATCTAGCTTGAGCCACTGCAAGCATGTGGCTGCATTACCTGAATCAAAGGTAAATGTCTGTTCACTTCTGTTTCAATTTAACCTGTGCAGCTTAGACTAACCTGCAAAGTCTGAATCGATTCAACGTTGGACTTTTAGACTGTCTGTACCTAGTCTTAATGAATAGGGGAGAATCATCCAGTTTTCAATTCAATTCCTTGCCCCAGCAAAACCCACACTAACAATTACAGGTCACTCTGTCACTTCAGTATGCTTAACATGAACAAAATCCTCAGGGATTTTTAGCTGTCAGAACTTAAAAATTCTCTACTGAAAATGTGTATACTTAGACTTTTTTAAAGGGTTAAACCTGGATTAGATTTTCACAGAAGCACCAACAGGCACCCTGACAAAGATGATCACCTTGTCTCGCCATTGGATTTAAATTCCCTACTCCAAAGTAGAGGGTGTTAGATCTTTTTCAAGGTTTGGCTCTCTTCTCTTGCCTTATTCTCAAAAAACAGTTAAAAAAAATCTACCTGATACAGATACCAGGAATAGGATATTTTAGATGGATCAATTAATGTCTAGCAAAACTGCAATACACTGAAACAGTACCTTATAATTTGCCAGTGTTAGAAGTAAGAGAATGAGAAGTCCTGCAAAATAGTAATATTATGCAACTTTAACAATACATACTGTTCTGACCTCTGTTTTTTTAGAAATATGGCATTTAACTAAGCTCTCCAAATTATTTTCTAATACTCATTCAAAATATAATGTGAAAATCCTTGCTGCAATTCCACTAAAATCCAATGAGAAATGCCCATAACAAGTAATATGTAAATTACCTGTTGACATCATGTAAAGAATTGTTTATTTTATTAAGAATACACGTGTGCATCATTTATTGCAAAATCCAACAAAGCAAAACCTAAAAAGGAATCTGTTTAAAAATTCAGTTTGATATCAAAGGGACAATATCATAATTCTGCTTGTTTTAGGTTTTCTGGCTTTGAATGCATGTAACCAAATCCACAGACTTCTGGCTAAAACCAACAACAAAGTAAGTGCTTAAAATATTTGCATTTGGACACATGGTACAAATAATATATTAATCCAAACTTGTCAAGTGAATATGTCCAAGGCCAGAATCTGGCACTGTATCGCTCTTATCTACAACAGAAATCCATAGAAATGCATACAAGAAGAGATTTATTAATTCAAGTCATAGCCCTGAGAGTGCTGAATACCTGTTTCCACAGCAACTGAGATGCTTCGTGTCCATACAAAAATAATATACAGTTAGAAAGTACTCACTATCCATTAAAAGTAGGGCTGTCAAACAATTTAAAAAATGATTTTGATCAGTTGCATGATTAAAAAAATTGTTGCAATTAATCACAATTAATTGCACAGCTAAAAAGCTCAAGATTATGTGCAGAAAAATTTAAATTTATGAAAAATTATGCAGGTACTTCGTATGGGTAGGGGTGGGATATGTGTGTGGGGGGGAATCAGTGAAGGTGTGGGGGCTGAGAGTGGGGGGGTTGGAT
>JAGPOW010002067.1:9423695-9436444 GCA_030014935.1 Caiman crocodilus
ACACACACACACACACACACACACACACACACACAAAGTGCGCAGAAGATAAATCTGTGGAGGGACGGAAAGCAGGAACGGGCATGTGGAAGAAGACTGAGGTCCCCACAGTGAGAGGAGAGGGGAAGGGGCAGGTCATGGGATGGAACCAGGAGGCTCATGCAGGGGCATGGGGGTGAGGGCATGCACCTCTAGGGAAGATTTGTGTGCAAGGCAGAGGCAGGCTACCCACTTCAGGCTGGGGCTCTGCACCCTGCTTCTTTTGCCCCAAGAGCTGTGGCACACCACATTGTGCCTTCCACAGCCAGGCAGGCAGGGAACATGCAGTGTGGCCAGTGTGTGGCTCCCGAGACAAAGGCAACAGGGCGCAGACCCCCAGCCTGCAGTGGGCAGCCTGCCTCTGCCCCATGCACAAACCAGGGAGTATGTGCCCCCCATGCCTCACCCAGAGGTGCAGATAGCAGTGGGGAAATGCACCCTCCCACAGCCAAGGACAAGTCCCCTGCAGCTCCATTCCATGACCCAGTGGCCCCACCCCACTCCTTCCCTCACCATAGGAGCCTTGATCTGCCCCCATGTCTCTTCACTCTCTCCCTCCACAGACTTATGGACACCATGCAGCACTGCTCTACACAAAACGTGCAGGCTGTGGCTGTTCATGTGCATCTGTCTGTATCTCTATGTGCTCACCCCACCTCCACCCCCAACAACTAAAGCCACTGGAAGTGCACGCCTAGGCTACTCTGGGGTCCTCTGCACTGTCACCACCTCCCCACTGGGCAGCCCAATGGTGACGGAGTGGAGCCTAGGCATGGGCTCCAAAATCACATGCACGATTAACCGTGATTAAGAAAATTAACACAAGAACCGATTAACACATTACTCACACACATTAACTATGATTAATTGACAGCCCTAATTAAAAGATAACTGAATACATAATTGGGAATAGTAGATAGCTTACATAACAGGAACTGTTAATAATCTATTGCTTAACATTCAGAACAAAGTACAAGAAAGGAGTACTTATTTTAACCTCTTACTGATTCCTCAGCAAGGAATAAGTCTGTCTGAGGCTCTGGGCTGTCCTTGGCCAGGTCTGATATCAATTGGATTGTCCATTTCAAGACCCAGGGTTGTTGGGAGATGGATCCAACCATATCTGGTTGTCAGATATGGCCCAGAACAGTCAGTTCCAGATGAGTCTAGCAAATAGCTGATTGTCAACCCAGTCCCTGGATAACCTTGGGACTGTCCAGCTGCACGTATAATTTTTCAAAGTCCTGGGACCTCAAGATAAGGGAGCCCCTGTGCCCCAGGATGTCAAGAAACTAGATGTTCAGCATGGCTCCCCCAACCTAGCGTTTTAAAGTGGGGGCTGCAGGGCAAAACAGCAAAGGCTGCCATCTGAGGGCTGCCTAATTCCCTGCAGGGGAGTTTCTTGGCTCTCCCCACCAGCTGGCTCCCTTATGAGAGCATGAGGTCTTGGGCTGTTTTGGTCCTGATGCCAATCCCAGTCCCCATGCTGAAACTGGCAATCAGGTGATTCTCCGTATTGCCATGGGAGTGTTATATATTCAATTTATGATACTATACTAATGAGCCATTAAGATGTTCCACATATTTTATGGAACATTTTGGTGGCTGGTTTGCAACTTTATGGCTCCATGCATCAGCTGACCATGAAGCACTGTTATAATCTATGATCCAATTAACACATACATTTCATCATAATTGTAACATGTACCAAGAGCCTTAAGTGTGTAATGGGCTTATCTACAACATGGCAGCAACATGCATTGGCCAGAAACACCCCTGAGCACAGCTTGCCCACCAATCCTACTGGCTTGCTCCAAAGCCTGAGAAAATGCTAGTGAAGTCCCTCAGTGATCATTTCCATTTGTTCCCAAGCATGCCAGAGACTAAAGAGTGGCCTCTTCAGTGCATTTCTGGGTTTGGACCATGAGAGTGGAAGCAAATGGGTGTGCATTCCAGAACAGCATAGATACACTCCACCACAACAAAGCACCCAAGCTCATGGAAAGAAGTGTTTTGCCCACCATTGCATGAGGTATCAGAAATTCTCTTGTAAAGAAAAGAACTGAGCCCAAGTTTTAAGTCTTTGATTAGTATCTTAGTAACTGAAACATTATTTTTCTCTTTCTACAAATCTTCATCAAGCATTACAAATAACGTTTTTCCTAGAAATTCTACAGCTCATTTACAGTGAACCTAAGCTAGCTATGCTATTTCTCCTCACTCAGATGTTAGATTATTATTGAAAACATACAGTGCTTAAGGTTAGGCATAATAAGAAACAAAGGCTTAACCAATGCCCCAAAGAGCCAGTAATAGTTCTCATTCTGTGGCATAATCCCCCCTCCCCCCCCCCCAAAAAAAACAACCCCAAAACAACAGTGTGAAGAGTTGTACATATCTTTACAGAACTGGGGCACAAAACCAGTTCAGAAAGGTATTTAAGCATGTGCCTAACTTTAAATATGGTAATGTTAGAATGATGTTGTAACTGTGATAGTCCAGGAATTATGCAATAGGCAAGGATTTCTTAGGGTGATAACTTTTACTCTTATAACTGCATAGTTGCGATAGAGTTGGACAAGTTTTCAAATCAAGACATTCTTATGATACTAACCAAATATTCAGCAGTAGTTTGCACAATGGGAGAACCTACTACTCATTTAAGTTTTTGACTAAATGTTACACTAAGTAGATTTAAATAGTCATTGTGGCATGCCCCAACCCCAGATATAGTATGGATATGCCTCTAAGACACATTCCCAGGGCACTCTTCCATCTTCAGTGTTGTCCTTATGCCCCAAACACATGTCTGCTGTCTGTTGCTTGATGACTGAGAACCAGGAGTCAACTCCTTGGTGTCAGGCACCTCAGCCTCACAGGTTCTTAGCACAGGTTCTAAGCCTTGTCAGTTCTTAGCAAAGGGAATTTTGCCAGCTAGAAGGATCACATCATAACAACATAAAAATAAGTGCCATACTGGGTCAGACCAATGGCCCATCTAAGCTCAGTATCAGTGGCAGAAATAGATGCTTTAGAAGGAGAATACTGAACCTGATATACTTAGAGGAATGATTTATCCCCTATTCAATATTCTCCCTAGAAGCCACTATTATCATTTTAGAGCTGCCAGAGAAAACATCTCCAACAGTTCTGTTCAACAGCTATTAACAGATCTATTATTCATGAATTTGTGTAGTTGCTTTCTGAACCTGACTATGCTATCTGCTTCTACCACCTCCTATGGCTATGAATTCTACAAGTTAATTATACATTGCATAAAAAGTACTTCCTCACCTTAGTTTTAAACTTGTCTCCTACTTATTGGAATGGGTACTCCCTAGTTCCAGTGTTCTGGGACTTAGTGAATAACAGTTTCCTGTTCACTTAGTCCACAGATTCATGACTTTATACACCCCTATCACATCACCTCTCAGACCTCTTTCCATAGCTTAACATCTTTGTCTGGTCATGCACTCAGAAAAGATGGATTAAAAAAAAAAAGAAGAAGAACCTGTTCTTACCCTACACTTTAAAACCAAGGATATAGTTGTTACTCAGATGAACAGACAGCAAGCTGCTACTACTTGTGACCTCTCCCTATCACAGTCTCCTGAAATCTCCCCTGCCAGCTTGCTTTACTCATCATTGTCTGGCAGGGCCTGGCTACTGTGCTTTAGTCCATATCTGCATGGGAGACTAATAAACAACCAAAACCAAATGCTAATTCTAAGCCACTATTGATCTTCAGCCATTTAGACTTGGAATCTTTCCTAGGTGTCAAACAAATTCATTATTTCCTACTTGAAAGTCATCTTGTGCAATCATGGCCATTGTATACCACCAGAGATATAAACACAAGTAGGATAAGACTAAATACAGATTGATGTTACCTATATGTAAAGACTGCACATGCATATCAATAAATCATAGCCAAGAAACCATGTGAGATAACCCATGACCCCTTAGGTTTGTGACATTCATTATTATACCAAATTTCATCATTAGATCATTAGGCATTCATACATAAAATGACCCCAGATGTTTAGCAGAAAAAGATTTAATTTAATACATTGCAATATTCAACTGTATTGGTTTAAATTTATAGAAAATAAAAACACTTGTCTTATTTATATTATTTATAGCAGGGTGGGCAAAATAAGGCCCATGGGCCACATTCAGACTTCAAGGCTGTGGGGCCCCTAAAAAATTCTATCCAGCTCGGGGGGCCCCTAAAAAATTTAGAAAATGTATATTTCTCTGTCTTTGGTTCCTGTAAAAAATGACAGGTGCCAGGGACAGTAGGACCCAGGGAAAGCCTAGTGGGCTCCTGCAACTGCAGGGCCCCCCGGCCCAGCCCCCACAGCTGGAAGCCCCAGCAGGGGCTTCTAGCATGGGACCATGTGGCTTTCCCATGCTGGAACCTCAGATAAGAGTTGGGGGGAAGGTAGGGAGGGAGCCAGGGGAAAATCAGCCCAGGGAAATGAGGCACCTCACCCATCCTGTGGCTCACACTCCCTGATGCAGCTGCTCACAGCCCATATGGGGATGTCCTGAACAGGCATAGGCAGCCCCATGTGGGCTGTGAGCGGCTGCAGCATGGGGCACTGGGCATCGGGTGGGGGCAAGGACACTTTTCCTGCACTCAGCACCAGATTGTAACCTGCTCCCATTGCCAGTCTGGGCCCCAGGCCAACTCTAGGCTCACCTTTTGGGGCTGTACATGGTGGCAGGAGTGGCAGCTTCCCCGCTTGCCATGCCATGCCATGTATTTGCTGCTGCTGCTGCCCACCCAGAGCTCACACGCTGGGCAGCGGAGGCAGCAGGGGGCAAGTGGGGCGGGTGCAGCTGCTGCGGCCATGTGCAGCCCCAATGGGTGAGCCCGGAGCCAGCATGGGGCCCAGGCTGGTGGTGGAGGTGGGTTATAAGTTGGTGCCGAGCATGGGGAAAAGTGGCCCCTAACCTGCCCCATGCCTGGCGCTCTGTGCTGCAGCCACTCGTCGCCCATGTGGGGCTGCCTATGCCTGCTCAAACCAAAATGAGGGTGGGGATTACATGGCAAGATGCCCTGCTTGTGCTCCTTGGCCCCACCCCTGCTTCCCTTTGCCCTGCTCCCCAGCCCAGGCTCTGTAGCTCTCAACAACTACCTAGAACCTGAGCCAGCTGCAAACATCTGCTGCCTCTCTGCCTTGGCCCCTGCCTGTGCCTGCTCAGAACAACCCTGTGGGGGCTGAGATTGGCTGCAGCAGGGAGTGCCAGCCATGGGGCAGGCAAGGGACTGCTTTTTCCTGTGCTCATCACCAGCTCATTTTCAGCCATGGAGCAGGGTCTTGGGGCTGCACACTGTCCCCACCCCTCCACCTATACCATGGGGTTGGGGTGGCACTGGGAGTGAGTGGGTGCATGGGGCCCACACCAGTGTCCCGGGGCCATTGCCAGTGGGGCCCTGAGCAGGGCGGCAGGAGTGCAGAGTCCTAGCTGGCCGGGGCACTATGGATCCAGGCCAGCTCCCCCCTCTGCCTGCTGGTGCAACCCAGCCCAGCTCCACAGACCCCAGCCATCCTGTGCCCTACTCTGGGCCCCACTGGTGCTGGCCCTGAGACATTGGTCCCAAGATGGTGACCCGGGGGTGGGGCACCTGTCAAGGGGCGGGGCTACCCATGCAGTCCTTGACAGCTTGCCAAAAGTAGGTAAGCGACCCTCTGCCCAAAATAATTGCCCACCCCTGATTTATACGCTTCTTTTTGCTGTTTTTACTTTTACCTGGTCAGATGCTGATGTAAATATCCTCAAACACCTCTTGAGGAACTAGGAATGAAGAAACAAGGTACCCAGAGCACACACGTAGCTTGAAAGCAGAATGAGATTGAAATAGTGAAAGAGGGCCTGAGTAGGCCGAAGCTTTGAGGAGGATTTTGTTTAGTGGGAATAGAATATGATGAAGGAGGAAGGCAACATCATTGGGATGAAGCTGAAAGATCGTCTGTAAGGGAAGACAGATAAAAAGCCAGAGGGAAAGAGCAAGGAGGGACAAATACTACAGAGTGGAAGAACTAGAGGAATGAGGCAAAAGTTGAGGTAAAACAGAAAGGTGGCAAGACTAAGAGAGAAAGTAAACAAGAAAGGACAGCAAGGAAGAAGGCAGCAAGATCACAAGGAAGGCCGGCAGATGGACTGTCTCCCCACTCAAACCCAATTCAAATCTAGGGACAGTCACAAACTACAGCAGCATAGAGAGCACAGTAAGAGAGAAGATAACCCCACATATCTTTTATGTTATGATCTAGTTATTTATGCAACAAGTTTTTATTTTTCTACCCCCATCCAACCAAGGGGGGAAAAAAAACAAATAATTTTCTCAGAGTTGTGTGTCAGACTGAAATCAGATGTAGGTTAAATGGCCTGAAGCAAAATAGGTTGCTTAATATAATCTCATAGGGCATTTTTACACATGCTCTGGAGGTGCGCGGGGGTGGAGGGTGCTTTAATTAGCGAATGCTTTTAATTAAAAGCAGCCTCACGTCATGTGTGTCAGCATCCCCTGCATTGAAAAATGGCAGTAGGGCATTTTGAAGTAAAGCTCATCAAATGAGCATTAGTTCAAAACACCCCACCACCACTTTTTGGCAGCAGGACGCTAATACACATGATGCCAGAGTCTGCTGGAGCATGTTTATTTCTGTGCTCCAGCAGACTCGATTAATCTGCTCCAAGCTCCAGCAGGCATGATGGAGTTTGCTCCAGCACAGTGGATTTCCAACACATTGGAGCCAGTTCCTTGCTCGTGTATAAGAGCCCAGAATTACACTTCCAGTTAGTTGGCTATTTCAGTTGCATGTACACTAAATCAGTGTGGCTATTCATTATGTCCTAATTATTTATTTTTCAAATTCTTCTTAAACATTGTTCTTTATTTACAATGTACACTCTGTATTACTCTTGTGGAAGAACTCTTAATTAATAGTTGACACTGGCTGCAGAATCAATACCAAGTACATTTTGGAAATATTTTTTCATCATGGTAGGTGATATTTTTTGGCAAAATGATTGCTTGCTTTCCAATCCCATAATTTGTCTTGTGAATTATGCTAAGATAAATGAGTGCAGCAACCTTTCGACTCCTGGATAATTTTATCAGCCTCATTTATAGCTTTCTACAGATTGTATTAACAATCATTTCTTGAGAGATGAAAGATACAAAGCATGGTTCATGCAAAATATTCTACTGGACTATGTGGGCCTCAAAAACTAACAAAATTATAATGCTGGAGAGAAAAAAGGTGACTATATTAAATAATCCATCAAGAGTAGGGTTAATTCTGATTACTGTCAGGGGAAGATTAAATGTTTTGAAGGCATCCTGGCACAGACCTCTATAAGAACAGTAAACACCTCTCAGAGACACTTTGCTGGGGCATACACTCAAAAGTTAATTCAGATTAGATTTTAAATCAGCATATTGTTTAATTATTATTTCTAATTTTTCTAAAATTTTCAGTATCATAAGTTTGAGTGTTAAATTGGTAGACACAATTATTTTATCATAATGTAATCTAGGTACACATTGTAAAAAATCTGTTTTCTTTTACTTAAAATGCTGACTTAAATTCCACAACTGTATTAGCAAAAATTTTCTCTGGTTACATGGGTATTTTCTTTTTGATGAATTTTGGCATATCTTTCAGGCTGAATTACAGTTGTCATATAAAAGTTTGATGCACATTTCTAATTATGCATCTTTACTTAACTTTAGATCACAAATTACATTATTCTGGTAAGTTTGAAGCCATTAAACAGATACAGTTTACTTGTTCTGAAACCACAGAAAATCAAGTAGGAAAAAAACCAAAATGGAGCATGATGGCTGAGCTGCTACCTAGTCCTCCCTTGTTATGACCCTATTGATTTGTCTAAGTGATCCCCTTGAACTTTATGTGCCATATTCAAATAAATACCATAAACTGACTAATTCTGTAAATAGTTTTCCCCTACTGCTCAAAACATCAATTTGGTAGCCAAAGAAAAAAATAGAAATAAAAAATATTGAACCATTTGGGGAAAGATTATGCATATTACCTATCAAAACTCTTATTTGAAACAGTGATCACAGAACTGCAGAAAAAATGGGACAGGAAGGAAACACAAGAAAGCATCTTAATCCCTCCTTGAGGCAGGATTAAACCTATCTAAATCACCCTATACAAATATTTGGCTAATTAATAAGTGTAAAAGAAGTTTATTTATTTTAAAATAGCTCTTTAAATCTAAAGAAAGAAAACCTACAACTTCAGGTCCCACTACTGCTTCTATTAAAAGTAATGAAAAATTTCACTAATTTTGGTGTGAGCAGAAATGGGTCCTCAGAAATAAAAAGGAGAGACCAAATACATGTTAAAGGTGCCAAACAGGTGGAAAACCAAGATACAGTAAGCATCACCTATTATAAAAAGGCCACTTTCAGATTGAAGCTGCTTTCTTCTGCCAAGCTACAAATGATGCATGCACATAAATAAAGGCAAAATATAGATATTAACTACTGCTAGGCAAGATGGAGAACCTGAGTAAAGGACAGGCATCTTCACCATTGAACAGAGTGTCCTTCCTATACACTAATGTGAAGGAGGAGCATACGCAAAGTAGGTATATGTGTGTACACATACGTGCTCATATGAAAACAGTCAATCTATAATTACACAGAACCATTGAGCAACCCTCCATAGATGTAATTGACAAAAGAGGGATCAGCAGTAGCAGCAGCTAAGAAAGAACTCCATCCTACCTCCTCTCCATCTCATTGCAGACCCCCTAAATTTGTAGGCTGTGCACAGGGGCGAGGCTTTCTTGCACTGGGATGAAAGAAAAATAGGCCACCCTAAAGTCAATTGAAAGTCATTAATGACTTAGTCACGACAACCTTGTCCTATTTCATCATCAGTTACTGATCAGTTTTGATATATAAACCACATTTTAATACCAAATTATAAGAACACTATTACTGGCATACTTTAAAGCACAGTTTTCTTTGTTCTTTTAGGTAAAATTAAACTAATCTGCAGTGACATAGGAGGACTCTTTGGAACTAGCTAGAGAGACTCCCAAATATGAAGCAGTAACCCAAATGTCAATTACTTTTCCAACAGTAGACAAATTGCTGGCATGCTAATGCAATTTAAGGACAATAATTAGATAACAGGACTACAGAGTGTGCCTGGTGACAGAGCTTCTGAGATAATAGAATCTAGTGTTCTACTCCTTAAATATTAACATCGTTCTGTCTCAGTCAATCGGTTTATGGTTATTTAAAAAAGGCAAAGCAAATTCTTTTTATTGCTAATAATATTGTGCTTCTGCAGTGTTAGCTTTGAAGGTTAGCAATTTATAGGGTCAAAATTTAATTATATATTATTGTACATTTTATTTATTTGTCTTCTTTCATCTTTTCTCTTTAAAGTCTCTTTTTTATTACAGGTATTTTAAAATGCTTATGTTCTGAAATATGAAACGGCATCAAATCACTGTGCTTGGTAAAGTGGAGCTCACTTCATCACATTCTGAGTAAGTATATCAACTGCGTAATTGTATCCATTTAGAAAATCTCCAATACTTTTTTTATAATTCAGCTTCTATTAAGTGTTCTGGTTAATTACATACTAGATAATACAAAAATCTACATAACTGCATCCAAGATTTTCAAAGTAGATACAATCAAGGGCTGGATCGAGATGTGCAGGCATGTGTGTATTGTGGCACTGCAAGCCCCTTTGTAGCACCAAAAACTGCAGGAGTTGCACATTAATCCAAGTGTGGCACTGCTAATTTGCAGTGCCAGGGCAAAATTTGCTACCAAAATTTCCTGGTAGCAAACCCCCTTTAAAAAATAAAAACACAAAACCAAAAAATACCCCTGGGGAAAAAAAAAAAAGCAGCACAAACCATACCAAGTTGCGTGCACTGGAATAAACAGAGATGGAGGTGCAAGCAGCTGTGCCCAGTGCTGCCTGCTCCCTTGCCTCCACATGTCACAGAGCTCCCCATCTGGCTGGGGTGCAGGTTGCCTCAAGAGAGGAGAGCAGGTATCCCTGGGCTGATTGCTTCCCTGTCTACTCATGTCTCTGCACGGGGGGCTCCATTGTGGAGCTCCCGCATTGAAGCACATGGAGCCCTAGGCAGCTGTCGAGCACAGCGTGCCTCCCATCTCCACATGGCACTCCCTGCCTGACCAGGGCACAGGGGGCCTCAGCATGGGGGATGCTTGCTGGCTAACCCTGTACCCCAGTCAACCCCACATCAGGGCTGCCTGCTCCCCTGTCTTGAGACGCACTTAGTTTCAGCCAGCCAGGGGATGCCACTGGGCCACAGGCTGCCTCATCACGACCACAGCACACAGAGACAGAGGAACAGCTAGCCCTGGGTTGCCTGCTTCCTGTCTCCATATGCCACTCCCCAGCTAGTCAGGGCACCGGATGCCTCAGTGCAGGGGGCTGGCTAGCCCTGCCCTGCAGCACGTGCAGCAGTGGGACAAAGTATCCCCCTGCAAAGCACATAGATAGGGGCATGCACTGTGGCACTAAGTAGCAGCACAAATACGTGCCACTACTATTTGCCCTGCTACAAAGGCATTCCCCTGCTCATGTGGACCTATCCAAGCAGTTTTTCTTTCCATGAGAAGCATGAGAAAGTGCTTTAATTGCTAAAAGTACCCAACGCATCAAATACCCCCCTCTTAAAAAATACAAGTGAGAATATTCTTGTTTCTTATTTTTTTTGTTATTGCTTTGGGAGGTGACGTTTGGAGTGATGCTAGTGCAGGTCTAAGTTGCTGTAGTGACAGCTTAGAGGACTTGAGCAGGTTTTTTCTCCATCAGATTCATCCATACTAACATATTAATATCTCTCTGCCCTGATGAGAAGAGATCACCTGTAGGGGCAAAAGGGTAATTCAGTCTCCGTGACACTTCAGTCCTCAGCTTCTCTACTGGGACTCGAACAAGGCTGCCAATTAGTGCTAATTGGGCTGGTGGTTTATATCAAGTGGACACTTCTCTACTGTCAACAGGATTAAGACATTAGTTGAACTCATACATAAGGCACTGACATGTTTTAAATAATCTTTATCAACAGGGTCTCCTCCAAGAAGCTTTCCAATTTTCCCATGTAGGGTTTGCTTGGATTAGATGGAAAAAAGGTGAGGGTTTGCTGGTATTTCTTTAAACACATATTAGCTCAGCAGAGGCTAACCTTTTTGGCAGGCATGTCACAAATTAGCTATGCACCCTCCCCGAGTGCCACTCCGATCCCCTGTTCTGTTTTCCACTTATTATGAGATATTTCTCATACACACACATGCGCACACACAAAATCTCTCTTATAAAACAGATAAATATAAGTTAGAGACTTTTGCGGGATTGATTTTACAGAAGGAGCCATGTATTAAAAGCTCTAGGGGGTGGTCTTGATAAGTACCCTATATATTTTGTTTACAATTATTATGGAAATTGTAGTAGTGCAGTGCATACATGAAAGATCAAACCCACCTTTTAATGGATATTGCTAGATTCTGAAATTAAGCTCAGCAGGTAGGAAGTTGTCCCTGAATTGATTTAAAAGAATATCACATACCCATGATTTGGCACCTTTTCTTTAACCTCCTGCTTCAGTCCTTTCTGTTTTGCAAGGAAGTTTTACTCACATTTCTGGAAATGTTCTCCTACTCACTTTCTATTTCCTTTAAAAAAAGCAACAACAAAATAAACCTTATTTTTGATCAAAAGAAACTTGCCTACCACCCCATTTTGTTGCCTTTTGGGATAATATCTATATATATCTATCTATATAGATATATATAGATAGATAGATATATGAATTGGGTATTTTATAGCTAAAGGTAATGAACATGACTGCCATAAAAAATTTTTGCATTCCACCCATGAAATGCAATATTTTTCTCTTAAATGTAATATTTCAATTAATAGATTTAATTGCTTCCAAAAATGTGGGACTGTCATTATTTTAATCGCCCATTCTTCTACTTTAAATACTTGCCATTTTTACTCTTTTAACACCTGAGGTTCTTCTGAGATGCAAAGTTCCTATAGACTTAGAAGGCAAGGATTCCTCATCTTATTCTACTTCTTTCCTTCCAGTGATGAAAGACCCAGCTGATAACATGCAGTCATTTATTCATAATGATTTATAAATACAATCAGGGCTGGGTAAGAGAAGTCACCTGCTCATCTGAATGAGGAATTCCTTGGATATATTTTAAGTAATACCATTATTTTAACAGCCTACATAAAAGAACAAATGGACGCCAATTAGACACCAATTCTAGAAACACACAAAGCTCCAAGGCAGAACATTTCAATCTCCTTGGACATACTATCTCTGACCTCAGAGTAGCTATCTTTAATCAATCAAACTTTAGAAGAAAATTTAAATGCTAAATTATGAGACAAGAAATAACCTACAAACAGGACTGTATTAAGCATGGTCTCAACAGAGACTATGGATTCTTATGCCATTACCTAGACTAGCTATTGACTCTGATTGTTAACCCTGTCCCTCAATGTGTTAACCAGTTTGTTTATTCTTATTGATCTATTCAACCCACTTTTTGAATCTCTTAGCAGTATCCCTTCGGGGGTTCTCTTTATAGGGGCCCGTTTGGGGCGCGGGCTGTTGGTGTGTTTGTTTTTGTTGTTTTTTTTTTTTTT
>JAGPOW010002067.1:9443016-9480492 GCA_030014935.1 Caiman crocodilus
GTACGACCCATCCACCACCACTCTCTGGGAGCGCCCCGTCAGCCAATTTCTGACCCACTCAACCGTGTAGGGGTCAATGCCACAGCTCCCCATCTTTTTCTTTTTGTCTTGATTCTTTCCTCTCCTTAGCCTGGTTTTGTAGGTGCTAATTGCGGCTTGTTAAGTCGTTATATAGTAGCTAGGTCCTGTGCATTGAGCTAGTCCCTGAGTCCTTGGTCCCTGAGTGACCCACGATTGATTGATTGGTAACTGGTAACACAGCAGCGCAACAGCCAGGCCTGCAGTAGTGTCTCCCCTCCCCGCCCCAAGACTGACACAGTCAGTCCTGCAGCACCCATGGCACCAGTTTTGCTTGTCCGTGGCTTGAGGGGCAGTTCCCCCCAAACCACTGCACCAATCTTCTTGAAACACAGCAGACTTTATGGCCTCAGTAAGAGCTACAAGCCCTGCAGTTTTGATCCCGTGTTGTAACACACAGCTGTGACATGTTTGGCTTTCAATAATTTGGGGGACAGTTACCCCCAAACCCCTTCACCAATCTTCTCGAAGCTTGGCAGATTTCATGCCCTCAGCAGAGGCTACCATCACTGAAATTTCCATCCAAATTGGACAAAAAACAACAATGATATGGATATTTAATTGATTCCCCATTATACCCTATGGCCAGATTCCCAAGTCGGCTCCAAAGCTTCAGAGCTGCTTTGGCTGGACTGACGTGGAAACCCAGTCCAGAGCTCTGGATCATATTGCAGCCATCTGAAGTGGTTGGATCTGAAGCCGAATCAGATCGCTGCCAACTCACACAGGCCTAATAGCTTCCACCATCACTGTGTCAGAAAAAACCTTGGTGTCATTTGGGATCAATGGACAACCAACAAGACCATTATAGGGACTGGCCTACATTCTAAGCAGACTCTGCTGGACACTTGCAGGCTTTGCTGGCTAGGACATGTGGAGTGCATATCTTATGATCATCTGCTGAAGACTGTGCTCTATCGCCAACTCAGGAACCACCAATGACACAGAGGAAAGCCAAAGCTCCAATACAGTGACAAGGTCAAGCTAGGTCTCAAGAAATTCAGCATTCCCCCTGACAGCTGGGAGAACCCTGCACACAAGTGTTCTGTTTGGGGAAGCCAGATGCAGTCAAAAAGCTGGTGCAGTCATCATGGAGAGCCATCAAAGAGCCCAGGCTGAAGTCCACAGGTGTGCCAGGATGCACAGTGTGCTTCCACCTCCATCTGACTAGTGGACCTGTAGCCACTGTGGGAAGGTTTGCTGCTCGCACATCGGGCTTCTCTCTTACACCACTGCCAAGCACCAGTGACTGACTGACTTTATCATCACTGACTGACTTGATCTGTCAATATGTTGGATGGCCATATGTGTACCCATGATACTGCACTGCAGGATACCACACAAGATAATTTGGATTGTACCACAAGTATAACCGTAGCAATGTTATGTTTCTCTTTCTGTTACAACTAAATCCTGAATCAGATTTAAAAAGGAAAATCAAAGTGGACTTGAAACAATACATTGGATTGCTTATTATAAAATTAGGGGTACATTTCAAATTTAGTACACTGGGAATTTTCTATACAATTTTTTAATTATACTGTCTACTTTTTGTTCACCATGCCTGCAAGAAAAGTACATTTCCATGCTCAGAGTATCCGGGACAGGTACTTTAAATTAAATACGTAAGCTGAAAAATCTGTGAAAACTGCCTAAAAATACTATTCCTTTGTTCCCCACAAAAGTCCCATTGTATATATGGTAAATGACATAACATAAAAATGTCTATCAGAACAGTCCTCAAATTACTTCCACGGATCAACCCCAACTGGCACTTGATAAGGATCTGGACATGTATTTTAAAAGTAGCAGTAAACTCTATGACCTATTAGCAATTTTTGTCAAATAGGCCATTAAAACTTTGGGAAGTTTAACATTGGTTATAGCTTGCGTACAATTCTCTGGGTCTGTTTTTCCCATCTGTACAACAGAGATAACACCCAAGTACATTACAGGGATGTTGTTTAGATTATTTAGTGTCTGGCACAGCTTTGAGAACATCAAGAAGTACACAAATGTTAAATGTTATTATTTCTATAGCGTAGTTTCCAATCCAAAAGGAAACATTTCTTTTCACAGCTATAGAAAAGTCCTGGATATTATTTTTAACAGTACAACATTTGCTACAGAGATTTTCAAGTACAGACAAGGTACATATACAAATGTGTAAGATCTGGGAGCAGTTTACTTGTGAGTAAACTACTCACAAGTAAGTGCTCCCTGGCAGGCATCTCCTCATATAGGGAAGTATGAACATATTTGCTGCCAAGGGCTTTTGGTTCTTGAGGCCCTGCAGTGGGCACCTTTCACCACTGGGGGAGTTGTGGCAGGGCTGGGCTCACTGCCCCTGAGGGGCTACCTGCTGCCAGAGCAGGGACAATGTGCCCCTTCCCTGTCAGCAGGGAGCTCCCAGCTCCAGCTTCCTGATCAGGGCAGGGGACTTGGAAAGAGCTGTGGGAGAAGGGGTGGGTCCCAGCCCCCTGCCCCAATTAACCAGTGGGGCACCTAGCAGCAAGTTGCTGGCTGGGCAGGGAATCTCTGCTCAGCTACAGGCTCACTGCTAGCTGCCCACCAGTGGATCGGGGCAGGGGGCTGGCACCTGCCTCACCCCTGCATCTTTTTCAATGCCCCATGCCTTGAGTGCCTGAATAAGGCATGGGACTGGGATCGACCCCTGACTGGGCCAGTTCCCAGCCCCTGCTCTGTGATCACAGGGCAGGAGATGGAGAGTATGTTCCCTTCTCAGCTCCATGAGTGCAGAGTTGGGTAGAGATGAGGCTGGGTGCTTGTTTCCCGCTCAGCTCTGTGAGCACAGAGCTGGGTGGGGAATAGGCTGTGGAGTTTGTTCCCCACTTAACTCGATGGGTGCAGAGCTGGGTGGGGAACAGGCTGAGGAAGCATGGAGCTGGGAGGGGAGTGGGCTCCTCAGCTCCCACCAGCAGGGAGCTCCCAGCACCATCTCCACAACCACAGGGCCAGCAATGGGGGACCCTTATTTCCCAGCCCAAGCTCCGCAGTCAGAGGGCTTGGGCTGGGAGATCCTTATCTCCCGTCATTGGTCCTGTGACTATGGAGCTGGTGCTGGAGATCAGGATCTCCCAGCCCCCTGCTCCCTGATCACAAGGGCAAAGTGAGTGTTGGAAGATAAGGATCTCCATGCCCCTGCTCCCTGATCATGATCTCAGAGTGGAGTGTCTGAAGCTCCTTGCTGCCAGGGCAGGGGGACATAGTCCCCTCCCAGGCTCCAGTGGTGGAGCCCGCCCCAGTAACAGACAGCTACTCGGGGCAGGGAGCAATCTCCCACCCCCTGGCAGCTAGCTGACCAGGAGCAGATTTGCTCCCAGTCAGACATCTACACGAGCACTACTGCACAATAACTACTAAATAAATTTGCTACTTGCATTTACAGGTATCAAATTTACTCACGATTAGCAAGGTTTACTGCACAGTAGACATGTGCATGTGTAAATGCACATGCTTACAGCACAGTAAGCTGCTCTACTTTGCAGTAAAGCATCTTGTGTAGACACACCCACAAACACCAAGTTCAACCACTTAAATTGGTATAAGACCTCATTTAAAAACATTCTTCAGGGCAGAACTTCAGACCTAGTCTCTTCAAACAATGGAAACATTTTATTTGTCGGTACATCTCCAATAAAAAGAACACTTGCTTATCTTTCTAAACTTACCTATATTCTAGCCCCAATTTGTTATTTTGCCCTAGCATTTCAGACATCCTCACCATCAAAATATATATAGTATGAGAACATTCATTTTCTGCTCAGCTGCCTGATACATTAATACTTGCCACCACCACCACCTTATTGCAGATCTCATTCTGAATCTACTACTACAAACATCACTTCTTGTTCTCTCCTAACTTGGCCAATAACTCTTTCCCTACTTCCTAATTTGCCTGATACCAACAAATGTAATCAGCACACATAGTCTTTGTTCTCTTTTTAACATATTGTAAGTCAGGAAACCCAAATTAAATATCATATACTGACCTTATGAACAGTATGTTGAGGTCCCCAAGGCAAACATAATTGAGAGAAACAGAGATGACAATATGAGTTGCAAAATGTACTTAAAAAGCAAAAGTGGAAAGATAAGCAAGAGGACAGGAGAAATTCTCAAAAACAGAAAAGGCAAAGGAAGATTAATAGAGTAGCAAAAAGTACTGGGAAGAAGAAAACACTCTGAAGAATAATTTTAAAGAAATGTTCCTAATATTTTATATTTAAGTTTATGACTGAGAATCTACAGAAAGCTTTTAAGAAATAATGCTTAGTATCTTCCACATATAGCATCTTTTATCTAAGGATTTAAAGCCTCAGATAAACACTTATCACCACACTTTTCTCCCTTAAATTCATTCAGTGCCATACTTATTAACACTGCTAAATTATAATCTAGCCATATCATCATCTAGCTAGTAACATTGTTAAGTTAATAGCTCCTTTAAGAAAAATGGGGGTCCTGTGTTCTTTTATGCATAAGCTGGTACTTATTTTTGAAGAGAACAAAGTTTCCCTCATTTGCCTACCTTTTCTTAGTCTTTTTAGAATGGCAACCATAACTGAACCTAACACTGAAGGAATGCAGTGCTTACATAATGGAAATATACTGTCATGTTAGATTGCTACAACATTATGCCACCACCTCATCTCTCTAGCAATTTAATATATATTTTCTTCCTTTATCACATGACATCTTTCAATTTCATTATTAATCTCATAAATAGATTGCTCATACGAAGCTGCTGATTTCATAATTTTATAACTGATATTTGACAAAAACATCACTACTATTACAACATATCCAAGCCATGTGCATTCCACAGTAAATTTCATTTTTTGTAAGAGACATATGTCAATTTACCTTTTGTAGAATGACCTTAGGTATCTCTTGAGTAATATTCATTCAAACGCACAGTACCCTTTGTGTTCCTGTTCACAGTTCCTTTTTATGAGTTTTTGAAATAGAAAGTATCATAAAAGACTAGGATTTGAATGGGTAGCAGCTGTATCATGAGGAATGAGGACATCACAGTGTGATAAATGAGGGACAGTGCTATCTGGGTATCTTTTCTTATGCCATCCACAGTACTGCTACTTTCCATGGCTAATAGGGGGACTGCAGCACAATTGGCTGTAATGTTAAAAAAGGTCTCAATGTTGTTACTTGCCTGTACCTTGTCCGGAAGGAAAAGAAGAATAAACAGAAGCAAAATCTATTTAGTTCAATGACTAGCAACAGAGGTCGCTAATGTAAATGGATACGCTTAGGGGAGAAATTCTAATTCTAATGTTGTTTTTAGTAACCCTAAAGATCTAAGAGAATACATTGCTTCATACAATGAAGTTGGCAATGGCAGCAGTTTCTCAAGTTACTGCCAGTGCCAGGACTACAGAATAAAGGAAGAAAGGTTCTCAAAGGAAGAAAAGTAGAGATGAGAAGATGAAATGTTGAAAATTTTTGATGGAGAAAATGAGGAGGAAGTGATAAATGGTAGGCAAGAAATGATAAAGGCTGAGAAGGAGGAGAACACAAAGAAGTAGCAGTTACACAGCAGTGTGATCAGTGGTTGGAAGGAATTATGGAATTATAGTTATGGAAGATATTTCTCAAAGATGAAAGATGATGATAGTAGACATGAGTAAGGAAAAAAGTCCATGGCTTTACACAAAAGAAAACAGCTGCTCCCTCATTTCACCAAGTTCATTTAACATAACCACATTTTTCATAACAAGTCAGTAAGTGTGCTGGAACGAACAACAGCAGGAAATATTTCTTAGGCACCCTTTACATGTTACAGGTATTGTGCAATTAACTGGGTAATTGTGCAATTACCTTAAGGTCAGCAACACGTACAAAGTAGCTATCACACCATAAAAAGCTCAAACCAGCCATAAAGTTAGATCTTCCATTTGTAGCATGATTTTATGGATTGCACGTTAGATCCCATCACACCTTTACCTGAATGTGTAGAAGGAGTCTTAGTGAAAATATGCATCAAGTAACCTGCTGTGAAGATTATTTTTACTGGTAAACTTTCAAATTAAAATTTCCTGCAAAAATAGATATGCATAATATGATGTTTTGAAATATTTTATTGCTTCTGAGAATCAAAATCCAGATGTGATTTCCACAGGTAATAGAATGACCTGTGCTAATAGCATTTCCGCATGACTGTAGTTGAATACTTTACACATACCATTATGAATGTCAATATTTTAAGGATATGATCACAGCATTCACAAAAAATAAATAAATAAAGGCTTAAACAAATATATGAATTTGGATCAATCCATAATACATGTGACTTTTAATATTGCCTTAAGTCTAGACACACTTAACATTTCTTCTAATTGTTTCATCCTTTTAATACAGGAATGTCCATATGTGGAGCTGGATCCTCACATTTCAGAACACATTTCTTCAGATTACAAAGTTATATTGTCTGTTCATAATGTAACTGTTTGCTGAGCTCTGTTGCTGCAACATGTACTTGATAGTAACCATATAAATGTATGAAATGTACACTCTACCCAGTAAACCTTATTTCTTAGTTTGGATTAGGTTTATACATTTTGTCAAATGTCCTTGCAGCAGACTGCCTTTTCAATTTGACACAGCCAATGTGGGATCTTCACGTGGTCTTAGTAACCACTTATGTGGATATTGCTCAGTTTTACCTTTAACACTATTTTCTTTTCTTATTACTGCAGACCAAAACAATTCATTTTAAAACAAAAAAAATGGACTTAAGGTTTTGGTTTGTAGGTCATTCCCCTAGAACATATCGTTTAATCTACTGACATTTCTTAAAAGTTCAGATAGCAAAGAATTCCTCTACTGTTATCTTCTTCGAGAATAAACTTCTCTTTCTTTCTCTTAGGAAATCAAATTAATCATTTCATAAAAGGGAGATCATGAATAGCTACATTTGTACTCTATGTTTTCAAGGGGAAAAAAAATCTTGTAATTGCTTAAGTAGTCATCTGTGCTTGAAAGAGAGAGAGAGAAACTATTATGTCCTTCCTGCTATCTATACATATACATGTTCCTTGTTTTCAGTGAACTCAAACATGCAAATGAAACTAATGAGTCATTGCACAATTGAGAGCAAGACACAATGCTTGAAAACAGTCAACCAAAAGCATGCATAAAAGCAGAAAAACCCATCTTTACCATCTTCCATGGGTGAGTAGGGTAGGATAGAAGGGAAACTGCTTTAACGTCAGTTTTCATACTAATACACTCTAACAGCCTACAAGCTAAAAAACTTGGGAGTTCCCTCCCCCCATGTTGTGATTTCATAAATAAAATGATCTTTTCCCCCCAACAAAATGTAGGCAGAACATTAAATTAAATGTAATGTAGTAGTGGGAAAATTGTCAGTCAACCACAGCCACCTCCACTGGTTATATTAATACTAATTTTTCATGCTGTAAAAACAACACTTAAAATTAACAGTGCATCTCAAAATACTCTTTTCACATGGATCTCACTTAAATTATCAGTATTTTTATTTCTAGAGACCCCAACCAATAGTAGTATCCTGATATACTTGGAACTATACATATACAGTTTAAGGTACAGCCCTTGTCCAGTTTAGACAGAAATAAATTATTATTCTTCCCATTTAGGAATGGGCACAAAAATCAAGGAAATTGACCAAGATCACAAAAGTCATCTTTAGAAGAGATGGGAAATTAATCTCTTTCCTAAGTGCAGGTCCCACACTTACGATAAAATTGCTTAAAATCTAGATCCCTTTACATTTAATATAGAAATATTTTCAATTATGCTTATTTAGAAAGAGACTTCTGACAGTGAAGTTGGTTAAGCATTGGAATAGATTACCTAGTGAGACCAGGAAATTTATTATTACTGGAAGACAAACCAGGCCTGGGATGAACATGCCTTGAGCCATAGGTTGGATTGTGAGGTCACCTCTAGCTCTACTTTTCTAAGATAATATATGCACATTCATGTTTTCAATACATTGGACCCATATATACCAAAACAGAATTGTATGTCATCTATCAGTTGAAATTAGATAGCTATGAATGAATATTTTGCTGGGTTGTTTTTGTTTTTTTTTTAGTACTGACAGCTTTTCCAATAATTTTGCAAAACATTAACATACTACTTGAACAACCCTATTAGAAACCAAGCAAAAAATAGATTATTATGTTATATTTATTTTGATAGAGCACTTATGGACAAAAAGAAAGAGAACAACTAATACAAGCTATGTGACTTGCATTAGACTCTTTATTTTGGGAAAACTTTTCAAGCACATTACACATTATACTGAAGCTTGCCTTGACATTTTGATTTGAAATTTAAACCATCTGTCATTCATTATGACAGTCTCACTGGACACTGTGACGCTAGCCAGATGGCACAGGAAGGTTAGGAAAGCTAATTAGGAAAACATGAACAACAAGAACAACAACCCCTTAAAACATAACATTCATGAAACTGATGCCACAACTTGCTTCCACAATACTTCAGTTTGAAAAACAGAGCACCAAATTCTTTCACACCCTACATTTTGTACCTACATATGGAATTCAAAATATAAACCCTCTCTCTCAACAATATCTAGTCTGTAAAATTGCTAACTTGAAAACTGCACAAATACACGTGATTCAAGTGGACATGGCTATATGCAATTTCTCATCATGGTATTTTTTGCATTAGCTGATGTAAACATTGCCCAGTTTATGTCAGGAACAACAAAGGATGAGTCTAGGAATTATTTTTAAGAATAATCACAAAGTCAGGGCTACAAAGAAATAAAAGGAGAAAACAGACAACTACGATTAGTAAATACTAGAGGCCATTGAACCTTTGCATATGCCTCACGAAAGGTAAGCCTCACTCAGATGCTATAACCAGACGTGTGGACAGGGGAGGCAAGGTTCTTAACTACTAGGTACAGTTGATTCCAGAACCTGGAATCAAACCCTGAGTCTCAGCTTCTTACTGCTACCAATATAGTTGAAACTCACAGTGGCCATAGCTATGTGAGATGCTGACTATGCAGTAAACCATGACTACTGTGCAGTAGCATCACATGGCAGAAAGACTGATGCAACACTACTGTGCAGGAGTCTCAGGCTATGCATAGTCAGTGTCACAAAAAAGCCATTCCTCGGTGCTAATGCACAGTAACAGTCAGCATCTCATGTAGATGTGGCCAGTAAATATGTGTCAACTCCTCTAGTGGCTTGTGTCTATGTACAAGACAAGTTCTCCAAGTTACTCTGTTAATTTACTATCTCCCTCCAAAATGGCTCAGGGAGGCTTACAATAAAAACAAATAAATTAAACATAAATACAATAAAAACAAATAGACAAACATAAATACAAATAAATTAAATGACATGCATGAAGATACATTGACTAGACTATATTAAAGGATAGCTAAGCTTGTATAGTCGAATGCTATGCCTAGGTTCAGGGATGACCTATTTAGGGAACTTTTGGAGGGGCTGGACATGTTTAAATCAGTAGGCCCAGATGATCTTCACCTGACGGTGCTGAGGGAATTGGCGGGGGTCATAGCAGGGCCTCTAGCACAGGTCTATGGGGTACTTGCCAGGTACCAGATGATTGGAAAAGGGCAGTGTGGTCCCCATTTATACGAAGGGGAAAAAGGAGGACCCTGGCAACTATAGGCCAGTCAGTCTTACCTCGGTCCTTGGAAAGACCTTTGAGAAAATTATCAAGGAGCACATCTCCAAGGGCCCAGTAATGCTCAGGGGCAACCAACATGGGTTCATTGAGGGCAGGTCCTGCCTGACTAACCTGGTTTCTTTTTATGATCAGGTCACAAAGTCCCTGGATGAGTTAGATGGTTGCACCCAGAAAGTGGTGGTGGACGGGCCATTTTTGACCTGGAGGGATGTGGGCAGTGGAGTCCCCCAGGGCTCGGTCCTGGGGCCTGTACTGTTCAACACGTTTATCAGCCATCTGGATGTGGGCGTGGAAAGCACGCTGTCCAATTTTGCTGATGACATCAGCCTGGGTGAGGTGGGCATGCTGGAGGGGAGGGACTGAATCCAGCTAGATCTAGACAGGTTACGGAGGTAGGCAGATAAGAATAGAATGGAATTCAATGCAGACAAATGCAATGTACTGAATCTAGCGAGAAGGAACCAGCAACACGCCTATAGGCTGGGGAACATGCTTCTTGTCAACACGGTGGCAGAAAGGGATCTTGAAGTCATTGTTGACTCCAGGATGAATATGTGCCACCAATGCAAGGAAGCAGTCAGTAAGGCTAACCGCACCTTGTCATGCATCTACAGATGCATTACAAGCAGGTCCAGGGAGGTGATCCTTCTCTTCTATGCAGCATTGGTCAGGCCACAGTTGGAGTACTTCATCCAGTGCTGGGTGCCACTCTTCAAGAGGGTTGTGGCTAGCATGGTCAAGGGGCAGTGGGTCAGGCCCTACAAAGAGAGGCTAAAGGGCCTGAACCTATTCAGCCTCCACAAGGGAAGGCTGAAAGGGGATCTGGTGGCCATTTACAAACTTACCAGGGGGAACCAGCGGGAATTGGGGGAAGCTCCGTTCTCCTAGGCACCACCCGGGGTTACTAGGAATAACAGCCACAAAATGTTAGAGAGAAGGTTCAGGCTGGACATCAGGAGACATTACTTTACAGTTAAGGCTGCCAGGCTATGGAATGGGCTCGCAAGTGAGTTTGTACTCTCTCCTACCTTGGGATCCTCAAAAGGAGGCTGGACAGATATTTGGCTGGAGTGATATGATCCCGGCACCCATTTTTGCCTGGGCCAGGGGGGGAGAACTGATGATCTGTTTAGGTCCCTTCTGACCCTAAGTACTATGATACTCAAAGTATTGGAAATATTTATGTCATTTAGAGATGATTAAATTCTTTTTTTTTAATACAGAAGCCCTAACTACTCTGTACTCAATTTTGAAATGTAATCTCCTAAATTGTAAGTACAGGAAACTGATTTAATAGCAACTGCTTCCATGAATTCCTGTATATTACTTACATACCATAATTAGCATATCAATTATGGCATTAAAGGCAAGGGTGCTAGACATTCACTCAATTTAAGTCACCATAAAATGACAAACCAGCCATAAAAATATTCTACATATAATATAGCACATTTGTATGGATGCTTTCTATTGTGCCTTAAACTGAAGGTGTGGTGGGGCCAGGGCTAGGGCCAACTATCATCTGATTTAAATCTCTGGCTCCAGATCTGAATTGAGGACTCAAACTGACCCTACTGTGGTTCCATGGCCATGGCCAACAATCAGGTCCTGGCCCTAACCCACACACGTGGTTAGTGACCCCAAGGTAGTTATAGAGCCTGAGACAATTTTGACCTCGGCCCCATGGCACTCATCTTTCAACTTGCCAGTACAGGGGGAGCCTGGGATCATGATCCCAAAATTGTATTTCTTGCTATGCACATGTGGCATGGCAGAAGGTCTAGTATTTGGATCTGAAAAGATATACCATGGCATTTTTTAAAGAACGTGTGCCAGAAACCATACAGTTAAAAACACAATGTGCTTTAGTTTCACTTCACATATACTTGTAAATGAATCCACTTTTATCTTGTTGCTTATAAAATATATACAGGTAAATGAAAGAAAAACAAGATCTATTTTATCTAATAATATCTATAGCCTTTGAAGCCAGTATTGTGAACTGGCATGTTGATGCTAAGATAGAATATTAAAATATACCAGAGAAATTGTCTAAGAGGAACAGTTAAAAAATTTGGATTTCAATCCTGTTTTTCACCTTATTAAGATATTGTCTTACCATCTATGAAGAATATTTAATGAGAGACCTGAACGCTAACTTGATCCCAATGTTCATTGTATGCTGCATTGCCTAAATTAGTCTGAAGGAGGAAAGAGGCACAGACAGAGTATCATCTCACAGACCAGTCTTACATCATTTATTGTCCACGTTAGGAATGGAGCAGCTCGGAAGATGTTAGGGCTGTTCGGTCCCTGATTTGATTCAGTGGAGATTCAGCCTGATTCAGTGGCTCAGTTCAAATCTGAACCCCATTCGAATCTGATTCAAATCAGAGGACCCTTTAATCTCTCTGAATTGATTCAGAAAGACTAAACGATTTGGACATAGACACAGCTGTAAACGTTTTTCTACATACCTCAAGGTACCAGGTGGCTCATTCATGCTGTGATGCTGGGGCACGTGGATTGTCCCACAGAAGCATGGGGGGCTCCCAAGTGCACTCAGCAGCAGACCCAGAAGTGGACTGGAAGCACTTCTGGTCCACTTCCGGGTCTGCCGGGGAGAGAGCGGGGGGTGCCTGTGCCCCCCTGGCTTGGTGACTGGTACCTCCTGGATCTGGGAGGGGCACCTGGGGTCCCTCTGTGGCCGATTGCTGAGCCAGGGGGCCAAGGGGAGGGGAGCATAGCACGCTCCCTGCCGGACCTGGAAGTGAATCCAAAGTGGATCCAGGTTCGCTGCTGAGCACGCAAGGCTGCCCTCCTCTCCCCACAACCATGCTCCTGTGGGCAGCTCCATCCACCCCAACAATGCAGCATTCGTGAGCCATGCCTGGAACCTCGAGGTATGTAGAAAAACATTTAAAGCTGTGTCTATGGCCAAATCACCGATTCTCTGAATCAGCATCAAACCTTCAGATTCTGATTCAGCCAAATTGAATTGGGGACAGTGATCTGAATCAACGAATCAAATCACTGTCCCCAATTTGGGCTGAATCAAAATCCAAATCAAATAGGGCCCATTTCACACCCCCCTAATAGACATTTATTCCCATAGTCAGAAAGGTGAGAGGGTAAGAGAAAAAAGAATATAAATAAAAAAATTCAGCAGGAAAAATCAAAAATAAAGAGGGGATCCAGACCCATTCCTGAAATAGACAGTTATGTGTATGAGTGCAAGCAGGGGAACTAGACTGGGAAACGTTTTATCAATGATGCTGTGAAGATTTTATCCCACTGTTGTGGGGGAGGAGGGTAATAATGATATTTCTCTGGAGACAGCACGTGACAGACATGAAGATACCAGCTGCAATAGAAGGGCTTCTGTAGCATTCAGATCTTAGCTTCATTTACCTTAGGAATGGTCGATGGTCAATATGCTAATTTGCAGTACAATAACTAGGGGTCGGTGACTGGTTTTCTCCAACAAAATTTGTATTCTTCTGACATGTGAAAAAACAAGCATAGGAGGATCCTGCTGAAGTGTGAGATACATACTTTGGGGGTAGGGAAACAAACTTACAAGAAACAAATTGACAAAAATAATTCCACAGGAGCATAATTTTAGCATGAGTGAGAACATAAAAACTGAAAAGTTTTGAAATGGTGTCAATTATTATAAACCACACTGAATTTTCTCACAATCTATAATGTTTTTCTATAAAGTAGATAGTAATAAGAATAGCTGGTAATGCTTTTTTTTAAGTAAGTTAGGCTACCTCTACATATTATATATATTATGTAATTCCCTGGTTAATCGCACAATTAATTTAGACTGGCTAAACCTGCAAATTAACTATAACACCGTAAAAAACATCCAAACAGGTGCAAAGTTATTGCTGGAAAATGTGTAATAACTAAATAGCTGGATTCTATCCAGTTTTAATTTGCATATGTAGCCTGTGCCCCTGTGGCTAGGAGCCCCATCAACTGAGGTGGGGTCTCAGCCATGGGAACTTGTTTCTTGCTGGTACAGGGGGAGATTGGGACCAGCCTGCAGCAGCAGTAAGGCGTGATAGGACCTTGTTCACAATCCTACAATCATGCCTCCTGCTATACCTATGTGGCATGGCAGGAGACGTGATTGTATGAAGTGCACATTAGATTTCATTGCACCTTTATCTGAACATGCAAAAGAGCCCTAAAACTCTCCTCATGTAGACAACAGAGATGAACATGTACCCAAAGTTTGTATAATTTATATGTCTGCTTATGGAAGATAAGCCACAGTTCCAGACATTCATAGCAGGCAGCAGAAGACAAACCACATGGTGCACTAGAGAGGATTTAGTCTTTTGATGACCACAATCAAAAACTATTGCCACAATTTATGTCTATAAGCTAAAGAATTATCAGAGGACAGTCAAGGGAACAAGTCCAGAAAAATTATACCTCAAAGAAGGAATTTAATGGATAATTCATAAATGTTTCCTTGCTAAGTTCTACAGCTGGGCTTTTCACTGATCTGATTTCTAGGAAAGGAACACTGATCTTCCTGATCATAGAAGCAGCCTGGATTAATCTGTTTTTTTAGGGATGGTCTAGATTATAAATTTTGAGGTACCCAGTAGCTTCAGATTTGTCCTAACAGTTCTGCTGTGTACTAATGCATTTGATGAAAAATCACTGATTTTCTTACATTAATCTACAATGCCCAATATATGTATTCCCTGATAAAACAAGTATTTTTGATGTGATTGTGCCACTATAGGGCAAAATTAAAGTAGTTTACTTTCATTTTGGCTAAGTACAGACAGTTAAAAAGCCCGAGGCTGACTATTTGCAAATTAGTCTAAACTGCACATATTGAACCAATAAGCAAGTGTGCAGACATTAATTTTTGATTCCAGAAATACTCTCAAGCGCTCTCAGTGGCTCAGGCCAGAAATCAGGTGGCACTAGAGTATGCTTCCCTGCTAGGCCAGAGCATACAGCTTGGGCCAAGGCTAGCCTGCCCATCCTGTGAGAGAGGGTTCGTGGGAGAGGTGAAAAGCATCCTGAGATGCTGAGGGACTGTGAGTTTCCTTGAATCAGGATGGGACCTGGGACAACAGTTCTATAAATGGATTTAACCTAAATCAGTTAAGTCTGATGCTCCATCCATCCAGGTTTATCTTAAATCAGTTTGGGCCATTATGGATAGGGACAGACATTAAAAAAGCCAGAGCCTGAAAGGGGCCAATTTTTGGTTAGTCTAATCTGCAAAGACTGAACTGATTTGCAAGTGCACAAACATTCATGTTTAATTCTGGAAAAACAGGTACATGCTTGCAATGGCTCAGGCTAGAAACTGAGGGGGCTAGAGCAGCCCTCCCTTCCCTTTGCAGCAGCTGAAAGGTTAGAGGCAAGCTGACCTAAGGGTCATGGCCAGGCCCCCACAATGGGCTAATGTGCAGGGGTTTAAACCCCTACCTTGGCCTATAGGGACCCTAGCCAGGCTGCACCTGGACAGATAGTGGGGAAGCAGCCCTGGCCAAGTTTGTGCCTGAGGCAAGACACCAGCCTGGGCAGCACCTCAGGCAAAGAGGGGCAGGGGTTGGGGATTAAACTCCCCTGTCTCCAGGTGGCTACAGGACCCCACTTTGGATCTGGCCAGCTATCACTCTTGCTCTTGTTCAGGTGATGGAGGGCTTGGCCAGAGCTGGCCAGCATGGCCCTGCTTTGCCCAGGGCTGGGGCTGCAGGGCTGAGCGCAGCTTGCCTGTAGGTGTTGCTGAGGGTGGAGGCAGAGGGGCAGCCCAGGCTGAGACTGCAGGAGCTGCATGGCCAGATTGCTCCTAGCTCCCCATGCCCAAGCTGGGTAGAGCTGTCATGGAGTCCCAGCTAGTTGGGAAGGGCCCTTCCCAGACAACTGTGTGACAGCCCAGCCCAGAAGCACAGGGTGAGTCTGGCTAGGGAGCAGGTTTCCCAGGCCAGCTCAGAGATGCCAGTAGGCCCTCAGCCTGACAGCTGCTGCTGCACCTACTCTCCTGTGAATAACCAGGTGTGGGCTGGCAAGTACACAACCAGCTGTGCAGTGGCTGGGGCTGAGCAGGGGTGCAGTTCTGCCCCCTTCACCTCCAACTACTGTGGCTGTGCCTTGCCAATCTGGGTGGGGTGAGGGAGGGAACTTCAGCCCTGTGGCTTCTGCCCAAGCACATGAAGCTTGGGCTCCAGCTCCTGAACACCTCTGAAGGCAGAAGACAGTAGGCATCTGGGTAGAACTCATTTAGGGGCTGCAACCAGAGCTCCATGCACTGGACAGAATCTGCTAAGCCCAGCAAGGCTGTTTTTCTCCTTTCATCTCCAGCTGTGGCTCTTGCTCCTATTGCATCATGCAGCACCACTCAGGGTGGGGGGAACTTCTTTCATCTTAGCTTCTTCCTCCCAGCTCCAGTTCCAATCCAGGCTGAAGGAAGTTCCCTCCACCCCAAGCAGAGCTGCACAGTGTGACAGAAGCAGGAGTCACAGCTGGAGGTGAGGGAAGAAAAACAGCTCTGTCTGGCCTGGAGGATCCTGCCAAGTGTGTGGAGCTCCAGCTGCAGCCCCGGATGCCTTCCACCTGGACACCTTCTACCTTTGACGGAATCTGGGAGCTGGACCCCAAGCTCCACATACTGGGCAGAAGCCACGGGGTGGAAACTTCCCACCCCCCACCGAGAGTGGCATGGTGCAGCATGGCCGAGGTGAGAGAGGCAGAACAGCCCCTGCAGTTCTGGCCAGCCCACAGTTGGTTGTGCACCTGCAGCCCCAAATGCTGCAGAGGACAGGAGGTATGGCAGCAGCTGCTGGGCTCAGGACCCACCAGCGCCTCTGAAATGATCCAGGAAGCCTGCTCCCTGGCTTGCCCCCACCCATGCTACCAGGCCGAGCTGTAACACAGCTGGCAATGAACTGGGAAAGGCCATGCCCCCATGAGACAGCCCCATGAGGCCCTTCAAGACCATCTAGGGCTCCATGACAGCCCTGCCCAGCTTAGGCATAGGGAGCTCTGCAGCCCCTGTGACCCCAGTCTGAGCTGCTGGGAAAGACCTGGATCCAGTGGCCCAGCCTCTGCCCTTAGTAGCATTCTCAGGCTGGCCAGGGTCAGCTCTGCACCCTCAGCTTCTGGTGAGACAAGAGAATGGTGGGAATCATGTCAGCCAGTTCTGGCCATGCTCCCTCCCCTTCCCCTGGAGTGGGGAGGTGAAGAATGGCTGAGGGGGTCTGCAGTTCCCTGGTAGGGAAGTAGGGTGGAAATAAACCCACTCCCTGCTCCCTTTGCCTTAGGGGGCAATGCATCTGGCCTTAACCCCAGCCCTGCTCAGGCTAGAGAGCAGAGAGGAGACCCCCACCCAGGGATACAAAGCATCTGGGATGCTGGGGGACTCTGGTTTAGTTTCAACCAGGAAGGGGTCTGGGATGGAAGTTGCATAAACTGGTTTGAGCCAAATCAGTTAAGTCTGATACTACATTTAACCAGGTTTATCTTAAAACAATTTGGGCCATGCTGAAACTGGTTTATGTTCACTAAACTTATGAACATATGTTCTGTTACAGGTTTAAACCAGTTTCTGATCACTTAAACCGATTTATGTGCAACTACTGTCCCAGCCTATGTAAGCAGTATACATGCACTGAACTTCCATTGAGTTATAGATTTGAACCAGTTTGTGAGTAATTCTGTCCCTAGCCTTACCGATTACCTAAATATGAAATTCCATTTTAGTATAACTAAAATACTGTAATATATAATATTTTGTATGTACAAACAGATGACTACAGAATATTTCAGGCATTTTGTACAAGCAGTTCAGCAAAATACCTTTAAACACCAATGAAAATGATCTGCTGATAACTTAATAGATGTCACAGATCTTTACTTAATAACAAATAAAATGTATGTTTGCCTTTTCTATAACATTAATTCCAGACAAAATATTCAGATGTTCTTGTTTCTAGCAGACAGAACATCTTGACACAGGTGCCTCTTGTATTTAGTGTCTATTTTACAGTGGCAACAGCCATATACAAAACAAGATAACATACTTAATTTCTTTAACATGAAAAGGTAAATAAAAATGACCCCTTATATAACAACTCATCATTTTTATTTCTTCATTCAGCAAGAAAACTACCTGAGAGAAAAATCCCAAGAATTTGTCTTGCTGCCACAATTCTTCCTGTATATGTTTCATTTTAACATTGCATAATAAAACAAAACTACTTTACTTCAACCGTCACTATTTGTTGGGTAACTTAACTTCCTTGACAAGAAAATATCCACCATCATTACTGGGGATACATCTGAACTCTGCAAGCACTAATGTACAGAAAGACCTTTACTTATGGAGTAATTCCACTGACAGCAATGGGATAGTAACATGAAGAAAATGAATTATTGCTTAAGTATTGCAAAATCACGGCTATGATGGTAACTTATGTTAATATTAGTCACCAAGCCTCAACTCAGGCCTGTTATTTTTATACAAAATAATGTGCTTATTTTAAAACAGGGGGGTGATATTGTAGAAGATATCAAGTTATTTTCAATCTAGGTTGAAGCTGATAACTTTTGATCAGAACTGGCCACATTTATGTTTTGAAATATTCTATAACATGAAAATATAAGGAAGATTCATTGTTATAGGACACATTTGCACCAGTATAGTATATTTTCAGATTAAACAATTAAATAAGACAGGGCCATCCAAACTCTAAACCTCCAGGGCCATATGTCCCAGGGCCTACCAATACGGGATGCATACTGCACAGACTGCACCCAGGCATGTCATGTGGCTAGTCCTCCCACCCAGCACTGCACTGGGAGCCCTGCCCACAATACAGTGTAAGTGCATGAACAGATCCAATCCCCCCAATCTCTGGACTCAGTGCTAAACTCAGTTTCTCATGCTGCCACATTGTCCTGACCTCTGAGCCAAAAGTAGGAAGAGGAACCTGGATGGGGGAGCCTGGAGGTTTTGGTAGCTGCTGCAGCTGCAAAAATAGGAGGAACCGGGGCCAGGTGAGACCACAGGTGCTACACATTACCCCCTTTAGGACTGCATGTTACATGTGGGCTCCCAGTTGGACAGCCTTGAACTAAAACATAACTACAACTGGTGTTTTGCCCATGGCAAACAAAGAATTTCTCCAATTCCTATACTCAATTTTGATTATATTTTTAGAAACATAGGTATAAATCTTACCTTTCCCCATCCCCCAAACTTTTATCCTGGATCTCAGATTTAAAAATAAATAGTCCTTAAAACTAGTCCTTAAAGCTAGTATGTGCATTGTTAATAATTTACGTTCAGAAGATCAGCCACGTGTAAAATAGGTGTATGTTCATATAATTGGCTACAGTATTTTGCTACATGGTTAAATGCATGATTTCCTCTAATAGAATGCCAATGCCATTGTAGTCTACATCACATTTTCTGGTTCATAAAGATCAAATGAGCTGTGACCATAGTCTCCGAAACTTAATGGAAAGTTCATTCAGTGACTTCTGAGTTTAAATTGTGTCTTTCTACTATGAATCAATAGATTTAAAACACATTAATGGATCACTTCACCAAAAGGTCTAATCGTGAGTGACTAAAATGGTAGATCTAACTCAGATTTATTGTTCTTAGAACATGTTGAACTAAAAAGTCTTTAATCTTTGTAATATAACAACAGATTTGAGTTAACAGAATGACACCTACTTAATGCAAATTGCATAGCAGTCTATGTATTCACACTTCTCTGCAAGTCCATAACAGTAGCTTTCAAACTTTTGTTTGTGAAATGCTGGAAGTAAATATCATCATACAACTGCAAAGTTTGAAAAATATCTCTCTCTCCTGATCCATTGCTCAAACTTTTTGGCCTAAGCAAACAGTGGTTTGCTCTTTCAAGGACAGTTTAGCCATTCTCCTAAAAGGTGTTCTGACCTCTACTTTATATATGCATATCCTAGACTTCTACAAGATGTTCCAATATTATTCCAGCTAAGAGCTTTAAAGAGATTTATTTCCATATATATATCACCAATTACAAAAAGATACACGATGCAAAGAATCATTCAATGATGCAAAGACCTAGGATGGACCTAAAAGGGAACCATGCATCAAAGAAGTGAACTGATGACTCTGATAGTGGGGCTGAGAGGGCTTCAGTTTCCTTGATCACAGCACACACTTCAGGGAGATAGGGCTTCTCGGGAGGGATGGCATCCACGTCATGTGGAGGGGTAAGTCCCTGCTCTTGGCCAGGATGGCTGATCATCTCAATAGGGCTTTAAACTAAGATCACTGGTGGACAGGGAAACACTGACTGGAATATGCCCAGGGACCAGCACACAACTAAGCTGTGAAACTGGGGACACTAGGGGAGTCACTCTTGCAAGAGCTGAGGGAATGGCTCTCCCTCAGTGTGACAGGAAATCAAAGGTCTGAATTGGAGGACTCAAATGCCTGTACACTAATCCCAGGAGCATGGGAAAGCAGCAGAAGGAGCTATCACTTCTACGTGGGCATTATGATTTAGTTGGGATTACAGAGACCTGATGGGACTCCTCACATGGTTGGAACATAGCCATAGAGGGATACACCCTGCACAGAAGGGACCGAGTAGGGAAGAAAGGTGGAGGTGTAGCTCTTTATGTGAGGGAGCAATACACCTCCTTGGAGGCCAACATCAGCTCTAAAGAAGAGTGGCTTGAAACCCTCTGGGTCAAACTATAGGGGGGAGGGGAAGAGGGTTGCATGGTGAGAGAGACCTAAATGTTGGTATATACTATGGACCACCAAATCAGGGGGAGGAGCTCAATCTGGAGGTCTCTCGAGAACAGGCAGTGGCTACATGTGCACAGGACATGGTCATCATGGTGATTTCTATTACTCAGACATCTCTTGGGAGGAACACTTGGATAAATTGGATGGGTCACTTTGCTTCCTAACCTGTATTTTAGAGCTCTACCTGACTCAGGAAGTGCATGGGCCAACTAGAGGTAACACTCTCCTAGACTTGGTCTTGGCCAAAGGAGACAATCTGGTAAGACAATCTGGTGACTTGAATAAAGAGGGTAGCCTGGGCCACAGCAATGATGAAACCATCACATTCATTGTCTGTCACAAAGCAGGCAAATAAGTTAGCAGGGTCAAAGTTTTGCACTTCAAAAAAGCTAATTTCAACAGGATCAGGGCAATAGTAGGGGAAACACTGTAGGACCAGGGACCAAATGTGAAAGGTGTGCATGAAGAGTGGTCATTTCTCAAGGACACAATTCTGGAAGCACGGAAGAAGTCCATTTCTATGTGGAGGAAAGGTAGCAGAAGGGCTGGTAAGCCCTCTTGGCTTAATAGGGATATCATGGTCCTCTTGAAAAAGAAGAAAGAGGCATACAAACAATGAAAGTTTGGGACAGACCCCAAAGAGGACTATACAACAATGGCCTGCATTTGTGGGGAACAGATTAGAAAGGTGAAGGAGGTGACTAAATTTAAGCTAGCAACAGAAATCAAGGACAATAAAAAGTTTTTCTTTAGGTATGTAGGGAACAGGAGAAAACCAAACAAAAATGTAGGGCCATTGCTTAACAACTCAGGACAGCTGGCTACTGATACTCAGGAGAAAACTGAACTCCTGAATGACTACTTTGTTTCAGTATTTCATCAGACCAAGGGGAAAAATCATACTAGATAAAGCTCAGAATGGGAATGATGGGAATGACTACCTTCCTACTGTTGACATTCAGCTGGTACATGATCACTTAGAAAAGTTAGACATAAATCAGTAGGACTAGATGAACTTCATCTGAGAGCGCTGAAAGAGCTGGCCAAAATCATTGCAGGACCTCTGGAAAACTTCCAAAACTCATGGTGTTCAAGGGAGGTCCCTGAAGACTGAAAGAGGGTCAATGTTGTGCCCATCTTCAAGAAATGTCAGAAAGAGGACCTGGGCAACTATAGGCCAATTAGCCTAACTTCTATCCCAGGGAAAATCCTGGAAAAATTTGAATGTGATACACTTGCAGAAGGAAGGATTCTGAACAATACTCAGAATGGCTTTGTCATGAGCAGGTGTTGTCTTACCAATCTCATCTCCTTCTACGACTAGGTAACTCACCACCCGGATAAGAAGGAGGAGGTCAAAATTGTATACCTAGACTTCTAAAAGGCCTTTAATCTGCTATCCCATGATATGCTTATGGGAAAATTGGAGGGTTGAGGGTTTAATTGCTCAACAATTACATGGGTAGGAAGCTGGCTGCAGGGTAGGATCCAGAGAGTTCTTATGAATAGATCTGTGTCATCCTGGTGAGAAGTGGCCAGTGATAGTGGTGTCCTTCAGGGGTCCATGCTTGGTCCAGTGCTTTTCAACATCTTTATCAATGATTTGGATGTAGGGATGAAGAGCTCACTGGCCAAGTTCATGGGTGACACCAAGTTATGGGGGGCATGGTCACGTTTGAAAATTGGTTGAAGATACAGGCAGACCTAGACAGGCTGGCAAGTTCAGCAGATCAGAACCAGATGAAGTTCAACTTTGAGAAGTATAAAGTCCTCCATCTGGGGATAAACAATCCCCAACATATTTATAGGCTTAGTGGTGCCAAACTGACTAGCATCATGACTGAAAGGGACCTAGGGATAATAACAGAACATTGTATGAACATGAGCCATCAGTGCGATGCTGTAGACAGCAAACAATACTCAGGCATGCATCAACCAATGAATCTCAAGCAAAACCAAGGAAGCGATTCTCCCACTTTACTCGGCATTGGTGAGACTGCAGTTGAAGTACTGCATCCAGTTCTGGGCGCAACACTTCAGCAAGGACATAGAAATGCTTGAGAGAATCCAGAGAAGAGCCACCCATACGGTCAGAGACTTGCAGGCAATTCATACAAGGAAAAGCTGAGAAACTTGGGTCTCTTCAGCCTAAAAAAGAGAAGGCTGAGAGAGGACTTGGTAGCAGCTTACCACTATATCAGGGGAATACGTCAAGGGCTCAGCAAACAACTGTTCATGATGGCACCATTGGGGAAAACCAGGAGTAATGGCCACAAACTCCTGGAAGACTATTTCAGGCTTAACACTAGGTAAAGTTTCTTCACAGTTAGGGTGTCCTGATTGTGGAATAAACACTCTCCAGAGGTGGTGCAATCACATACCCTGGAGATCTTCAAAAGGAGACTGGCCAGTTATCTCGCTGGGGTCATCTGCCCCAGTTGTCTTTCCTGCATAGTGCAGGGGGGCTGGACCTGATGATCCTGCAAGGTCCCTTCCAGCCCCTTACAATCTATGAATCTATTCCTTAGGTTAAACCAATGCATATTTGAGTTATGGGTGGGCAGGGGTTATAGGAGAGGTGCAAAACACCCTGGATGCTGGGGAACTGTGAGTTAAGTTGAATCTGGAAGGGATCTTAAGCAGAAGTTTAATAAACTGATTTAATCTAAATTGATTAAGTCTGAGGCTATATCCATGCAGCTGTATCTTAAAACAGTTTTGGCCATTTTGAAAGCAGTTTATGTGCACTGAACTTCTATTGTGTTACAGATTTGAACTGGTGTCTGATCATTTATACTGGTTTACATGTCATTTCTGTCCCTAACCTCATAGGTCAATTGGTTTGAATTTCAGATCTTGTACCATCATGTGAAAAATTGGATGAATCCTTTCTTTGTTGGTCTTGTCTGCTTCATTTTGGGGTTGCAATTTTTTTTTAGTATTTAAATGGGGTCATGCTGAGAAAAAAAGGTTGGGAAGCTTTGGCCTCAGAAGTGTTTTTGAAAATATTCAAAACTGATTTTTTTTTTTTTTTTTTTTACCACTATCCTCTATACCTATACAGGAAAGCAAGTAGAATTTAGAATTAAGGGCCATGGCTGACTCCTCAGATTTCCACTGTGATTATGGCCTTTGAGCCTAGAAGATGGAAACAACCTAGATACAGTCACCAATACCCTAATTCCCCAACTCAAATTAATACATGACCTGAGTCTATGTCTAATGGGTACTTGTTATACAGAGACTAAACTTTGAAAAACAGGAGGATTTGGCAGAGCTGTCAGAGCCCTTGGCCCAGTAACACTTGATCATCTCAGTTTAAAACTGAGGGTATTCAGTGTCTGAACATGGGGCAGGCGGCATCAGTGAAATGGTTTTCCCTGTGTATCTGGAGAAGACAGGGAAAGGGAGAGAGATTGTAGTATTTTCTTGTTATTCTTTACTTAGAAATGTCTATACTGCATGGAGAATAACTTAGCGTTTGGTAGAGCAAGATGAGTAAAATGAACCCTACTTTAAAGACAAAACCTTATTGAGAAAGGAAGTTATAATATAGTTACAATCCCACTGAGGACAGAACACAGATCCATGACAAATCAGTTTATTTTAGAGCACAGAACCTAGGATGGGCCCAGAAGTTGCTAGCCTCAATGCGAAGGGCATACTAGAGAAAAATCAATGTTTCCAATTTGTGAAGAAAGCATGAATCAAATATCATTAGCATGATATATAAGCACTGCATAAACCTATTTATATTATACACATTAAACAAAATGCTTGAATAAATGCTATTATTCTGAGAAATGTTGCAAATAACATGCTGACATGCCAGAAAAGTGAAAATAATAGTGTTGACATTATTAGTATATGCCGTTTCTACTTTCCCAGTGTCACCTATTCTGACTTTAAGCAGCTGTTTCATCCCCAGTTTAGCCACATGTAAAATATAAGAGTTTTGCACTGTAAAATTCTGTTACTGTATGTTAATTGCATAATTCAAATAAAAATCCCTTCTTTCAGGTTATTAATATAGTACTCGATTCTCTGCAAACAACAAAGAAAAGATATGCATTTCTTTTCTGCATTCTAGCAGCTTTCGACTGTACCAGAAATATCATGCAGTGGGACTAGAAGCAGAAAGGAATGATAAATTTGCTACTGCACCCCATTTCTTCCCTCAACTACATATACTGTGTGACATCAAACTACAAAAGAGATTAGGCAAAAATCAATCATTTGTCAGCTATGATTTCAAAATAGATTCACAGAATAGGACTCCAAGAAGTTAAAAGAATTTATTTCCTTGGTACTTTAAGCTAAGACAATCTCATACCTCTCATTCTGGTCTTTTACGTCAACTATGCATGATCTGCCACTCAATGCTCTTAAAATCAGTATTAACTTTTCTCTCACATTTGAACAAAAATAACTTTGACAGGATAGCCTAAATCACTGCTTTATCTTCCGGCATTCCTCAGCTCAGCATTGTAAAGATCATCAATATTTCCTTTGGACTCAAGCCCCAGAACAAGATGAGCACATGTTTTCTGTCAGCTTGCAATTTAAAAGTGAAGATTCTCATTAACTATGACTAGCACTTTTGGCTCAGCATAAAAAGAAGACAACTAATCCACTCATCCTTACGTTATTGCTAGGTCATGTTCGAGACATATGGCTAAAAAAAGTCTAATAACTGTTTGGTAGACAATATAAAATGAGCAGGGAACCTGGTTTTCTCTGTTTAAAACTTGCAAATTCTCTGATAAAAAATTCTCAGATTAAGAACTCCATAATCCACATTTTTATGTGCGATTAAAAGGAAACATCATTCTACCTATCTATCTTGCATATACATCGCTATCAGTTGAACACAGTAGTTTATTGATCTATTTACCATTTTAAAGTAGTTTGGAAACCTCAATCATTATAATGAAATAAATGCTAAATAACTATAAATGTTGGCATTTGATTTTAGGCTATCATGGAAAATCAGAGCTCCCCCTGCCCCCTTCGCTCACCAGAACACAGGTCCACCTGTGGCTGGCCCCCCATACCGCATTGCTTTGTGGCACTCAGCAGCCCTGATATGCCAATGCCCTGCCCATGCCATTGCTGGTGCCCGTCACTCCCTCAAAATAAGAAATTCCAGGTTTTACCACCTTCTTCCATGGCAAATGGAAAACCCAGATCCCTGGAAATGAGTTAGCACTTACATCCAGGCTTTAGAGAAATCACCGTTACAAATGTATCCTTTGCTGGCAATCTCAGAGTGGTAAAAATAGAAATAGGTGTGGATGCTGAGCAGTACTTTCAGGTCCAGAGATTGATGAGGAATACTGGCAGACAATGTGAGGAAGCCTGAACTACTGCTGCTCTTTTATTTTTTTTTTCCCCCTAGTCTAGCTGATGAATAGCAAATGACTTGGTTTCAAGGTTGCCAATCTGGTTTCCCTGAATAAAATGTCCTGAGAAAAAATTTCCATTCAGGGAAGTCACTAGAGGAATATTCATTAGCACAATTTCCATGACACTTTTCATGAACACTGATTTTAACTCATTCATTCTACGTATTGATGTCTACACCTAATTTAAAAACTGCCATTTTAATGATATTTTAAAATCTGCAAGTAAAAAAGGAAGTAGGCTGTTCTTACTGAAAATCTTTAAATATACACACATTTTTTTTAAACTATACTGTAAAACTGTAAGACCAAGTTTAATTTAATTCTTCCAGAAATGTCAGCATACAATTTGATCATTAATAAACAATGAAGTAGCTCACTCAAAGTTTAGATACTTTCAGACAGAAGCATAACCATCATGATTATAATAATTCCTTTTTTTTTTTTTTTTTTTTTTTTACATATTTTCCACTGTACCTTTAATTTCAGAGATGACAGGCCTTAGAGTCATCCAATCTCCTATACTATTTGGGTGCCTACAAAACCCTTCATAATTCTTTGTATTTATAAAAAATACAAATGATTCGTTTCTGGTTTTGTTGTGCTTTTTTTTCCTATCACAAAATAAGCAATCAGTACTAGCAACTCAACGCTCAGCAGTCACCCTTGCAATAACAAATAAACAGATAAGGAAAAAAATAATTCTCTGCACTTCTAAAATGATTCTAGCCATAGATCTTAAAGTGCTCTACAGAAATTAATTAACCCTTATAAGATTCCTACGAGGTAATCATCATTATCCATGTGTTACTATCAGGAAAATGAGAGATCTCAGTAGCTCAGGATCAGGGCCACTGCAAAGAACAAAACCCAGTAGACTTAACCAGACCATTTCCATAATCTAACTATTATGCTAGTTTTGCCCCAAGAGCGAATGCAATATTTATGCTGATATTATTTATACGTTCCTAAAATTAAAAAAAAAATGTATAACGTTTTCCGTTCACAAATGTTGTACATCCAAGACTTTTAATTTGAGTTTGAAAACAAATAACATAGGGCACATGCAGATAATCCTGAAACCCAGTCTAGGATCACATTGCTTTAAGTGTGTGATCATAGCTTTCAACCCAGCTTATGCATACATTTGCCAGTGTCAGGAGTCAAACAGGGAACGTAATCTAAGTACATGGGGGTAGAGGAAGGGATAGGATCAGGGAAGCCTAGCAGATCCCCGTATTCTGAAAAATGACCCTTTTGGGAAGAAAGAATGTTCTGTTGCATATCTAAAATTACAACCAAAGTATAGTCCTGAACACACGGACTGGTTATTATCCCCAATATTACTCTGTTTGTGGGGTATCTACTGGTTTTGTGTTAAGCATAGAATTTTCACCAGGAACATATCAGTAGAAATTGCCATATGGACTTAAAATCGAAATTTAGCTCTCAATTAAAGTCAGTTCTAGAAAGGGGGAGATAGGGTGGCACAGGCCACAGGTAGACAGTTGTCAGGCCACAGCTTGCAACTCTGAGGCCACAACAGAAACCTGGTGTGCTCCTGTCAGGTCCCAGTGAATCTGTGAATTCTGCTAAATACCTTGGTGCAGGGACATGAAAAAGAACAGGACTTCAAGAAACATTTAAAGGAAAACAACCTGTGATTAAATAGTCCAAATCATATAAATACCATTTTTTTCTGAAAAGGGATGAAGATTTCTTACAATTATTAATATTTGGAACCCTGAATACTATACAAATATCAGAGCACAGAATGTTGTCTATAAAAATGAAGGAATTAATGTTTCAGTCACTTAATTGAAATGTAAGCATCCCATATGTTCCACTATGTGTACCTTGTCTACTTCAAAATCTGAGGCAAAATTCTGTATTTAGTTTACAGCTTCAATCAGGTTTAAAATGTTCTAGAGAGTTGCTGAGAAGGAACATTGAAAGATCCTCTCTATTGATTCCATTATCAGGCAGTTTTCCTACCTTTAGCCTTATGGATAAGAACATGTTTAATGGTCCCGTCTTAATTACTGGAATTGGCTAGGGACAGTGAGTGGTTGGAGGACAAAGCAGGGACTGTGAAGGACATTACTAATCTTATCACAGGTTCCTTTGGAAAAAGAAATACAACTTCTATCTCCACCCAAGTCATTAGTCTGATATAAACAGCTATTTGACTCGACATGGTTATACAGCCATATTATCACAGTCTAAGCTCACTCTTTATGCAGTTTATTGGAAGATAGATGATGGTCCACTACCAATTCCAGTTAATGGGGTTATATGTATTTCCAAACAAGAGTGAATGCTAGAAGTAGTTAAATGTTCATAAGAAATGACTGACTGCACTTGCCTTGTCTCTGAAACATCTAATGTTAAAACAGCAACTTTTCTAATATAGAAAATAAATCCACTGCCCCTAACTAATCATCACCTGCAGACCCATACTTGCATTATATTTTTCCCTCTTTTTTTCCCTAACAAATAATGGTAACTTAAAAAAGAATCTCTATGTACAGTTTACTGCTATTATCAGGTCTTCATTGTGTTATTCTTCCTAGGAATATTTAGGAGTATCCAGCATTTTCCCCATTGTATTGTCAATCTAAATTACTGACATTTAAAAATTCTTACATTACCCACAGGAAACCTAGGCAAGCCATATAGTCAAAAATATTCTCTGAAAATAATTTGTAAGGCTGCTTGCAGATGTTTAAAAAAAAAAGTGGCACCTTAAACTCGGTGTGTTCCTACACATGCCAAGAAGAGGGAACACCTTAATTGAACCAGGCTCACCCAATGTCTGTAGATTGCACGCTTTAGTGGAGCTTTTTTGATGCTTTTATTTAACAGCTGATTGAATCAGCTTGAACTAAAAGCACCAAAAAGCCGCACTGAAGTGCCCAATCTATACGGATGCTGCAGTGCTGGGTCAAAGTAACATACTGTTTCTTCCGGTAAAGCACATCTTGTTTGGTTTGGTTTGGTTTGGTTTTTTAACGTCTGTAAGCAGCCAAAGATTCTGGACTATTGCTCATTTTAAACACGAGTTTTCTGTAGAAGGTGATCTAGTATGTCATTCAAACATTATCTTGGTCCTGCTTACCAAAATATGCAACCTATTTAAATTGATTTCTTGTCTTTAACTTGATTTCTTTTCTTGAACCCCCACAAGATCCTGGCCTCAGCCCTGGATGCAGCTCCCTGCCCGCAGCCCCATCCCATCTGCCTGGCCACGTGCCCTGCCTGTGTTGGTCCCGTACAGTTTCCATGGAGACCTTGGGATCTCAGGGTGGTGACAGCATAGGTCTGGGGCTGAGGCCTGGAGCAGAGCTGTGATCTGCTCCCTACACACCCCTTCCCATGTAACAAGCAAGTGTCACAACCAGTGGAACCCAGTTCTGCTCTAGGCCCCAGCATCATGTTGTCACCACCCCATGATCCCAGCCCTGGCCTCACCCACCTGTCTCACTCCCAGATGCTTCTCCCCACCCACACATAGCCTAATCCCACCCACCCACCCAGCCAAGCATGAAGCAAAGGCACTTAGGGAGTTTTGGTGAGCTGTTGCACACAGGGCCAGTGCTGACCTGGCCCATGACATCTGACCAAAATTTCCTATGTGGCCAATGGGTCCAAATAATTGCCCATGCCTAGTTGAACTGGTTCAGGTAGGCATAGCATTACATGGTGTAAAAAGGATGAAAAAAACAGTGAACAAGTTACATGCATGTGATTCTTACACACCATAAAACCTGAACTGTGTATTAGCACACATTCGTGGCACAAATACCCTAAACGTTAATGAATTTGTAGTAGGCTGTCTGGCAGCACACTGGAATCTCCAGGCTGAAGGAGTATGCAGACTGCCTAGGAGAACTGGACCAGCTGCAAAGGATGATTAGCTGGCCACAAGAAGTTAAAGGCTCCAGGAAGAGGAACCAGAGAGTGGAGACTGAGGGAGTGCTTGGTTAGTGGCTGCAGAACCAAGTCAAATAGAGTTTTGCTCTTACCAAGATCAAAGCTTCTTGATATCACTTTCAGCTTCCTAACCCTATTCTTGCCCCTTCTGGGCTTTGGCCCAAGTTTGGAAGGCTACTTGGGACACAGCTCCCCTGTGTATCTCTTGCTTAGGGAAAAGCTTTTCTCAATCAGAGTCTGGGGCCCCAGCTCTGATTTCCCCCTTTTTCAAATTTTGGCCCCCCCCGGCCCTGGTTTTGCCATCTTTGGCTTTGGTCTGAGCTTAGATGGCTACTGGGCTACAGCTCCCATGTGTCAAAGCACAGGGCAAAGCTGCTTACTTTCACATGCTCCTTTGGACTGTGGGAGTGCCCATCATGGGCTTTGGCTATCGTTACTTCTGGGCCCCTTTGCCCTGGTTTTCCCCTCTCTGGGCCTTTTTGGCGTGCTCCCTAGGCACTATAGTCGCTCCTAAACCATCATGACTGGCTATACCCAAAGTCTCCCCACTATGGATCCTCGCATCACTTTTCCAATACGAGACCCTCTTTGGGAACTGTGTGTCCTTCACCATGGCCTCAAGAAGTTTTATCTCCAGAATGGCAAACTTTATTTCTGCAAGCTCCCACTAACTTTTCTTAAGCTTGGTTTCCACTTCTTGAAGCTGGGATTTTAGTGACTTGGCTGCCCTTGCCTGGACCTCATTCTGCTGGCACCTCTGAGTGAGCTCATGGACCCTAGCTTTCAGGTCCTGGACCCTTTGGTTCAGTGTGGCTTTTTCCCTTTGCATTTCCTTTGTGGAGGCATGGCTCATGGCTCTGGATTTCTCTATGGTTTGCAGCTTGGTGGCTATGCTAGGCAGCTCAGAGTCCTTTCCTTGCTGGAATTCATGGAGCTGCTGCAAAGCCATATCCCTCTCCTGAATGACCTTTTTCAGCTCCTCTCAAAGCAGCCTGCTGTTCATGTTGAATTGCTTCATTTTCTGTGGTCACTCCTTCTGAAACTTCTGCTGCTGCTGTTGGTGTTTCTGAAACTGCTGCTGCCATAGCTGTTTGATCTCCTTAGTTTTCTTCTCTTCTGCTTCCAGGAGGTGTCTCAGCTCTTTACTCCAGCTCTCTTTGCTTCAAGTCAGAATCTGCTGCTTCAAGGAATCTACTGTTACCTAAGCTTGCTCATGCCTTTGGCATTCCAGCTCCAGCTCCATCCTATAAGTGGGCTGCCTCCTTGGCTACCTCACTGGAAACAAGCTGAGACTAGCAATTCTGATCATAGTTCTGCTAGAGTTTTACAGTCTTCACTATCCTTAGCTCTCCACTTAATGTCCTTCATCCCCCAAGATAAGACAACAAGTTGCTCTTACTCTTTTAATGAGGCTCCCATTTCCATGATGGGATCCCTTTATCTGATGCAGGCCACTTAAAGCATTCATTCCTCCTCCTCTCCGTAGGAGCCTTTAACTTCCTGTGGCCAGTTAATCATTCTCTGCAGCTAGTTCAGTTCTTCTAGGCAGCCTACAACTATTCCTGACTGCCTACAGTTGACTGTAGTCTCCACAAGCCTTCAGACTCCTTCAGCCTGGACCATGCAGTCTGCTGCATGCTTTTGCCAGCCAGCCTGCTAACAGTCATATAGCCATATCCTCAAGGACTGCACTGAATAGCTGAGTACCCAGAGTTTATATGCACCATTATGCAGTACGTATGAGACTTTATATTGATTTTATAGATAACTACTTAATTTAAGGTCTTTTTATCAGGTCTAAGACCAGATATCTTCAAGACTTCAGAGCTTAGGAACCATCTGTACTGAGATGTATTCTCATGAAGCAACTTTCTGAAAAAAATGGGTGGAAAGCTAAAATGAGAATTAAATTGCATTTAAAAAATCATTTAGCTATGTATTATTCACATATTTGATGGTCAAAAAATGAAATCTGTATACATAATGATAGAACTATTACAGTGGAACAAAACTATAAACTTTTTGCCTCGAAATATCACTGATGGGTTTGACTCTAATTACAATTGTTTTAAGAAATATAGTTTCAAGGTTCCTGCATTCAGTTTCAACAAGCTTAATATTCTTGTGGCATTTCCACATGGAAACTTCAGACACTTGTTCTGTTGTTATTTATACCACTGCAGAGCGGGTGTGAAAGTCTGCCGAGTTTAAATGGTAACATTTTATATGCATTGTTCGATACATTTAAATGACCTGGGTGATTAAGTACAAGGCAGAAATTAACCAATGAGGAGTGCTATGTGTCCACAAATTATTAGCATCTAACAATTCTGAAGAAAGTAACATAAGCTAAGAAGTGTATTGCTGTTAAGAAACTGAACATGGGCAAACTGAGTGCTGATTCAACACTTACCAGTTCTAAAAACCTCCTGTGTAGGAAATTAAGACTTGATGGAAATTAAAGTAACCACCTTGTGGAATAATCCTCAGAATAGACTCCTGTCAGCTTCTGGGATAATACGCCCATTGAGCAGAGAAGGCTTCAGAAGTTTGAGCAAAACCTCTCTCTCTAGCTTTGCTGAATTTTATACCTGACATGTGAATCAGAATGTTTACACCTTTTTCCACATCTTTCTCTGATAAAGTAAAATGGAACAATGCCTCTCTCTCAAAGCTACCTGAATTAATGTCTTCTCTTTTTTTTTCCTCACACTGCTCTGAATGGTGAAATATAATCTTAGCCTTACAGAACATTAAAAAAAGCACAAATTTAACTTGAAGAGAACCACTTTGTTTTTGAGCCTCTGGTACTTCTCCTGCCCCTCCCCCCAGTAACCCTCTCTTTCCTTCTTTTCAATGTTTTTTTACGTGCTTTGTTACCACTACTCCCAGCTATAGTGGGCTTCTTGGCCCAAGAAACTTACAAAGGTACCAAAAAATGTTTGGTGCCATTACTCTCACTAAAATCGAATGGGAGTAAAATAACTTACATGGTTAGGCTCCTTAGAACAGCCTAGCTGTAGTCATGAAGAAAGACTAAGGAAACAAAGTCTAAGGATATCATTGTTGCAGAATTACCATGTTTATCCAAATCCCAGAAGACCACATTTAAGACAATCCTCTAGTAATTAGATTCTAAATATGAAAAAGAAAATTTTAACAAATGTCAAGAATTTAATTATTGGAGGAGTAGATTTAAGAAGACTCTTATACTGTTGCATCATGAAAAGCAGTAGCAGCAGCAGGGGACAGGCAGACCCCACCATTTGTCCCCTCTACAGCCTAGCCCCCCGGGACAGCCTTCAACCCTGGTGCCTATGCCCTCTGCCATGTCTGCCCCTACACCTGCTCTTCACAGCTTCTACCCCATCAGCCACCTTCTCCCCTGTCTCTGCTCCACCTGCAGCCTCTGCCAGCTGCCTTTTCCTCACAGCAGTATCTTCTTCCCTTCAACCTGTAACTGTCTTCTGGCTTCCCCACCTTCCTCTATCTACTGTTGGATCCAGCTCAGGCTCCATTTCCTTCCAGGGGTAGACTGTATGCAAGCTCAGGTCCACACTGCAGCATCCTGGGGCTAGGGTTCCAGTGTTTCTACTGTATGACAAGGCAGGAGCTGGAGCTTGCATGTGCTTTGTGCCTAGGATGGCATGGAGCCAGAGCTGGATCCATACTTGACAGTAAGTAGTGACATGGAGGGGGCAGAGGCTATGGGGAGAGGGCACAGGCAGCTTTTACAAATCTGATTCTGGCCTCCTGGAGGATTCCCCTCTACCCTATTTCCACTTCATACCATAACCCAAGCCAAGGGGCTTTCCCCCCCCATCCCCACAAGTTGAATGGAGAAAAAAAAACCAACCTTATCGTGGATTTGAATAAATACAGTACTTGTCCCCCTACTAAGAAAAGCAAAAACAAAATACGAAAAGCACAACCATTTTAAAACTTCTGTTAAACTAATGATTTCAGACATCCACATTGATAAAACTGTAAGCCCCATGCTCCATATAATAAGGAATAGAAAGAAAAAACTATGGGCAGGGTATACTGATTTTTTATATTGTGCGGGGAAGGAAGGTGGGGGATATATTTTCTCTTATTATTTTTTAGGTTGTTTTGGTCTGATATGAGTGGAAAAAAGAGATATTTACCATGTCTGGGAAAATAGGCTTCACGCTTAAAAATCACCACAACAAATGTTTGATTATTTGCCTTGTTTTAGGCTAGGCACAGATATTAAAAAAGGCTGAGTCTGAATTGATTCAACCTTTGCAGGTTAGTCTAAGCTGGCTAGGCTGAACTGGTTTGTAACTGGACAGACATTCTCTCTGGACTGAGGAAATTCAGGCTCATGCCTGCGGTGGCTCAGGCTAGAAACAAGGGGACACCAGAACAGCCATCCCTTCCCATACACACTGATGAGCTGAGGGGTGGGGGTGGTGTGGCCAGGCCCCAGCAGAACATTCTGATTAGGGAGGTCTGCCTGCACAGTGCCAGGCTTTTCCTTGCTTGCCACTCAAGGGGTGGGAGAGTTGCCAGCCTCCTAATAGCACTCTGAGGCAAAGACAGCGTGTGCAGTGCATGCATCAGTGGATGATACGAAGATTTTCAATCTCCCTCCCTGCTTCTTTATACTGTCTGCAACAAACTGACAGGCAAGCAAGCCATCAGGGTGCTGATAACAGTGTTTTTCACCCCATCAGCAAAACTGTAGCTCTCCACTAGTTCAAACTCTTTTTAAACAGCTTACCAGCTGACCTGTTGATTAGCTCCAAAAAGCCCTAAGCAATCACTGTTCTGGTGGTCTGTCCCAGTGAAATTGGAGACACACACACACACACCCCACAGGCACCTCTCAGCTTTAGCTAGCATACCGCATGCCTAGGGTCTATGGCACTGGGTTCTGTGCTGTGGGAGATGGGAGGGGGGATTTCTGGTTGAGCAGCGAGGTGGGGGTAGGAGAGGGGGAGGCCAGGCAGACCCTGCTGTGCCTGCAGTCTCTGCTGGAGCTCCACCCATGGAGTGGAGAGGAAGGGTCAGCTCTGCTGTGGAACAGAGAGCCCCATCCGGACCAGAGAGCATGTTAGGGTGCTGGGGGAGTCTGGTTGAATCAGCAAGGGGTCTGGGACAGACGCTACAAAAACCAGTTTGACCGAAATCAGTTAAGTCTGATGCTACATTTAACTAGATTCATCTCAAATCAGTTCAGCTGTTTTCAAACTAGTTTATGTGCACTGAACATCTGTTCTGTCACAGGTTTAAACCAGTTTCTGATCACTTAAACAGGTTTATATGTAATGTTTGTCCATAACACAATTTCTGAAATGCAAAAGATGTCAAACCACAAAATCCTAGAAAGATACAGCTCAAAAAACAAACTAAGAACAGAGATCCACAAACTGAACAGTAAACTGGACTCATAGCAAAAACACTTGAAAGAGAGGTAAACTTGCTTGAGATTGTCTTAAATTTTTTTGTTCACTTCCTCTTAGAAAAAAAACTCTGAAATCCTTGAGAAAAACCTTACTACCATCCTGCATTTCTCACTAGTATTAATGAGAGCTGAAAGCTATTTAAACTTTTTTTGGTTGTGACATTATAGATCAGCGTGGCTGTATGTATGTTTACAATGCACGCAGGAATAAAATTTTGGAGTCAACTTAATGCCAACTTGCTATATGATATGGTATATGCTATTGATGGGAATAAGTTTTAAAAACATAACTGAAGACATGTTTTCATTCCTGTTTTGTCCAATATTTATTGGCTTGCCTTATTTCTGATTTTGCTTTTATGGCTTTTACTGGTTTCCCCTGGGCCAGTGTATACATAAAGTACTTGTTGTTTCTGCTCAAAGAAACCTTAAATTGCAATCAATATTTTATATTGCACAATGCATTTTTCAACCTGTGTCATGTGGTCTAACGTAATCTGAACTGGATTGTGGCAGTCTCATGTGTTAGTAGTAAATTAAGCAATAGTTGGTATGCGAGTTCTGCTTACAGAGGCTACGTTAGAGAAAGATTTGCAAGCCATACCATGCATCATATTTTAGGAAATGTTGCAACATGGGCACTGGTTCAAATTAGAGATTTTAAAAGAATATATACATTATACTTATTTTAGTGGGTATTATTTTTTCACATAGATATATATTTAACCAATTTTAAGGATTTTATTTACTGTATTTTTGTGCTACTAGTTAATTTTTCTAGTTCTTTCCGTTATGAAGCTGCAAACAGCTCTCAGCAGGTGTTTTAAACCCAGAAATGGATCATCTACTGTCAGAAGTTATGATGCATTTGAGCTAAAAACAGTACCAATATCCTAATGTAAACATAAAAAAACTGAGACATTGGCAATTTATTTATTGACCCTATAATGGTGTGTTTTCCACACAATATGTAAAAATAATCTTCCATTTACAAACTAAGGTGTCTTAAATGGAATACTTATTTCTTAGTGTGCAATTAAACTATTGTGTTTTTTTAGTGTTTCAAGAAGTACACCTCCATATTTTCATTGCCTTTTGTACATTTTTATATGAAAAATAATCTTGCTCATTAACACATATCCTCATTCTTTAACAAGGATAAGATTTTTATATACCAAAAACCTGTTCACCTCTCTGACTGGAGAAGCCTCACAAGAAAAACAAACTTTTAGTAATACATGTATTCAATACATAGCTGCAGTCCAAAAGAATACATGTGTTTTGATGCTCAAAATGATTTAATCTTTAACCAACTTTTTGAAGATAATACTGAAATGACATTTCTTTTGCCTATCTTTTAGTACCAGAATTAGGGTGAGCATAATAATTTTGGGGAAATCCAGGATAGAGGGGGTGCATGCATGCACAGACTTGCATGGGGTGGCCATTGGTCCTGTTTTATACCTGACTATCCCATTTTTAAAACCTTCATCCCCTGTCTTTTCCTGAATCAGAACCACACTGCAAAGAGTCCTGTTTTTCATTTCAGTGATGGAAATGCATTTCAGGCATTATTTGTCCTTGTGAATTTGCTGGCTGTGCCTAGAGTTAGGGCAGTGCAGAGCTGCAAGAAGCAGGGTTCTGAGGCAGCCAGGGAGGAAGGGAGGTGGAGGATCCTATCTATAGGCTGGACCCTCTGTGTCTGTGCAAGGAGCCAGGTCTGCAGTGCATGTGCACTCAGCAAGAGCTGAGGCACTGTTGCATGCCTGAACTCCCTAATATTGGACTGGGTATGTGCAGGTGGGCCTGGGCCCCAGGGGCAGCTGAGCTGCCAGATTGGGCAGTTGGTCTGCACACACACCCCTGTGCTGCCTCAGTACAAAGTAATGGGTTTTAGAGCAGACAGGTGGAGCAATGCATTTGTATCTGCTAGAATACCAGTGGGACCACTGCTACTGATTGGCCAAGGAACTCAGTGACACCATCCCTCACTGCTGATTGGCCAAGGAGGTGGTGGGTCCTGCCCTCATTGCTGACTGGCTGAGGGGACTGGTGGTCCCACTCCTCACCGAGGGGATGTCCTATATTCTGGGACTCTACACACACACACACACACA
>JAGPOW010002067.1:9487855-9522480 GCA_030014935.1 Caiman crocodilus
TCGGCCCAGATCCTGCTGTAGCCTCTCCCTCTCCTCTGGTGTCCCCACCTCAGCCCACAGTTTGGTGTCATCAGCAAACTTGGATAGCTTGCTTTCCACTCCCTCGTCCAAGTCAGAGACGAAGACGTTGAACAGTGCAGGCCCAAGGACCGAGCCCTGGGGGACCCCGCTGCTCACGTTTCTCCAGGTCGAGTACGACCCATCCACCACCACTCTCTGGGAGCACCCCGTCAGCAAGTTTCTGACCCACTCAACTGTGTAGGGGTCAATGCCACAGCTCCCATTTTTTTTAATGAGGATGGGGTGAGAGACCGTGTCAAACGCCTTCCTGAAGTCTAAAAAGACTACATCAACAGGGCCACCCGCATCCATGGATTTGGTCACCTGGTCATAGAAGGCGACCAGGTTGGTCTGACAGGACCTGCCCTTAACAAAACTGTGCTGGTTGCCCTTCAGCACATAGTCCCCTGCCGGTCCCTCACAGATGTGGGACTTGACAATTTTCTCAAAGATCTTCCCCACAACCGAGGTGAGACTGACAGTCCTGTAGTTCTCCGGGTCCTCCTTCTTCCCCTTCTTAAAGATGGGAACCACATTCAGTCCTCTGGCACTTGTCCAGAGCTCCAAGAGTGCTCGTATAACTGAGCATCTTCTGGGTGATAGCTGGACAGATGGCAGAGCAGAGCAGAAGATGTAAAATCAATGCCGCATGAAGGCCAACTGTGCATCCATGGCCCACTGGCAGCTGGTGCAGAGGTGCAGGTGGCTCTGCTACAGTGCCCATACCACAGTTCAAGCAGCCATGTGGTCCCCATCTGGGTCAAGTAGCTGCGCAGCCAGGGGGCTGCAAGTCCAAGGGGATGGATTATGTTGCATGTGGCAGCAGGTCACAATCCCCACTACCAGACTGCTGCAATTGATAGAACGTGCAGGGTCTTCTCTAGGTTAGGGCTGCTTCAGCAGTCCAGCTGGCACAAGGGATAGTGTCCACAGATACCAACTTGCCAGGTCTCAGAAGCTCCTGAGGGCAAGTAGCCCTGAGCTGCTCACCAGGGTAGTTTTTTATAGTGCTGGAACCAATACAGGTGCTGGCCCCAGCCTCTAGTTGTCCCTAGCCCAAAAGCTGGGAGGAGCTGAGCAGGTTCAGTTTGGCCCAAGTGGCATAATTAGAGTCCCCACAAAAGTGCATATTCAGGCACCTGTGCTGAGTCACAAATGTCCAGCACAAATTTGTTCTGTTGCTATTTGAGCTTCTGCAAGTACACATGTGCTTGCATGTATTAACATAATCAATGGGAGCAGTTCAGAGCAGGGCCCCCTACCCACTACAGCAGCCAAGGGGAGCTCCAGGCTCCCCTACGCTCCAGCCCAAGGCTGGCAGATGGCACAAAGGGAGCTCTCCAGGCTCCTGGGCAGCTGCTTGCTGCCCTGCATCCTGATCTGGAGGGAGTGGGAGCTGTCTCGGAGCTTAGATAGCTGCCTGCCAGCCCTATATCTCAATTTAGGGTGCAGGGCAGGCAGGCAGCTGTCTGGGCTCCCAGACAGCTTCCTAACCTCTGCAGGTTAGGGCATTGGGCTGGTAGGCAGCTTTCTGGCTGGTAGAACAGCTCCCAGCTCCCTGCCCCCCACCTCTTGCAGATCACACACAGGGCTGGCAGGCAGCAGTCTGGGCACTGGGACAGCTCTCTGCTCCCTGTGCCATGCAGATTGAAATGCAGGACTGACAGGCAGCTGCCCAGGAGATGGGACAGTCACTATTGATTCCAAGATGAACATGTGGCAACACAGTCAGGAAGGCTAACCACACCTTGTCATGCATCCATAGATGCATCACGAGCAGGTCCAAGGAGATGATCCTCTCCCTCTATATGACATTGTTCAGGCTGCATTTGGAGTACTGCATGCAGTTCTGGGTGCCACACTTCAGGAGTGCATAGAGAGGTTCCAGAGGAGGGCCACTCATATGATCAGGGGACAGCAGAGTAGGTCCTATGCGGAGAGACTATGAGACCTGAACCTGTTCAGCCTACACAAAAGAAGTCTGAGAGGGGATCTGGTGGCCACCTACAAACTTGCCAAGGGGGACCAGCAAGCAGTGGGAGAGCCCCTGTTCCCCCAACCACTACCAGGAATTACAAGGAATAATGACCACAAGCTGACTGAGAATAGGTTCGGGCTAGATATCAGTAGGTACTGCTTCACAGTCAGGGTGGCTAGGAACTGGAACCAACTTCCTAGGGAAGTGATGCTTGCCCCTTCCCTGGGGATCTTCAAAAAGAGGCTAGACAATCACCTAGCCAGAATCGTTTGACCCCAGCATTCTTTCCTGCCCATGACAGGGGGTCGGACTTGATGACCTGCTTAGGTCCCTTCCAACCCTACCAACTATGAAACTATGACAGTTGCCCTACCTGGCTTGATTGAGAGCTAATGCTCCCGGTCAACTGTCTACATGTGCACTACTGGGAAACACCTAATGTGTGGTTAATCTAGTACCTCTATCTATAGGCACTAGCAAACCACACAGACTAATTTACTGCACAGTAATTGCTGTGCTTGTGTAGACAGTGATGCTTTACTACACATTAGATTAGTCTAATGCACAATAAAGTGTCTCATGTAGACACACCTTTTGAAATGCATCACCGTCTACTTACGAACTATCATTCTGATACTCTCTTCCACATAGGAAGAGAATATTAAAAAGTGTTTGATCCATTAGACACGGTTAAGAAATAGTTCTCTTTGATTTTTAAAGTTTCACAACTGATCAAAATTTGATTCCAGTCTATTGCAGTAAACATTATTAGTAATAAAGCTGTTTTACTTTGTTACAGCTCAAAACAAACCTGTCTTTAATGACATATACAGGATTGCCATACTAGTGACATAAAGGATGTAGGCAGCTAGCTTTAATTCCTTTTTCTATTCTTGGCCTATTGATCCACAGAGCAAGACTGCAATAAACTCTTATAGAGTATGCCACATATATTGCATTTAGTGAGAAGACACATAATCCACATCTAACAAATATTGAAGTATATCTAGAAGCATGTATCATTCTGAGATAGTTTAGAAATGTTGCTTTTCTTACCTGTGGAATTTTTACTGGGCACAATGTCACATGTAATAATATACAAAGCCAATTCAGAGTATATAAAAACACAAAACAATATGTAATTTAAGATAACATATCTAAATCATAGTGTTTTTCCATATATTGCATTATCTCTATATATAATCTATTATATATAATACAATATATATAATATATACATATTATTTCCATATAGTATATGCTATATTCAACATATCTTTATATTTTAGATTTATATATTTACATATATTTCAAAATTACATTGTTGCATAAATTATCCAAAAAGGGACTTTTAAACCTGTTAGACATGTCAACATATTGTTTTGCTTAAGCTTTCAGAGCACTCGCTGGAAATATTTTTAAAAAGATTAGTGGTCACTCTGATATCAAAGTTATAAATAGTTCAGTAAATTTGTAGTAAGATGCTAAACTACATTTAAAATAATACCAGAATAGAACTTCTTAGTGAATATCTGATGCCCTAAGCAACAAATAAACTATGGAAGTGATACAAATAGAATGTATACCCAATGAGGAAAAAAACACTTAATCTAGCTGATGTTACCTATTTAAATAGAAGCTTCAGGACTGATTAATGGCAGAGAGCAAAAGAAGAAAGCTGGCACTTTTAGTCAAGGTCAACAGAGAAAGAGAGAAAAGAGTCTGAAAAGCCAGAGCAACAGCCAAGAATAAAGTAAAAGTTGCTTTTAGCTTTGACTATTGTTATAATTATTTTGTTATTAACTTCCACCTCAAATAATACAGACCCAAGTTGTGGAGACATGTAATACTACAGATACCAAGAAAAAATTAGAAGCTTCACCTGAACTTCAAGACTATTCTAAGTCTATTGTAAGCAAGTTAAAATTACATGATCAGCCAAATATTCCATACACTTTATTGTGTTTTAACACAATAGAGGAGTCCTCAACTTCATAGATTCATAGAAGTCTGACCCCAGCTAGGTAACTGTCAAGCCTCCTCTTAAAGACCCCCAAGGTAGGAGCCAGCATCACTTCCCTTGGAAGTTGGTTCCAGATCCTAGCTGCCCTAACTATGAAATAGTGTTCAGCCTGAACCTACTCTTAAACAACTTACGGACATTATTCCTTGTTATTCTAGGAGGTGCACGGGTGAACAAGGTGTCTCCCATTCCCTGATGGTAAGTTACCCCTGGTAAGTTTGTAGACAGCCATCAAGTCCCCTCTCAGTCTTCTCTTGTGAAGGCTGAACAGGTTCAGGTCCCATAGCCTCTTCTCATAGGGTCTGCCCTGCTGTCTCCAGATCATATGAGTGGCCCTCCTCTGGACTCTCTTGATAGTGGTTCTGCTCTCCTAAAGTGTGGCACCCAGAACTGGTTGCAGTACTCTAACTGTGGTCTGACCAGTGTCACGTAGAGGGGGAGGATCACCTCCCTGGCCCTGCTTGTGATGCATGTGTGGATGCATGACAAGATGCAGTTGGCCTTACTGACCGTGTCCTCACATTGGTGGCCTATGTTCATTTTGGAATCAATGATGACTCCAAGATCTCTTTCTGCCGCTGTGCTTTCGAGAAGGGAGTTCCCCAGCCTCCAGGTATGCTGCTAGTTCTTACTGCCCAAGTGCAGTACCCTGCACTTGTCAGTATTACTACATCCCATCCTATTCTCATTTGCCCACCCCTGTAACCTGTCCAGGTCCAGCTGTATCCAATCCCATGCTTCTAGCATGCCCACCTTGTCTCAGATCTTGGGGTCATCAGTGAATTTGAACAGGGTGCTTTTCACCCCCTTGTCCAAGTCGCTAATAAAGAGATTAAACAGTGTGGGCCCAAGGACTGAACCCTGGGGAACCCCACTGCCCACATCCCTCCAGGTCAAATATGACCCATTTACCACCACTGTCTGGGTGTGGTCCCTCATCCATTTTGCGACCCATCTGACTGCGTAGGCATCAATGCCACAGTTGCCTAGCTTTTTAATGAGAATAGGGTGGGAGACAGTGCCAAAGGCTTTCCCAAAGTCCAGAAAGACTACATCCACTGCAACACCTGTGTCCAATGATTTTGTTACCTGATCATAGAAAATAATCAGGTTGATCTGACAGGACCTGCCCCTAATGAACCCATGCTGGTTGCCCCTGAGCATTGTCCCCTCTTGCTGGTCCTTCCCAGATGTCCTCCTGGATAATCTTCTCAAAGAGCTTCCCCAGGATTTAAGTAAGACTAACGGGCCTATAGTTTCCAAGGTCCTTCCTCCTCCCTTTTTTGAAAATGGAGACCACATTGGCCCTCTTCTAGTCATCCGGCACCTGGCTTGTAAAGCCATGCCAGGGACCCCATGATATCCCCTGCCAACTCCCGCAGCACCCTAGGGTGGAATGCATCTGGACCTGCTGATTTGAACACATCCAGCCCCTCCAGACGTTCCCTAACTTGGTCCTCCCTGACCCTCGGCCTGTCAGAGTCACTGAATCTCAGTGGGGGAGTCCTAGCCCCTGCACAAAAAAACAGAGGCAAAGAAATTGTTTAAAAGGTCTTCCTTTTCCTCTGATGCAACCACTTGTTGTTGTCCTTGATCCTTGATGCTAGCCCTAGTTCTGTATCTACCTTAGCTTTCCTAACAGCCCCCTTACAAGCCCGAGCGATGGAGATATACTCCCCTTTGGTGAGAACCTCTCCCTTCCACTGGGTGTATGCCTCTTTTTTGGCTTTCAGGCACTCCTGAATGCCTTTAGTGAGCCAGGGGTGGGGAGGAGTTTGAGTACTCTTGCTCCCTTTGATTCTCATTGGGACTGTCACCCCTTGGGCATAGAGGATTGTCTCCTTAAGGAACAACCACTCATCTTGGACACCCAGGTCCCTATCTCAACAGGACCCCAGTGCCTCTCCAACTAATCTCCTCAACTTATTGAAGTTGGCCCTCTTGAGGTCAAGGGCTGCTGCCTTACTGCAGGCCCTTGACGCCCTGCACTGTATGGTAAATTCCATTAGGTGATGGTCACTGTCACCCAGGTGGTCAAGAACCTGGAGTGCCCTCACCAGGTCATCACCTGTGGCCAGAACCAGGTCCAGGAGGGCATTCCCCCTGGTGGTACTGTGCACCTCCTGGGTTAAGTGGCGGTTCTGTATCTCAGCAAGAAATTTTTGTGAGTGGTGCGACCTGGCTGACTGCTCCTCCCAGCAGATGTCTGGGTAATTTAGATCACCCATGGTGACTATATCCCTTGCCTTAAGTGCCTTTGTTGTAACACTCCAAGTTACAACATTTCACACTTACAACATTTCTAAATTGATACCCTGGTTTCAACTTTCTGACTTCAGTTTTGACTTTACAACACTTGATTGGATGTGACGCCATGCCAGTGAACAAATCGCTGTGTACCCATCTCCCTGGAGAACATGTCTCCAAACTTCCTTGGACACTTTCTTGAAGAAAGCAAACAAGACTCCAGAAAAACCTTCTGCCAAGACTTCTGAGAAGAGTACAGCCAGGAAGCCTTCAAAAAGTCCAACCAAGAGCCCTTCAAAAATTTCAGCAAAGTCACCTCAAAGAAGCCCTTCCAAATCAATATGATTGCTATTTACAAAATAAATATATTAACGTAGCTATATTACTCATTTATAATTGATCGAGTACAAAATTCTGGGTTATTTTTGGTGAAAACAGTGTATCGGGCCTTGGTTCAATTCCCCATTTATAACATTGTTTTCTATGGGAAACTCGGTTCCGAGTTGCAACATTTCGACTTAAGATGTTGTTTTCAGGAACCAATTATGTCATAAGTCTGAGGACTGCCTGCATAGGCATGTCTACATGTCACCCTATGGCAATGTAGCAACACACTATGACACCATACAGTGTGCTATGACAACTTAGACATTGTGTGGGTCTACATATGATCACCAGCTACATCACCGTAGCAGCGCATTCCACTGGTATAGTGTGCTGCTACAGCAACATAGCAGCAAAATCTAACCATATTCCAAGTACACAGCGCAGTAACTGCCTGAACTGTGCCATGCTTTAGCACATGTAAAAGGAATACTAAAGCATGGTACCATAGCACAGTCACTGTATGGTGACATGTAAACATAAGGGTTGTGCAAGACTTCAGACAGAACTTCAGATCCAGAGAAGGTTCAGACACTTCAGGATCCGAAGCAGCGCATTTGGGTCAAAATGCTGGCTTTGTTAGGCTTCCTGTAGTGGTTCAGAGCTTCTGAAATGCTTCAGAGCCACCTCAGAGCTACCTCGGAAATCTGGCCATAGGTTATAATGAGGAAACAATAAAGTATCTATAACATCCGATTTGGATTAAATTTTCTGGGATGGTAGACTACAGAGAGCATAGTCTGCCAAGTTTCAAGATGATTGATAAAGGGACTTGGGGGAACAGCACCCCAACTTCTTAAAAGCAAAATTCATGTCACACCTAGGCATTACAACATAGCAGGGTGAAAATAGCAGGGGTGGTAGCTCTTATTGAGGCCAAAAAGCCTGCCAAGCTTCAAGAAGATTGGTGCAGTGGTTTATGGGCAACTGTACCCCAAATTCTTGAAAGCAAAACTCCTTTCGTGTCGATGTGTTACAATACAGGGGGTCAAAACTGTGTAGCAAAACCCCAAAGTTTTATATATATATATATATATTTTTTTTAAATGAATTCCTTCCCCTTCCTCAACCATTTCTGACTTTTTTTTCTCCTTCTCTATTCCCTATAGATAAGTACAAGTGAGCTCAGACTTAGGATAAGCTTTAACATTTTTATTCTGGTAGCAAGTTTTTAGTTTTGGATAGCCACTGTTTTATATTGTATAAATATTAGGTTTGTATTGATTTTTACTGTTGTATATTATATTATTATCATTTTTGTATTGATTTTTATTGTTTCATATGGATATTGTATGGTTTAGATCTGTGTTTGTAAGTGAACCAAAAGTCATGTCAGGTTTCCATTTTATATGTCAAGCCTCCATCTTGTGTCCTCTGACAGGGCATCCCATGTTGCAACTGTATGAGTCACATACGTACATGCATGAGTGCGTGCGTGCAAACCAATAAGACATTGTGTTACCATCTTCCCTGTTCAATATCCCTATGTCATTTGCAACCCTGAGTTGGCTCATGTTTTACTGAATCCCATCCCTTCCCTATCTTAAATTCCAGCCTCATTCTCTCTCTCTCAGCTCCAGGCCCCTGCCTCCACTAGTTTCCCAATCTCCTCCCAATTCCATCTGCTCTTTTCTGCCACCTCTCAGCCTTTCCTTGCTTTCCTGCTGTCCCTCCTGCCTTTCAGTCTCCCCCTGCTCCTACTCCCTTTTCCCTGCAACTTTCTGTTGCCCTGTCGCCTTTCAGTCTCTCCTGCCACTTTTCCTGTGATCTTCTGCTGTCCATCTCTCTGCTTTCAGGCTTCCCCCGCACCTTCTGTAGTCCCCCCGCATCCCCCAGAAGCTTCCCAGCTCCTTGTGGCTGTCCTGCAATTTGCTCCAGCAGCTGGAGCCTTTGTCCAGCTCCCAGCACCTACTGCTGCTCCCTGCGACTTCTCTAGCTGCCCCGGAGCCATCCACTGGCTCCCCACAACCAGAGCCCCTCTTTAACACCCACACTTTCCCTTAGTCCCATTTTCCCTCTACCCATCTACCTTTTCAGCTCCCCCATAGCTCTAGCTCCAGTCCCAGCCCCTGTGCTGGCATTGCTCCCCTGTTCTGCAGGCTTTGGGCATTGTTTTTTAATCAATTAAGATTAATTAACCTATAGGTACCCACCAAGCCTGAGTTCTTGAGCCCAAGCCCCTGTAGTCCACAGGCTCTAATCCCGGTCCTGGTAACTTTCATTCCCAGCAACTTTCATTCCCTACACTTCTATTTTCTTACCTTAACCTTCCTCCAGGTATCCCAAGTACACCAAGCACATACATACATACACATGACAACACCCAACCTAGGAACTCGCCTGTGTGTATGTGTTGGTGGGTGGTATGCATGCGAATTAGTGAATACACATATATATACACATATACAGATATCATTGTGTGTGTGTGTGGTATATGGATTAGTGACCCGAGTATGTGTATTGAATGTGCAGATGTTGGTAAATGATTTGATCTAAATGTGGTGTGTGCAGCATGTGTGGGCTTAAACTGGTGATAGGTGTGCATGAACTTAGACTAATTATTTTGAACATGTGTGCATCTGAGTTGCTAGTGGGAGTGTGTATGCTTAGTAGGGGTGTATGCAACTAGTGAGCATATGTGTTCTTAATTGATTTTTGTGTATGCATGTGCAATTGTACACCAGGCCCTCCTGGTGTGTACCAGCGCAACATTGAGATCCTCAGCACTGCCCTGACCCTTCAGGGCAACATCTGCAGGGGTGGCAGCTCTTACTGAGGCCACAAAGCCTGCCAAGTTTCAAGAAGATTGGTGCAGGGGTTTGGTGGGAACTGCCCCTCAAGCTGGGGACAAGCAAAACTCGTGCCATGGGTGCTTGTGGGACTGACTGTACCTGTTTGGGGCAGGGAGGGGAGACACTACTGAAGGCCTGGCTGCTAAACTGCTGTGTTCCATGTTATCAATCAATCAATCATAGTTCACTCAGGGACCAGGGACCAGCTCAATACATGGCATGGGACCTAGCTACTATGTAATGTCTTAACAAGCAGCAATTAGCACCTACAAAACCAGGCTAACGAGGGGAAAGAATCAAGACAATCAACTATCCCCCCAAACCCGGGCACTGATCTTCTTGAAACTTGGCAGATTTTATGCTCTCAGCAGAGGCTACCATTCCTGTAAATTCCATCTAAATTGGACAAAAAACAACTAAGTTATAGATCTTTCATTGACTCCCCATTCCAGCCATAGGGTACATCTCCAAGGCTGGCCGGATCAAGGTAAAAACCTGGTCTGGAGCTCCAGATCAGATTTCAGCCATCTGAAGTCAATGGATCCAAAGTGGATCAGATCACTGCCAACTTGCACAGCCTAGTAGACGTGCCCTATGTATCTTATCCCAGTGATTTTTACAATATCTGTTTGTGGCCAACAGATCATTTTGTATTGTATAAAAGGAATCCTTTTCCTTTGTGTGAAAAAAGTCCTGAATTTCTACAATGAAAAGCTACTTAATTACAATCAAATGTATACAGTACACTTGAACACTAAAACGCAAGTTAATAATCTGGTCAATCTAAATACTCTGTTCATAATTCATTGACTGGGACAGTGAGATATGTGTGGTAGGGATTTCCTTTAAACTGAAGGAAATGTATTTACTAGGGTTTCTGTAGCATCCTTTTTTTTGGCCATTTTAATCTCTAGAATATACTTCATCTCCTGAGGCTCATGTTGGTGCCAAGTCCTTTTTCACCCCTCTCACAATAATGTGTTTCAATGGGCTTCCATGAAAATGGTTTAACAAAAGTATCCTAGTTAATGTTTTTTTCAATTTTTGTCTCATGGAGAGGGGAGATGAAGGTGGTTGTGAGGGCCAGGGTTGAGAAGGGGGAATTTCTTCTTATCCAGCTCTAAATGTAGGCTTGCTACCTGTAGCAATGCCATAATTAGACAGAGTTCCTAACCTCTGTGCCTAGGACAACTGGCTCTGAAGTCTTGCAAAAAGCATGCATAAGAAAGGGCTTGCTGTAGAAGAAGAAACAGGAAAGTAGTTTGGTAGCAGGAGGGAAGACGACATTTGGCTTCAGAGTCTGTAATCAGTCCTATCAGCTCATTGGACCAACATTTTCTTTCAGGTGCCTGTTCTAAATAAGCTGAGGGGGGAAAAGAAAGGACCCCGCTTTTTCTTGAAAAGAAGAAGAAAGGGCCTGTGGAACAGACAAAGCTAAAAGGAATATTTCAAATTTTAAGGAACACAGTTACCTTAGCTTAGATACATCTACAGAATGCATTATCTCCCACCATTTTTTTTCCTGCAGTAGCCTTTTGATGAGATTTCATAGAAATAAATGTAGACAATTTGATGTGCAGAACTTTTGTTACTAGCAAGAAATAAAAGGACTTTTAGATTCCTGAGTTAGCGTGGAGTGCTGACAGTTGAGTTGGGGAGGAGGAACAAAACAAAAACACATTTTACTTGTTTATTATAAGAACAGAGGTTGACAGAGAAAATATGAATCTGTTATAACAACAAACATGTATTAGCAAAAAGAGTGCACACAGGGATCTCTCATTCAATTTAATATAATAAACAGCATATGTAAGCAGAAGTCCTGTGATGAACACATATGAGTTACTGAGGAAGACTTCATGCCTCTGAGCAAAAAATGGAACCATAAGAAAGTTACTTTTCAAAAGTATCAAATAGGCATTTAGGCCAGGTACAAACATTACACTTTTACCGCTATAAGTGATCAGGAACTGGTTTATACCCATAACAGAACAGAGGTTTGGTGCACACAGATTGGTTTTAAAATGGTAGAACCTGGTCTAAGATTTGCACCCTCCACCAAAAGGTGAATGTGTGTTCTGTTCACTACCGATCTAAACTACGCTGCATATAGAAAACTGCATAACTTAGATTGATTCCACCTCAAGCTTTTTGAATGTCTGTACTATCCTTAAAGTTAATAGTAAATGGGATTATTCAGCATCTCTGAAGTCAGGCCCTGCTTATCTAACTCAGCCAGACAATCAGTGGCAAGCCAGTAAGAGGACTAAGGTCTCCTATTTCCTAATTATTACCTTCCTTGCCTGCCTGATGATGATAGATAATATTTAGTTTGTATTTGCTTGTCTGTTAAAGATTGGAATATAATAATTAAGGAGAACCCATAAAACAGAGCTAGAGAAGGTTAACAGAGAAGAAAAAGAAAACAACAGAGAAGGTTAGCCAGTAATGATGTAAGTCACCTACATCATTCAAAATGTATATCAGGTAATTCATGGAGGAAGTCCATAGCTTTTTCTCCAGATACTTAGATTAATCCAATTCAAAACTGATTGATTTTTGCAGAATATTTATTTCCCCCACTGCTATAACAAAAGCTTTTAGTAAAGAAGCCTAAACATGCTACTATTTTAGTCATTGTACAATCTAATAATAATGGAAATCATCTGGATACTTATATTTCAGAAGGCTTTTAAGTTATAGATTCTTCATTCCAAAAAAAAAATGTAAATTGAAATCTCTTTTGTTAAAACTAAACTCTTTGTACAAAAATATGCAAGTAATGGCATTATTACTCTAAAGATAAATTCTACCTTACCTTCATTTGCATTTTTTAATCTACAGGCTGCAATAGTGCACCTTGAATACAACTGAATTTGCTCTACTGATTTCTTTGCTATCCATACAAATGTACTCCACATTACTACTAAGATTTTCTTGCTTGAAAGAGTATATTTATATGTGCTAAGTGGCATGGAGAAATTAAAACTAGACACACAGGCCAAGTACAGACATTCAAAAAGCCCAAGGTGGAAGCGCTCTAGATATCATCCTTTATTCACAGAACAGTAATTAGCCTGTGAGCAATTAGAATTGACATTAACTGTGATGGCTTAGAAATGGTATTTAAAGATTTGCTTTTTGGAAATTGATTTATATGCATTAGAATGGTTAGGATGGGCAGCAGGGGTTAACTGATTTTTAAAAGCCTGGGTCTTACACAGTTTCTCAGCCTTCAAAAGCAGACAGGCTGACTAACACAACAAAGCAAATGGAAACACACAGTCTGAGAAACTGGGGGTGTGTACCACACTGTTCTATAACATGTAATAAGGTGGCATCAGCTCTCAAGGCCCCAAAGCAGGGGGGCAGAGTTTTCCAGGTTTGAGGAAACAGACCAAATTAGGATACTGTTAAAGTCACAAATTAGGATGCAGGCATGTGATAGGTTTATGAAAATGGGATTTTGGTTGACAACATAAGACGTGGACAGTGTGATGAACACAGAGAGACCAATCAGCTATAGCCATAGATGAAGAGTTATCATAGATTCATATATATTAGGGCTGGAAGGGACCTCGAAGATCATCAAGTCCAGCCCCTGTGCTCCAGGGGCAGGAACTCAGCTAGGGTCAAAGGATCCCAGCAAGATAAGCATCCAAGCATTTCTTGAATAAGTCCAGAGTAGGTGACTGCACAACCTGTGGAGGCAGTCTATGCCAGGTCTTGGGGGCTTGGGCAGTAAAGATTTTTTTTCTTATGTCCAGCTTAAAACAGTCTTGTAGGAGTTTATGACCGGTGAGCCTTGTTTTTTCTTGGGGTGCTATGGTGAACAGACATTCTCCCAGATCCTGCTGAACACCCCTTGTGTATTTATAGGTAGCCACCAGTTCCCCCCTGAGCTTTACTTTTCCACACTGCAAAGTCCCATGGCTCTCAGCCTCTCTTCATAAGGCTTATTTTCTTGCCCTCTGATCATGCATGTGGCTCTCCTCTGGACTCTCTCAAACTTCTCAAAATCCTTCTTGAATTGTGGAGCCCAGAACTGGATGCAGTACTCCAGCTGCAGCCTCACCAAGGCTGAGTACAGTGGGAGGATGACATCCTGAGATTTACTTGAGAAGCATCAATAGATGCAAGTCAAGGTTTTGTTTGCTTTACCAACTGTGACATTGCACTGGTGGCTCATGTTTATCCTGTGGTTAGTCATGACCTCCAAGTCTTTTTCAGCCGTAGTGCTAGCAAGCATAGTGCTGCGAAGCCTATAAGTATGCCACGGGAGGAGGTGTTTCTGAGGAGGAGTACCTTGCATTTATCAGTATTGAAAGTCATCAAGTTTGCATCCGCCCACTTACTAAGCTTATCCAAATCAGCCTGGATCAATAGCCTGTCCTCAGGTGTCGACATTATGCCCCAAAGTTTAGTGTTATAGGCAAACTTAGCCAGTGCACTTCTGACACCAGTGTCCACATCATTCATAAAGGTGTTGAAGAGAACCAATCCAAGGATAAGGCTTTGGGAGATGCCACTGGTCACAGAGTGCCATAATGACTCACTGCCATCAACCACTACTCTCCGGGTCTGACCTCGGAGCCAATTTCCCAGGCATTGAATTGTGGTGTAGCTGAGGCCACATTTGGCCAATTTTTCCATGAGGAGGTCATGGGGTCAAAGGCTTTTTTAAAGTCCAGGTATATGACATCTCTTCTCCCTGAAAGGGAGAAAGGGCCTGTAGACAGACAAGGCCACCATAGACAGAGGACATACCACCAGCCTGTCTCATCTACCCCTCTGGAGGGGTGGGTGCGGACCTCAGCATCCCACTTCCAGGCTGCTGACGTGCTGACATCTGACACCAAAGAGAGAATTTTAGAGTGAATATTGTATCCTGGATAGATGTTTCTTGACTCTGATGACAGCCCTAGGATTGGTAGATGAATCTGTGAAGTCTTTTCTGTTATCACTGAATTTATTGTACAAATAAATCTGCCTATTATTGAATGAAAAGGTTGTGGTTGGTCTGAGGGTGGGTGGGTGCTCCCACACATCTTCAAGGAGGTTGCTGGAGTGTCCCCACTCCCCAGCCAAGCCCTCACCAGTTGGCAGGTGTCAATAGTGACTGTGGAAGGAGAAGAGGGGGAACAGAGCCCCCCTGACACATGCCATTCACTGGGTTTCCTGGCTTGGGTCTCCTGGTGATCTCGGGTCCCCTAGCTCCTGGATGCATCTAGAGGAATGAATATCCCTCACCATGCAGACCCAAGGGGGCTCTGTTTCCCCAATCCTCCTACCTGGCTATGCAAGGAGACAAAGCTTTTTCTGACTCCTCTCTGTGAAAGCCTGAATTTTTAAAGAGCTGTGTGCCATGAATGCCTGTTCAGTTATTGCTATATAGCAGTTTCTTTGTACTTATCATACAGTAATTATACTGTCTGTACCTAACCAGAATGTCAGGGTGAATCTGTCACATTATTTACTAAATAACCAATAAATGTACTATGCTTAATAAAAAAGACAAATCCTTGCCAAACTTTTTGAGGAGAGTACAGTTATAATGGTAACTTCAAACATAAACATTTTTTCATCTTGTTGGCAAACTCCAACCGTATGTAAATCCATCTTCCAAGTTTATTGATGTTTTCATCTCTTCCCCGCACTCCAGGAACTGGATAATCATGTCCATGTCACTGCTTAGTCTGACATAATATGTTGAACCTTTTAATTGGTAGGTGCCCTTGTTCATTGCAAGGTACTTTATTTGTGCTAGAAGATCTTAATCTCTGGGATTTTAGGGAAAGGCTGTCTCCACCATATACTTCCATTGATCAATTTCTACATCACAAAGGAATACCCTTTCAAACATAAAAATGAATACCTAAATAATATGCAAGAACAACTAAAGCATTATGCTACTGCAGTAATTACAGGATGGATGGAGGAGAGCAATTAATAGACCCAAAGTAATCATTGACAGCACCAATTAATGCACAGTTTCTCAAGCTTTACTACTATATAGAAAAATAGTTGTAACAAAATTTATTTTTACATATCTCTATTCACACTTCTTTGAAAAGTCCTTGACATGTCCTATGTCTTCAGTTGAGGCATATATCCTTAGATATATGGTGTTAATGTAAAAAATAATGACTATCCAAAATGCAGGGAAAAAAATTCTGCATGTCACAAAATTCTGGAAGTTAGTCTGCACCAGCTTCAAAGCTATTTACTCTTGTCTCTTCCTAGGATAGTGGCTTCTTTGAACTGTTTATAGAAGTACAATGAAAACAACTTATTCTTCCATCTTAAAATAAATAAAGGTTGCATGTAAAATTTCAATGTGCTCTTTGAAAATTGGTATAAGGATACATGATAAATACATATAAATTTGATAATTTGGGAAACTAGACACACTGATATTTTAGATTTCTAGATTTAGGTTGTGAACACACATTACAGGTGTAATGCTAAAGCATCATAGCACTACAAAAATGAATGTCCTTGTGACAGAGATGTCACAAAAATAGTCCTCCCTGTTGTTTTGTAGGATCATATGCAAAGTCTCTCCAATTATATGTAGCTCTAGCATTGCTGTGCTGTCCCTCAACCCTGCTGCAAGGGAGACAGAAGTGTGGCTGGGACACTGTGTCCACTACCAAGGAAGTGTGGACAACAGTAGAGAGGGACAGTGCTGAGGCACTTTGTAAAGCCACAAATAAGCCAGAGAGTGATAAGGGATGTTTAAAAACAAAAACAATAAGTAAAATATGTATCCTAAAAAACAGATTAAGCCTCAAGTTACTGAATCTGGGGTTTTTTGGGGGGGTGAGGTTTGAAGGTTATGCTAACAAAACAAGCCGGGGTAAAAGCCCCAGTGACTATCTGCTTGACCTGGTTTGATTAGATACATGGTATCTTTAAATCTGCCCAGCACTGCCAGGTGTATAATAATCATATTTCTATGATAATTTCAACCTTCATACAATGTACGATAGATAATACTAAAAACGTTCAAAATTATATGATAATATCATGAAATGATAATTTGTGATGCAGTTAACTGATGCAGCATATGTAAAACCCAAGTCACTCTGAAAGAGTCTTAACTGACTTTCGGGTTTGCTGTCAGCACTTTCTTGTGACTGCTTGCCTCAAAATAAAGAAACACTTTAACTTTGATGATGCAGTTCTCACTCGCTTACTAGAGAAGTATAGTGAGCAATATAAAGTAACTACATAATGATCACATAACTAAATCTCATTGTGTAATAATACTAAGAGCTTTATTCTAAATGCTATATACAGTCTTAAATCAATAGAAAGTCAAAAGGGTTTTGTGCTTGCTTCAATTGCAAAATGTCATAGTGGGCAGTGTCAAGTAGAGTGGAGCAGGATATAATGATAACAGTATATGGCAACATGATGTTACCTAAAAGAGAAGACTTATTTGCATACTTATTTTCTTCAGTGTATGATAGGTTTTCAGAAAACATGATAATTTGATTTTCCAATACGTAATTTCATATTTAAGGCATGGCAATGTTGAACCTGCCAGAAATGATACCAGAGGTCTTCATTACCATTGCATTGCACCTTCTGTATGAAGTCTAGGGGTGTGCAAAGTGGGCCCTATTCCTTTCAGATTCAGCATGAATCAGGGACGGTGATTTAATTTGTTGATTTGGATCACTGTCCCTGATTTGATTCAGCTGAATCTGAAGATTCAATGCTGATTCTGAGAACCAGCAATTTGGACATAGACACAGCTTTAAATGTTTTTTCTACATACCTTGAGTTACCAGTGTGGCTTGTGCAGTACATCCTGTCCACTTCTGGGTCCTCAGGGAAGCACACAGGCCCCACCCCATGCCCCCCTGGCTCAGCAATTGGCCACGGGGGGACCCCATGTGCCCCCCCAGAGCCAAGAGGCACCAGTAATTGACCCAGACGGGTGCAGGGGGGGGATCTCTGTGTGCTCCCCAGTGGACCCAGAAGTGCTTCTGGCCCATTTTTGGGTCTGTTGCTAAACATGCTGGGGAGCCCCCTGCACTGCTGTGGGAAACTCCATGCATCCCAACATCACAGCATTCATGAGCTGCCTGCTACCTAGAGGTATGTAGAAAAAACATTTAAAGTCATGTCTATATCTGAGTCTCCAAATCTTTCTGAACCTCTCCGAATCAATTCAGCGGGCTCCGATTTGATTTGGAAAGATTAGGGGTCCTCCAATTCAATTTGGATTCATAGATTCGGCCACAGAATCAGACCAAATCTCCACCAAATTGAACCAGGGACCAAAGCTTCACACAGCCCTAATGAAGATATCAAAACTAAAAGCCACTCCTCTCCTCAGTTTAAGCTAATTCCATCCTGCCCCTCCTGATGGCAACAGCTTTATAACATGCAACAGAAGTAAGCAATGAGCAGTTCGCAAGTTGCAACTAAAACACAAAAATAGGATTTCCTGTGCCTTTTGAAAACAGCGGGCAATATTTACAGCTCAGAAGATTGGGCTGAGAGAGTACTTTGGCCTTTATTTACTCCCAGATATTTTCTTAAGGAAATTAAGGAGCTGTTTCTTACATGACTCCTTCATAAATTATTCTCATAAAATGCATAGAAAACATAGTATCTTACTACAGAGAAAAACTGTAAGTACTTCACTAGTTAAAGACACAGATATTTAAAGATATAAGAGTTCATGGCCACAGCTGAAAAGCTGTAATTACAACTAAACTATTTTCATTAGCGTTAGAATTAAGCATGTTGATAATCTTCTGTTCATACACCAAAAAATCATATTTGTTTTCCAGTTCACCTTGCTGCAAGCTGATTTTTCCCCCAGGTGACATAATTATGTTAAATAGTTAAAATCAACATCCAGGAGAGGGCACAATTGTTATTTTTATATGCTTCCTAAATCATCAAGTAGGAGATTTGTAAACTGTGAATGTCAGAACTCAATATTTTTCCAGTTACCCACTGAAAAAAAAAAAAGAAAAAGATCAAGCTTATTTTGAAATATCACGTTTCCATTTAACCAAGTAAATATACAACATTAAATATAATGAATATCATCGATTTTTGCTCGTACATGCTCCATTTTAATAAATATTCATTTAAAAAGCTCTAAGAAATCATAATTTTCATGCTCTCTTTCATTTCTTTCTTTTAAATTAGCTTAAGAAGTTGAGTTATGTGGCCAACATGACTCTTTGTAAAAACTGGAATGACTTTTTAGAGAATATTAATTATAAAATAATTTAGGGCTCTATTAGACTGAAGAAGCTTTTGAACCCCTGAAATTACCCTTCATTGAACTCACTAGGAAAACCTTTGCTTCCTCCAAATTTAACAACATGTTATAATTTTTAGTGGATATAAATTAAAATAAAGTTTGTTCCCTTTGTATTTAAAAAAAATAGAAAATTTGAAAAAATGGCCAAATCAAGATTCTTCTTGCTGGGTTTTTGGTTATAGCCACCCTGGTTTAAGGACATAGGCAGGCAAACCTATTTTCTCCCCCAGTCCCCACTTTTTCAACCCTTTGTCTTGCTAATTTCCAACTATATACTTTTTCACAGACTGTCTCTTTCCTACGTTGGAGAACACAACTACAATAGAGTCTCCCTTACTTACCTTTGGCATTATTTCCCCTTCTCCTTCCCTATCCTTTGTTTTCCAATTTCTACCTATTTACACTCTCATTGACATCCTGTCACACTTTCAGCTTCTTTCATTCCTTGGAGATCTCAGAACAGCAGAGACTCCCTATGCCTGAAGAAGGGTGCTTGTGCCTGAAAGCTTGAAAAACTTTGTTCCAACTACTCAGTTGGTCCAATAAAAAACATCATATCTACTCAAAGAAGCTTGTTTCCTGATTATTCTTGCTGGCATTTAAGCCTCCTTTCCTCTCAGCATGGTAGCAAAGGGAGCCTGTTAAGTTTTGACTAGTATTTTGCCTTCCATTGATACTGTTCCATTGGTGATGTGGGGGTCCAGGAAGTGTGGTCATTCCTCAAGGGAGTGATCCTAGAGGTGCAGAAGGAGGCAATCCCATTGCACATAAAAGGGAGAAAGGGACCAAGAAGCCCTCTTGGATGAACAGGAAAGTCCAGGAAAGCCTAAGGGCAAAAAAAGAAGAGAGGTATACAAGCTATGGAAATAGGAGGTAGCTACCAAGGAGGAGTATGCCTCCCTGGCTTGCATTTGCATGGAATCAGTTATGAAGGTCAAAGCAGGATTAGAATTTAGGCTGGTGATGAAAATCAAGGACATCAAAAAGTCCTTCTTCAGGTATACAGGGAGCAAAAGGAAGGTGCAGGATAGCATAGGACCCCTACAGGACAAACTAGGGCAGACAGAGAGGGGGGACAAAACTGAGCTCTTCAATGACTTCTTTGCATCTGCATTCCTAGACACAGACCAAGACAAATCTCCCAATTGGATCACAGATAGACACAGGAGGGACACCAGCCCATCCACTGTTAGCACAGTTTTTTTAGTGAAGGGGCATTTGGAGAGGCTGGATGTGTTCAAATCAGTGGGCCTGGAAGAACTTCATCCAAGGGTACTGAAGGAATTGGGCAGGGTCATAGCAGAGCCACTGGCATGGCTGTTCAAGCACTCATAGCCAGGTCCCAGAGTACTGGAAAAGGACCAATGTGGTCCCTATTTTCAAGAAGGGGAGGAGGGGAAAATCTATAGGCAGTCTCACCTCTATCCTTGGGATAACTCTGGAAAAAATCATTAAGGATCACATTGTGATGAAGTGATCAACAAGGCTAACCACACTTTATGTGTGTTGGCCTAATACGGCTAATAGGCTAATATGCATTAGCAGATGTATGATGAATAGCTCCAGGGAGGTGATGCTTCCCCTCTATGCAGCACTGGTCAGGCCATAGTTCAAGTACTGTGTTCAGTTTTGGGCACCACACTTCAAGAAGGATGTGAAGACTCTTGAGAGGGTTCAGGAGGCCACTCATATGGTTAGAGGCCTGCAGGCAAGGCCCTACAAGGAGAGACTAAGGGACCTAGATCTTTTCAGTCTTCACAAGAGAAGGCTGAGAGGTCATCTTGTGGCTGCCTAGAAACTCATCAGGGGAGGGCAGCAGGAAATAGGAGATGCTCTATTTACTAGGGTACCCCCTGGAGTAACTAGGACAATGGCCACAAACTGACACAGAACAGATTTAGAATGGACATTAGAAAGAACTTCTTCACAGTCAGGGTTGACAGAATCTGGAATGGGCTTCCAAGGGAGGTGGTGCTCTCCCCTACTTTGGGGGTCTTCAAGAGGAGACTGGACAAGAACATAGCTGGGGTCATGTGATGTCATATACCTAGACTTGAAGAAGGGCAGGGGGTCGCACTCAATGACCTATTGAGGTCCCTTCTGACCCTAACATCTATTAATCTATTAATGGCTTTCAGTGCTGCTAGCAGAGTTTAAAAAGCAAGGGCTGAACCCAGCTGAGAAGTAGCTATGACTTTAAACCTCCTGACACCCCTCTTTGCCTTAAGTTTTATGTCAAGTGATGACCAGCCCAACTAATCTACCCCATAGATTTAAATTGAGTTTCTTATGATGATATTTTAGATGTTCCAAATCATGCCAACTGTAATTTTTAAAATCCACTCTCCCTCTGCTTTCCTATGATACTAGCTTGCAGCAGCAGCAACTCAGTGGCAGATTAAGATTTATTGGGGCTCTGGGCAAACAAAAAATTGGAGACCCACCCCAAGGCAGATTCTCCCTGTGCCTACCAGGGAGATTTAGCTGGGCCCGTCGGGTCTCTTTGGCACATCCAGAGCAAACCAGAGGGTGGAGGTGCAAAAACCACTGAGGTGAAGGTGCTCTGCCCCCTTTGTATGGCAGGTGTCACACAGTTGGGGTTTCAGTCCCCCAGTGCCACAGGATGAGCTGGGGCCAAGGCCAGGGTTGGCTTTGAGGGAGGCATGACCTCTATCCCCGGCTGCCCACCCATCCCTATGCTAGCCCTGTCAGGGACAGGATGGGGCTGTCCCATCCTCTCCCAGTGACAGTGGTGCCAGCAGCCACCTGCAGATGGCAGGGAGCAGGAGCAGAGCCACTCATGAGGTCTTCTGGCAGCGGAAAGCCCAGAAAGCTGCTGCCATCTACAGAAAGCCTCCCTTTAGCCCCTGATCCTGGCCTGTCCAGAAGGGAGGAGGTGTGCACTGCCTCCCACCACCAGATGCCCATGGTCAGGATGCCTGCCTAGCCAGTAATGCCCATGGTGTCCCAGGGGCCCCCTGAGCCCAGGTCCAGTAGGCCAATATATTAATCCACTTCTGCAGCATTTGTAACAAAACTTCCTCTGCTCAACTGTTTGGCAGTCATGGGACTTCAAGCTGAGTCCCATATGGAGAATTATGTGTTCCCCATCTGAGTAAGAATAAGTCTTCAAAAGAACAACTAGCTTTCATCCTGCTGATACCAGCATTATTTTTCTCAAATCTCTTTTCTGAGGCCCACCAAGGGCAACTGCTCACAAGCAATGGAGGGAAAGAGAAAGGCAGATACTGAGCAGAAACTAAAGAAAAGGAAGTGGTTATGTTTATAGCAATATAAATATTCATGGAAGAGATTTTAAAAGCTAAAAGTTAAGTTTCTAAATCCTTATTTATTCACCTAAATAAATGGCTTGAGCTTCAAAACCTATGGATGACCCAGCAGTTCTAATTGAAGTTTATCAGAACTGCTTTGCACTCAGGCATCCTGCTATGCAGTCAGGCACCCCAAATCAAAAGCTGTACAAAGGACATTGCCTTTACATCTCTGAATGTAACAGTTCATTGATTCCTCAAGACACAACTTTTTAACTTTCATTAAGTGTTCATACCATTCTTCTTCACAGTAAACAGAAGTCATTGACCTTACCAATACATCCAATATGTTAATCTTTCACAGTTATATTAAGTTCCATAAGCTCTGTTCTTGTACTTCCCTACATAAAATTTCACTTGGGTGATATGAACTTTTGTGGGTTTTCAAAAATAGTAATTTCCATCTACATGACATGCCTTCTCTTTTTTTAAAGGTTTGAACTACTGTATGTTGAACTCAATAAGAAAAAGTTAAAAATAAATATATTTTACATTAATCCTAGGTGATACCTAAGCAAACCTGGGCTTGAACACTCCATTAAAATGAAGGAGATGACTGAAAACTACAAAATATAAAATCTTCCATGAGTAGTATGTATATGGTTCAACACCTAATTTAATGTAACCCATTACAACTTTCTTCTCACTTTTCTTTTATTACAGTATTTAATATTGCTATTTTTTATTAAGGTCTATAGTAATATGTTGAATCACAAAGTCAGTCATGACACTTCAGCAGATGGCATATAAATAAATCTTAATAGGCTATTAACAGTTGGAGAGGAGTTGGGGGTGGGAGAAGCAATTTGATCCAGAGTGTATTGTTTCTTGTATAGTAGTCATGTAGTACTACATTCTGTATTCCCAGCTCAGCCAAAACAAACCATGTGACCTTTGAGAATCCACTTAAGTTCTGTGTGCCTAAATTTCCTCATATGAGATAAATATTTCATCTGTAACATAAATGCTACTGGTAAACATATATCATTAATACTTACCAATGGGCAATCTTTAAATACCATATAATAAACTGATTCTGAGCAATTAACAGTGAGTTTAATACATCTAATAGAATTTTCTAACTTGTTATACATCATCTTAACAAAAGTGATAGGACTGAAAGAAATGTTTCCACTGCCTTCTGTCTTGGAACAGATCCTCAGTTATGCCCATCTTTAAACTTTTTTTTGTTTAATAGCATTTTTCATCACACCTATCCAATATAATCTTCATAATCCTCTGGTTTTTGTTCCTTCACAAATACATCATCATATATGCATGGGTGAATGAGAACTGCAGGGAGGGGGTTAGGCCATAACTTCTTTGGCTGTGTGATGCATGCAGTCAAGAGAGTTCAATGCAAATGCACTGCCTAACCAAATGGAATGTGGCTGCAGCCTCCTTGCCACAATCCTGAATGCCAGTGTACTCTGAGAACTATCATTCCCAGAGTGGTCCAGAACTATTCCAAAAGAGGGCCACTCATATGGTTAGAGGCCTGCAAGTAAGGCCCTATGAGAAGAGATTGAGGGACCTGAATCTCTTCAGCCTCCACAACAGAAGGCTGAGAGGGGATCTTGTGGTCATCTACAAATTCATGAGTTGGGGGGGGGGGACAGCAAGGAATAGGAGATGCTTTGTTTACCAGGGCACCCCTTGGAGTAACTAGAAATAATGGTCACAAACTGATGGAGAGCAGATTTAGATTAGACATCAGGAAGAACCTCTTCACAGTAAGGTTGCCAGAATCTGGAATGGGCTTCCAAGGGAGGTGGTGCTCTCCCCTACCTTGGGGGTCTTCAAAAGGAGACTGGACAAGCACCTGACTGGGGTCATCTGACCCTAGCACTCTGTCCTGCCTAGGGCAGGGAGTCAGACTTGATGATCTGCTGAGGTCCCTTCTGACTCTAATATCTATGAATCTATTCCATTCATTCCTTGTCCACTCTTACCACATAAAGCCACTTGTACAAGTTTTCTATCAATTTCTTAAGGAATGTCATATATTCTCAAGACTTAATGTATTCCCTTCTACCAACTGTCATGAAAAAACTGTTTGAAGTCTATACCGTTATGGCATAACTCCAAATCTCTGGACCCACTTCTTCATATAGAAGATGAAACTTCTATAAAGGTTAGATGATCATGATCAAAGAGTAGTCAATAATCACTTAATACCATTCTGAAAGAAAGCAGATTTTCCCAGAGGTCTCTTGTGGATCTAATACTATACAGAATCTACATTAATGACTTTGAGGTTGGAAATGAGTGAGCTAGAATTGAGATTAGAAATGACTAAATATGTGGGTGACACCAAATGAGTGGGGAGCAGCAGACACATTAGAAGACAGGGTTAGGATTCAATTTATCTTCAGAAATGTCTGAAATAAACAGGATTACATTCAATAAGGACAAGTGCAAGGTACCACACTTAGGAATGAATCATCAAATGCACAACTACAAAATGTGGTACACGTGGCTAGGTTAAATTAGTTCTGGAAAAAAAACTGGAGGATGCAGTGGAGAGAAAACTGAACATAAGTTCACAGTAAAATATTATTCCAGCAACAGAAGCATTGTATAAAAGTCCCAGGAAGAAATTATCCCATGCTATTGAGCACCAATAAGGCCTTATGAGGAAAAATGTCTAGTTTAGGGCACTGAACATTAAGACATACATGTGCAAATTTGAAAGAATCCAGAAAAGAGCCACTAAAATGATTAGAGGTATATAAAACATAACAGCAATAGCAAAATTAGGAAAACAGAAGAGTTGGGATGATTCAGTGTAAAACCTATCTGTAACAGGCTTCAGATCGTAAGAAGCCTCTTACCAGATTGTAGTAAAGATGATGATCACTTGCTCTTTGTTCTCACAGGTACTGGAAAGAAATAATGGTGTTAAATTGCAACAACAAATATTTAGATTAGATATTAATAAGAACTTTCTAAGTGTGAGGATGGTTAAAGACTGGAGCAGATTAACTAGAGATGTGGAATTTCAGTCACTGGAAGTTTTCAAGGGCAGGCAATACAACTTCTGTCTAGGAAGGCTTAGGCTGAGATGATCCTACCTTGAGCAAATAATTAGATTAAATTGGGTCAGTAAATGGGCCAGAAGGCTATATCCAGCCTGTAAAGCCACTGGATCCAATCCATGGACACAGGGCTTTGGTGTCTGGCAGCGTTCAGCTTCAGGGGGCTTCTCCTATGCTACAGTGGGGAGAAGAAGCTGGGTCATTCCAGTCTATGACTTAAAATGTTTGCCAACTGCTGAGGTCTCTTCCAGGCCCATTTTTTTCTGTGATTCTTTGAAGTATAGATATAAAGTCTAAATGATGCCATAGTGTTTAAGATCAGGTTTTTAGTATATGAATATTTGCTTTGTTATGGCCTGACCGACTTAGGATTTAGTTAACCTGTGTTATAAATATGCATTGGCACTAGCAAATACTTCAGATTTCTAAAAAAAAGTTATTCAATGTATACCAGTCATAAATGGATTGTCTTTTAATAAGTACCTAAGAAGATATTGTTAAAATATAGTACATATACTACACATTAGAGATTTAGTAAGCATGGGATACAGTAATTACTGGTAGATGAGAAAAAACACAGCACAATTTCTGCTGGCTCACAGACAGATGCTTCAATTTTGGCTTCCCTACTAAGGTAGCAGTCCCTGATTATAGGGGTCCTGATATGAGTCTTGGCATAAAGTATGTGAAGGACACAGAGAGCAAGTCCAGCAACTGGATTGAGGACTCCACTAATTACTTAAGTCTGTTTTAATGTCTGGCCACCAACTGGTAGGCAAACGCATCTTGCTGTTGAAATTATTCTTCTGACAAGTATTTGCTCAAGGGGTCTCCACTAGGTCATAAATAATGAAAAAAAAATATTTACTTGGTAAATAGAATTATATTAATTTAACAGGCCTTCATTTATTTAAAGACACACTTATTTTTGTATCTGTTAAGGTCTTTCAAAGTAATTCCTTCCCAAAATTATTTCTAAATTACTCACCTTAAGGGGCTTAACTAATATAATAGCATGCAAAACAGGAACAGTATCCTATTCAGACAACCCTTCCTTTAATAAACTATTAATAAGCTTCTGTAAACTTTGGGAGTATCCATACTGCTAAGGAGGGAATAATATACTACAATACTGATGCACAAAAAGAAATCTAAATAAAGTTATTATGATTTATTCTTGTAATGTTAGGTCATTTCAAATTTGTTTACATATGTATTGAATTTTAAGCAATTCTACAGTTATTTTTATATTTATGATGCTGAGAGACTATAATATCACTCGTTTGTAGTTTTAGTTGCTTCTTATATCAAATAAAATGTCCTACTTATTTAAAGAAATTTAAAGGATTTTTCTCTTACTTTGGGTAACTTTCAAAATTAAAAAAAAAAAAACAGTTTGCCACAAAAATGTCTAAACACATTCATGCAGACTCTAAAATGAAGTCTTGATAACTTTTAGCTTGCTTAAATTTTTTACACTATTGTTTTTATATTAAGATTTGGAAATATATTTATAATCACTGGTTATTGCAATTTATGTCCTGCCTGAAATATTTAATAGATGTCTTTATTTGCAAGTCGTAGAAGTACTACGAAAAGTAGGTGGTAAAGTAGGAATCCATTTGGTCAGTCAAACCACAAACTAGTGAGTCTCCTCAAAGATTAAAGTTGTTTACAGATATTCAGGATATTAGATCAGGTAAAAAGTGATCACCTGATCTAACTTAGTTCACCCACATTAGACCCCTTAGTTCACCCACATTAGACCCAACTAAGGATATAAAGGCCAAATTATATAGACGTTTCCTAAAGATTAGACTGCTAAAAAAAAATGGCTGGCCAAATCAATCTTTAGTTTCCAGAGGGGTGCATGTTTAGAGTGCAACCCCAGGGCATCCTTAGAGGTTTTTTAAGACCCAGGTAGACAAAGCTTTGACGGAGATGATCTCGTTAGGAATGGTCCTACTTTAAGCAAGGGGTTGGACCAGAAAACTTCCTACGGCCCCTTCCTACACTAATTTTCTATGATACTATGAAAGTCCAGCTGTGCATCCCGGTTCCTGGGACTATGTTTTTTCCACTCTGCCCCCACTACCACCAGACTATTTTTAGCCTAGCCCCAAGCCCTGCTATAGATGGATAACCACTGTTAGTGGCTTCAGGAGCAGTTTGCAGGATTCAGCGTAGTTTGGCAGAAGTGAAGGGGCTGAGGGTCAATGAGTGTTGGGGGGGGGGGTTGGCAGGATCAGAGAGACTCTTCAATCTCTCCAACTTCTTCCCCCAACCCCTAAGCTCCCCCACAGACTATAATAGCCCCCTGACCTCCCTAAATTCCCCTGTGGACTCCACTAGTGCGTCAATTCCAGCAACCCTTCCAGCAGCACCCTCAATCCTATCCACCCACCTCAACCTACCATAGATCTGATTCCTGGCACCTATCTAATACTGAGTTATATTGAGCAGTCATTCTTAACCCAATCTAACCTCCCAAACTTCTAAGTGCATCTGTATGCACCCTAAGCATGAACAACACATGCCTCTGGCAGCTGGGAGGGCACGGTGGTGGTGGGAATACAGTGGTGACAGAATCACAGCAGCACTAAGTGGGGGAGCTCCTGCAGATACCACTGGCACTGTTGGTGGTGGGAGGACAGGGAGAGTGGTGAGCGCTAACCAATGATTGGCAACCACCCACAGCCATCGCTAGCAGCAGCCAGCAGGGATCATGGACTCCCCACAGACACTGTGGGTGGTGTCAACAGTGAGATGGTGAGCAGCAACTGCCTTGTGAACAGTGTTGGTGGCACCTTTTTGTAGAGGGTGCACCACCACACTCAAGGGGTGTGTGGGCACCCTCTACATGTCACTGCTGACTGTAAGAAACTATTTTGGTATAACCATAGTCTTTACGTTATGGGGAAAAAAATCTGTAAGATATTTAAATTATAATGGAATCCTGATTTTTTTTGATCAAAGAGGAATTGACAGATATGCTATCAGTTATAAACTATATTATGAAGGAGGATTTAGTTTAAACCTACTCTAAAAGGTGCTAAAGATGTTTTTGTTATCATCTCAGTCAGGGATGTCCAACTTCTGAGTAGCCAGGGGCTATGAGACCACTAGCCAGATGCTGTATGGGCCTCATGTCATGCCATGTGAGTGACCCCTGCCCCTGTAGATTTGCTGCACCCCAGAGGTATCCAGCAGATGTACCACGTAGATGTACCATGAAGCCCCTACCTCCTGGCCATGCACCAATCTCATCCCTTTCCCCTCCCCTACCATTCTCCTCTTCCCCATACAGCAGGAGAGTCTAACTGAACTTCATCAGTGCAGATATTATATGCTAGTCATGGACCCCCTTGAACCCTCTGGCCATGAGCTAGCTCAGCTCCATGGGCTAGGCTGATCTGTCCCACCCTTGAAAAATAGAAAAGCAGCAGAAGACGGAGGTAGGAGGGGAGTCTGAGGACTCCAGCAACAGCAAAATGCATTGGGCTATAGTTTAACTCCTCAATATAACAAAGTCATTGAATGATGCAACTAGCTATTAAATTAAGACAGACAAAGGGGCATCAGGTATGTTTCCTCTAGACACATCTCACCAATATTCCAGACATTAATTTAAGAAGTATACTAAAATATAAATTTTACCAGTATTATTTGGGGAATTAGTCACCTGGCTCTGCTTAAGCAACTTTCTTATCTCAGTTAGAAAACCTAGAACCACCTCTCCAAATTCTGTTAAGATATAAGTTCAGTGACTAGTTTAATAACCTGTAAAGCTCAAAGACACACACTGATACTTAAGGCAGTTTATAAAAACATTTCAAGAACAGGAAATCATTAACCTAAAAGGGATGTTTTGGACTCATTTGAAACAGAATTAAGTCATTTTAAATCCTGAGGACACTAAAGGAAAATGAAGGAATTAAAGAAAAAAATAACAGAAGCTTTAAAGATGCTTATAAGGATTTCCTCCAGCAAGAACAAGGAATATCAGCAGTATCTGCATAGTCATGTAACCTGCATATACACAAAGTATATTCTCCATTCAAGCACTCTACACAGATATACAAAGGAGACCGACTAAAATAATGATAGTTCATTATTTGTTCTGTTTCTTTTTAATTTTTCATTTCCTTAAATAATAAAATTATTGGGTTTAATGTTTGTAGTATTTATTGCTTGTTCTTTAGCATTGGGTCTTGCAAGGTTTAGCAAAGAGCCCTAAAATAGTATGATAGTCCTAAATTTGCTGCAAGAGAAGCAATTATTAAGATTTCATCCATCTCTTGCTTCTCCAAATGATCCATTTTTGGTCATTTTAAAACTAAAATGATTTGGTGCTCAACAACTTAAAGCATGCCTTCCAACTGTATACTGTGAATATGCTCCATGAAAGTCTCATTTTCAAGCTGAGGCCAGTTAATGATAGACTTACTAGTGCTATGGCTATTCTGATCAGACCTTTTTTTAAATGTTATATTAATCCAGAAATTTAAATAATTTCTTAAGAAACGTTTTTTTTTCCTTTCTCTCCCTTTTCTCATGCCAGCTAAGTCCTTGATCCAGGAAAGCATTCAATTATATAAGCAGCCCTATGGATTTTAATAGGACACTGATATAAATGAAGATGATCCACAACCAGGAATCCAGTCTTGCAGGACCACAGTCTACAGAACTGTGCTCATCACCTTATAATATAAATCAAGCTGTTCATTATACAGATTACCTCAAACTGATTGTAGTATTTCAAGCTTTGTGTTTTCTATTGATTACTAACTGCAAACTCACTTTTCTTCTTTAGTTCACAGCTTACCAGTGTTCTGCTTTGACTCAGTACTAGATCTTATTTACAAAACAGTACATAGAATTAATAAAAAATACTGAATAGTTCTACCCCAATTTATACAATTTAGATAAGAAAAAAAGCCCCAGCATATACCTTCACAAGGGGGACTAGTGGGTACATACATGAGGGGGACTATGGGTAAATACAAGTGTTACATGTAGTTGGCCTAACCAAGATTAAGTTGATCTAAATGCCCACATTTGCAGACACGTGGGGCTTAAATAACTCTAAAATGGCCCACCCAATCTTAAATTAGTTCACATCAGGAGGTGAACTAACTTTAGATCAACCTGGGTTTCCCCAATCTAAAACTGGTCAATCCAGTCCAGTAAACACTAGGCATTGCACCCCCGATCAATTGTTCAAACTATGGGACTTACAACTAGAAATGGTATCAGCAGTTATATGCTTGAGACAAAACTTTTCAGGCTTATTTATATTTATAACCCTTTGATATACTTATTTCTCTGTAATTAACAATACATTTGACTTTGAAGTGAAAGAGAGCTCAAGCTTGAAGAGTAACAATAACATTATTCTCAGTGCAATAGAAGGTATCTGTAATGTTTTTCCTGAATGCTATATCCATGCAAAGCTTCATAAGATAATCAAGAACAAGCTACAGCTCTGCCATAGGATTCAAGAATAAATTTGGCCCAAAACAACAGGGTTTGCATTCATTGGAAATGATCACAAAAGTTACCTTTAGATAGGTTAAATGCAACTCTCTATTGTCATAGAAATGAGTTTTGTATATCTGAAACAGTAGAAAAATACCTGAAGGTCTCAAGGGGACACCTTCACTTTAATAGTAGCAGTTTTTTAATCTGTAACATCCTAATGGTTAAAGATGCATTGTATTTTTTTTTTGTTCTCAATTAGAGTTTCAAGTATACTTGGTGTCAGTTTAAAGTCAGATTTTTAAAAGTCCAAGTACCACAATCAGCACAGAATCAGCATGAATAAGTAGGAAGAATGCTGAAAAGACTTCTTTCAGAGTGTTTTTTTTAATTTTTTCTTCCAAAAATTATTTCCTTCTGCTATGTCAAACACAGATATTTTATTTATAGGATGCACAAATCTGAGATGTGCCTGAGGTATGGAGACTTACTGTGGTATTTTATACTTAGCAATTTTATTCAAATTGATGATGCCACAACAAAAAGAACCTGCTATGAAATGCAGAGGAAAACCTAGTTTTATAGACTGAAGGTGATGTTTGGTCTCTTCAGTCACAACAAATCATAATATAAAAACACAACTGCTGCAGACATAATACCATCCCCAAAAAGCCTGGCTCCATTGGAGTCATATTACCCTTTGTACAGAGAGAAGTACTGAGAACATGTGTGGTAAGTGTGATATTTTTATAACTGTGTGTTGGCCTGATAGTAACTGTTACTTGCTAAAGGATAACAAGAAGTTAAATCAGTGTTAGATGTTTTTTCATGGAAGAAGCAGAGACCTAAGACTTCAAATAACCCAAATGACCAATGTCATTAACAAACAACACCAATGCCAATTAAACATTTATCTCCACTGGGTTCTGATCAACCCATTGTTAGTAACCAACTCCTCCATAGGGCAGGAAATCAAGAAGGGAAAATACAACAAAATTCAGAGAAGTTACAAACCTCAGCCATAAAACCTTGAATTACTCAGAGGGGTCATACGTGAGAAGTTGCATTTCCACTTCTAGAAATAGCATGTCTACATTTTATCAGACCTATCTACATTATATATGAGATTGGATGTAGGCAGCTTTTTTAATGTTTCAAACTTTCTCTTTCATCGATATGAATAATAACTATAAATAAATAAATTTTTGTTTTGAAAAAAAAGCTGTTTTGAGTCACTGTATCATGTACCAGCCACCTGCTTTGAGAGGGAATCTTAGGAGGTAGCTGAACAGAGTTGGGTCTGTGAAATAATCAAGAATGATATACAATGATATTGAAACCTACAGTCTAACAGAGAGGTGAAATGTGAAATGGTGGCTACATAGTAATATTTATAGTAATAATCATAAACTGGAGTCCCATTAAAACTTTGAGGTGAATTGTAAGTTTCTACACTAAGTGAAGCAAGAGGACAGGGCCTATCACTTGAAGGATGCCTACAGAAAAATAAACTGCAGATAGTCCAAAAAGCATAATTTCCATTTCTCCAAAGCAAGAAGGATAGATCTACAGGCAGCAAGACCCACAGCATTTGGAGGTATTACTAGGGCTGTGCAAAATTTTGCCAGCTGTTTCATTTCAATGCTGTTTCAACTTGTTTCTAGCTTGAAACAGCGAAATGGAAACAAAACAAAGGGCTTTGAAACAGCCTCAAAATGAAATGAGGGCAGTCAAAATATTTTGAAACATTTCAAGTTTCAAAGCTGAAGCTGGGCTTGCCTGCAGCGAAACAGAAAATAAGGAGAGGGAGGGGGAAGAGGGGGGGAAGGACTGCTCTGATATTGACCATGACTATTTGGCTGCCTGAGATGCTGCTAGTGCTACTGTGCTGGTTATTAAGTTATTATCTGTTGTCATTTAAAGGGGTGGACTGGGATAAGGCTTTAGGGGAGGAGATGACCTCATTGAGGCACACTACCATGTTGTGTAGAGGCCCCTGTGCCAGTGAAGTTGTGCCTTAACACACACACACACACACACACACACACACACACACACACACACACACACACACACCCATATGTCATGAGTTTTTCTTGCCAGCAGCATGAAGTGCAGTTTCCCACAAACTCCTACACCTATCCCCTTGAAACTTGGCAGGCTTCATGCCCTGAGTGGGGGCTACCATTCCTGCTCTTTTCATCCAAATATGCCCCAAAACAACAATGTTATAGGCAGTTTTGTGCTTCCCCAGTATAGCCTATGGGCAAAACAGCAAAACAGCACTGAAACAGTTTCAATGAAATGAAATGGAAAGCTGCTTTGAAACTAAACAAAACTCAAAACAAAATACTGTTCCATCAAAAAGGTGCTGTTTTGCATAGCCCTGGTTATTACCTTATCATTCTCTGGCATCATGTTCATTGTTTATAGTGCATGAGAGGGCATGGACAGTTGTTGTGTGGGTGTGAAAAATGCCTTTTTCCCCAGCACAAAAAGCCAAGGTATAGGTGTTCAAGCAGCTTGAGGATTAAACAAATTTAGTGATTCCACCACAAAATTTTAGTTCTTTAAAGAGAGTCTTCACTGGTTTCTAGTACCATGTGTAATGCCTATGACACATGATATGATGGGAGGCCTTAGAAGCACATATTTTATAGCCTTCCACTCTCCTTCACGCTGACCTTCTTCAAATAGAGGAATGAATGGCTGACTTGCTGATGGCCTGCACAATGGTAAACTGTCAGGAGATACCACTGCTGTGGCCACTTGAAGACTCATGTGGTAGCACCAATTCCCTCCAATGTTTGAACAGTCTCAGAGAATCCTTAAACTACTCAAGCAGCTTTCCTGATTCCTGCCACCCCTTTAAAAGTCCTAGGACTCCTCACAACTGGTCAAGGGGCATCAAGAATATCTGGGGGGGAGGGAAGCAAGTTTTCCTCTCCCTACCATCTCTGAAGGGCAGGAAACTGCCCTTGGCAGCTGCTGCTTTTCAACAGCTAATCATTGACAGCCTACCCCCTTCCCTGGGTTGGAAAAAAAACATGCTGTCCATGACTGAGCTCACTTAGGGATGGAGGGACAGAATCTAAGGAGCAGCCCTCTACTGACCCCCTGATTCAAGAGCGCTCCTTTGAAAAGACTCTACTGTTTTCCAGCCAAGGGCCTGCATTGCCTGTATGCCCCTTCTCAACATATTTTCCTAGCATTAATGATTTCCCAGAAATGTTTAGTCCTGCAACTGAACACCTATCCACAGCGTTAGTAGAATTGGCTGGGAAATATTTTTTCCTCATGATAATTATCAATATTTCCTCTGCTAATTTTTTTTAAAACCAAAAATCATAACATTTATACTATAGGCATTTGGATTGAAAACCTACAATCTCTGATTGAGTTCCATCAGAAATTCAACAATCACCATCCCTCCATCCAACTTTCTCTAGAGTACTTCAGCACCAGCATCTCCTTTTTAGACATGATGATCAGTATCCAAAATGATAAAATACAGACCACGTTATACAAGAAATCCACAGACCAATATACATATCTGCACAGAACCAGCGATCACCCGAAACACACCAAAAAAGCTGTGATATACAGCCAAGCCCTCAGATACTACCACATTTGTACTGAAGAGAACACCAGGGATCGCTACCTCACCAATCTTGAAAAGGCTTTCACCCAAGAAGGACACTCCTCCAGAGAGGTAGATCACACGTCCAAAAGAGCCACCTGGATACCATGTGAAGAACTGCTGCAGTACAGACCTCTCCCCCACATACACAAATCGCACACCGCTGGTTATGACATATCACCCCTCCCTTGAACCTGTACAAAAAATCCTCAAACAACTGCACCTCATACTGGAAAGAGACCCTATTCTTAAAAATATCTTCCCAGAGCCACCCATCCTAGCCTTCAAACAAGCACCGAACCTCGCCAACCTCATCACCAGAAGCAAACTTCCTCAAGCCCAGAACGCACCAAAAAGA
>JAGPOW010002067.1:9531970-9559069 GCA_030014935.1 Caiman crocodilus
AACTTATAGGTGGCCACCAGATCACCCCTGAGCCTGCGCTTTTCCAGGCTGAAGAGTCCCATGGCTCTCAGCCTCTCTTCATAAGGTCTGTTTTCCTGACCTCTGATCATGCGCATGGCCCTCTTTTGTACCCTCTCAAGCTTCTCCACATCCTTTTTGAATTGTGGAGCCCAAAACTGGATGCAGTACTCCAGCTGTGGCCTCACCAAGGCTGAGTACACTGGAAAAATGATGTCCTGGGATTTGCTTGAGAAGCATCTATGGATGCAAGCCAGCATTTTGCTTGCTTTACTAGCCATAGCATTACATTGAAGGTTCATGTTCATCTTGTGGTCAGTCATGACCCCCAAGTCCCTTTCATCTGTGGTGCTAGCCAGCGTAGCACTGCCAAGCCTATAAGCATGCTGCGGGTTGTTCCTCACCAGGTGGAGAACCTTGCATTTTTGGTGTTGAACACCATCAGATTCTCATCCGCCCATTTCATTAGCCTGCAAAGATCTGCCTGGATCACCCTCCTGTCCTCAGATGTGGATGCTTTACCCCAGAGTTTGGTGTCATCAGCAAACTTGGCCAGTCTGCTTCTGACACCAGTGTCCATACCATTGATGAAGATGTTAAACAGTATAGGCCCTAGGACAGCCTTTAGGGACCCCACTGGTGACTGCACACTAGGACAATTGGTTTCCATCAACCACCATCCTCTGGGTACTACCGTGAAGCCAATCCCCCAGTCAGTGGATTTGTGGTGAGGTCAAGGCCACAGTTAGCCAGTTTAGCCAAGAAATAATCATGGCATACCAGATCAAAGGCTTTTTAAAGTCATGATATATAACGTCAATCTCTTCCCCCTTGTCCAGGTGACAGGTTACCTGGGCATAAAAGGAAATGAGATTGGTCAAGCAAGACCTAGCTACAACAAACCCATGCTGGGTATCCCTCAGGACAGTGCCTTCAGCTAGTCTGTTAAGGATGGCCTCTTTGATAATCTTTTCCAAGACCTTCCCCAGAATAGAGGTCAGGCTGATGGGCCTGTAGTTTGCCCAATCTACTTTCCTCCCTTTCTTGAAGATAGGCACCACATTGGCTTTTTTCCAATCATCAGGCACTTCACCAGAGTTCCAACGGCTCTCAAAGATCCATGCCAGGGGCTGACCTATGATTCTTGCCAGCTCCTTGAGTACCTTTGTGTGTAACCCATCAGAACTGGCTGACTTGAAGGTATTCAGCCTGTCAAGGTGTTCCTTCACTAGGTCAGCTTCAATGGAGTGCAAGGAATCTCCCTCACCTGGGCCTCCCTGAACCACAGTGGGCAGGGGTGTCCTGTGGGATTGATGAAAAATTGACGCCAAATACCCATTTAGCAAGTTTGCTTTTTCCTGGGCATCAGTTGTCAGTTGCCCCATCTGGTTTAGCAGAGGTCCAATGTTGCCCTTGCTTTTTGTCTGGCTCCCCACATATCTAAAAAAGGACTTTTTATTGTTCTTGATATTTGTAGCTAGCTAGAGTTCCATCACAGGTTTGGCATTCCTGGTTTGCTCTCTGCAGGTCCAGACCAGAGCACAGTATTCCTCCTTTGTGGTGGTTCCCGTCCTCCATCCTTTGTAGGTCTTCCTTTTCAGATGCAGAAAGTCCATCAGTTCACTGGAGAGCCAAGAGGGCTGCTGTGCCCTTTTGCTGCCTTTCCTCCAAGATGGGATGGACTTTGCTTGCTCATCCAGGATTGCTCCCTAGAGGAGCAACCACTCATCCTGAACTCCCCTCTCCTTTGGGTTGTGGCCCTTTAGGGCCTCTCTGAAAAGCCTCCCTAGCTTGTCAAAGTCAGGTTTCTTGAAATTGAGGAATTCTGTATTACTGGCTGACTTGCCAGCTATACAGGAGGTGGTGAAGGTGATCAGCTCATGGTCACTGTCACCCAGCTTCCCTTCGATCATTAGATCATTCTTAGGTTGTCCCTGGTTGCCAGTATGAGGTCGAGCAGTGCTTTACTTTTCATCAGCCCATAGACTTCCTGCGTCAGATAGAGGTCATCCACACTTGAGAGAAAGCTTTGCAACTGCTCGGATTTGGCTGAGTGCTCCTCCCATGAGATGTCTGGGTAGTTAAGTCTTCCATGACAACCATACACCGGGAGCATGCAGCGTCAGGCAATTCCCTTGTGAACTCCTGGTCAAGGTTTTGACCCTGGGTAGGGGGTCTGTAGTAGACTCCCACCATAGTATCCCCTCTGTTGTGTTCCCCATGAATTTTAACCCAGAGGGTCTCAAGTCGTCCATCATGGGTGCCAATGTTGGCTTTCAGGGATGCATAGCTTTCCTTGACATAGAGAGCTACTACCCCAACCCTTTTGTCCACTCAAGTCCTCCTGTTCAGCGTATAGCCATCTATATCTGTGGCCCAGTCATAGGTGGAGTCCCACCAGGTCTCCGTTATCCCAGTGACATCATAGTTATTTGCATTTAGCAGGAGAACAAATTCCTCCAGTTTATGCTCCAAGCTCCTGGCTTTTGTGTATAGGCATGCAAGTGTCCCCTTGGGGGCCCCTGCCTTGCCTACATTTTGTTCCAGGGCTGGGGTTAGGGTGGGATCCCTTAATTGTCTTGGCCTGCTGCCTTTGCAACGGTTGCTCTGTGGGCCAACAGTGGCAGTAGTCCTCCCATCCCCCAGTGGGCTTAGGTATTCTAAACTCTACCTGAGGCACAGGGCACCCAAAACAGGTATTACATTTTCAAATTACCTTAGTGATACACTCTTAACTGACAGCTTGTCAAGACAGATAAAACCTGAAACAGTAACTCAGAGACACAAACTAATCAAGTTGTCCTTGTGGGTCTTCACTCTTCTCCTGTAGGTTTTGGCACTTACAGAATGCAACAAGTATGCCAATTTTCAGTACTTAACTCCAATACCAGCACTACATGCACGGTCCATATAACATATACACCTGTTAGCAGCTCCCAACTAATCTATCTTAGTGCTTTGTTCTATGCTGTTCTCTGAATATGCCTCTTCCAGTTCCTCATCCTGGCTTCTGTATAACATTATTCTTTAGTGTTCCCTCTAATAAAAGAAAAGAAAATGTTGTTTTTCCCATTCTTCCAGTATATAAATCCTGAAGGAAAATGAGCAACCCGGAAACATAGAATGGATAAAAATTAAATTGAGCTGGAAAGCGTTCTAGGGCATGTGTAGATGAAATGGGGGTTTACTTCACCCTAAACTGAAGCAGTGGGATTTTTAAAACACCACTTCAATTTAAGGTGGAGTAAACCCCTGGTGTTGTGTACACCCATGTTTTACCTGCCTCTCTGGTGGCGGAGAGAGGACGGCAAGCTGCTGACAGGCAGAGCAGTCCCTGGACTGGATTTGGGGTGTAAGGGGGCTGCCATGCTTCCCTCCATGGCAACAGTGGTCCCTGCCCCAGGTGGCACTCACCTGCAGGCACCCAGCTCAGGCACTCCCAGGGGGTACCACAGCCACAGAGGGAAGAACCAGGTCCCCACACTGCTCATGCAGGCAGGCTCCAGGTGAAAAACAAAAAAAAAACCCAAAGCAAAAAAAAAGATCAGCATCATTGCTTTTTTCTTGTTGTTCTTTGATGGAGCCTGCCTTCCTGGGCTGCTGCCAGGCTGCCTGCACAGCCTCTGAGCTGCACGGAGCCCAGTGCTTTGCTTTGCAGCTGCAGTATAGCAAACTAAAACTCCTCGGAGATGTTTTAATTTGCTGCACCCCAAAGTCATTTAAGGCGCATTATGCCATCAAATGTGCTACAGCAGCTAGAACTGATGCACAATACACAGCTGATGTGGGCAAGCACCAACGCCACTGAAGTGGTGCAGAAGCTTTAACCCACTGTAAAAAGTGTCATGTAACCCACTTTAAACTGTTGTGCACACATGCCCCTTGCTTTGTCTACTTATGCCCTTAGATAGTAAAATAATCTGAACCAGTGGCTGGCAACCTTTACAAGCCAGAAGGCAGAACAATTCAGCTCTAGTCTAAGATGCACCAGTTGGCCTCAATGGCACACCAGCAGCAGGGGATCTTTGTCTGCATCTGCCAGATAGCTGGGAGCTGCACCTATGCTGCTGCCACTTCTCTTCATCTCTGTATCCTGCCTGAGGCGTGGACTCAGCCAGTAGGAAATCAAGACGAGGCTAGACAGCTGGAAAGTGTGTTCTCATTCCTGCTCCTTCTCCACACCCCAGTCCACCCCTTCCAGCTCCATCATGGGCATGACTTCTAGCTGTCCAACTCCAGCACAGCTCCTCTACCCAGTCCCAGCATGGGCACAGGGGCAAAGCCCTCTGGTTCTGCAGGATGGATCCAGTGGCTCTGTGAGTTCCTATGGACCATAAGTGGCCAATCCCTAGTTAATATTCTATTCCCACAGTCACTACACTGGTTTTTGTAAGTCGAATGGTTTCCATATGATATACTTCTTCTAATTGGACTCAAATTGTACACAAACAATTTGAGAAAAACATTCCTCATTTTTTATTGATTACTGTATAAACCCAAACCATTGTCTGTCTCTTTAGCACAATGCAGTTGAGTTTTTATTTGTATTGATACAGACAAAGCAAATTCTTTCTTCACATTTCTATAATTTTACTTTGTGTTTCCATAATTTAAAACAGTAGCAATAACCTATGGGTCCGAACTTTTTTGGATACTGAAGGTGAGACACCTCAGCATTTACCTTCTCCAACCCCATTAAGTACCTGAAAATGTAGCTCTTGGAGATCTTTGCTTAAATACGGTAACCAGATGGAATTTTTCATACTTCTGGCCTTTCCTCAGACATTAAAAACCCTTTGCTTTACTTAGTTATTCGGCTCTCTACAAAACAAACAGGGTTTAAGAATCATATCCATGAGGAAAATCCATTTAATTAACTAAAAAAAAGGTCCATCTCCTAAGCAAGCAAAAGGGCCTCAGAATGGTAGTGAGCAGCTGTCAATCTTCAGTATAATATCCATAAGTTAAAATGACTGCATTTATAATCACTTGACGGAACGGAAAGTAAAGTCCTATAACACAACAGTATCACAAGAACAAATCTCTTGCTTCTTTAAATAAATGCATAATTATGATCCATCCCACAGAAGGAAAGAAGGATGCTATGACAACATTCTATTTTCACTGGCATTTTTAAGAAAATATTTAAAAATCTTGTCAACTCAGTGAATCCACAAGTAATATGTGAGGTGTTAGTACAAAGTCAAGAATGTGTTAAACATTTGTTTCACAAAGAGAAGGAACAGGCCAAGTACTATTTAATGTTACCAATTCAAGCTGGCTCCTACTTTAGCAGAACAATTAAGATTTGTTCTTTAAATAAACCAAAATGTGTTAATTATTTAAGAACAGTTTGAGAATTAATAAAACTCCAGAAGCTAGGTAGCATCCTTGGTTAGATTTAAAAAAAAAAGCAAAAAAAAAGCATAGAACAGACTTATTTGTTAAAATCAAAAACTGAGGTCAGAGGTATACATCTATCTGAAGAATCCACAAGTTAACATGAATATTTTAATACTAACCACAGCAAAAGTACTATTAGAAGGCACTGCAATACCTCAAGGATACTGAAATTTTTGGAAGAATGCCAAAACCTGCCACCTACTCATTTTGAGTAGTATTTTGTTTTTAAAAAAGCCCCATTATTTTCCAGGATGTGACAGGGCTGAGACCTGGCTACACTTTCCAAATCAATTATTCACTCAGTGGAAAAGAAGGTTTAGCTGTATAAAGCTAATTAAGATCAGCCTTATGCCAGTTTTTTCTGTCCCAATCTTGACATGGATGGGGCAGGTTAAGAGGTAAGGGAGACTAGCTTAAGATTTTCAAAGGTAAAGCTTCACGGTGTTTCACCTCTTAGATGGAGGTGGCAGCTCCTGACATGTGCCAGAGCATGGCACATGAAGCAACTTTGCTTGGCATGCCACTGTCTAACTAGGCTCTGGGTAGCTCCTCCCATCTATGAAGCCTGGGCTGCTCCCAGCAGGAGGCTGGGAGGCTACAAGCCCTGCTGCAAGCAGCCTAGACTTCACAGCTAGCAGCAGCTTCCCAGAACCTGGCCTGGCTACAGCTGGGAGGCTGCAAACAGGTGTGCAGGGCTCTGGAGCCCCAGTATCATCTTAGTACTGCCAGCAGGTTCAAATACACCTCAGAACAGATGGTGGGAGAAGGGCTGGGGTTGTGCTACCTCAGGCTCCTCCCCCACTATCTGCTTTGAGGTGCAGTATAGATGTGACGCTAGGACTTTGAAGCAGGAGCAGTGCCAGCCTCTTCCCAGTGTGGGGGCTGGGCTGGGGATCACTGCAGGGCAGGCAAGCAACAGCAGTAGTAGCTCTAGGAGGGGTGGATCCTCCTCGCCTAGTTCATCCCAGCCCCTCCCACCAAGCTGCCACCACTGCAAGAAGCAGGGGCAGAGCTGTGATCCCCTGGCTGGAGCATGCAGGCTACAGATCATGGCTCTTCCCTGGCGCTAGACCAAGCTGTCCCCATCACCAGTGGCTCTGGAGCAGCCCCCTGTCCTTCTCTGCTTCGTGCCCTGCCAGCATGGCTGGGGATGATCTCCATGGCAACCCTAGCCTTGAGCTTTCACTGCATCTCATTTCTCTATGGAGACTAGCCCCAACCATGCACAGGGGCAGCCGGGAAATGGAATCTGCTGTAGACTGGATCTGGCCTATGGGCCAGACTTTGCCTGTCCCCAAGGTATACTTTGTAATTTTTTTGGCTCTCCAGCCAAAAATTTTCCCTACTTAGGGCCTTGTTATACCTTATGCTGTGGGCCATACAAATGTTGATTGATGCTAGTGCTAGATCAAGTTTGGAGCAGTGACACTTCAAGCTAGCAGGAGCCTGGAGGACCTAATGATCCCTGCTCCCATTCCGGGGCTTCCTCCCTAACTCCCGGGGCTCCCCAGTCGCGTCCCTGCTCCCCCCACCATCCTCAGGACTCCCTATTGCCTACTGTCCAGCTGTCTGATCAGAGAAGCAATAGGATGGATGGCCCAGGAAAAAGACAAGAGAGTGCATGAAGAGCTGGTTTACTTCATGCACTCTCAAACTGCCATTGGCCAGACAAAAAGCTAAGAGCTGACTGAAAAAAAAAATTTCCTACTTCCATTAACTTAAACCTTCAGCCTACCTCTTGGAACCTCTTAGTCTGTTTGGCTATGCCATGTTCCATAAGGTATTGGATGCAGTTCAGAGTAACTACCCGTTAAAGGTTTGGAAGAAATTTTTCCTACTGGAGTCAGACCTGCAGAGATTGGGTAGGTTTGGGATTTTTTTCCTTTATCTTGTACCCTTGTGGAAGCATACTTTATTAAATGAAATTAGATTTGGATGCTTATCGTAAGAATTTGCAGGAATGTTCAGTCAATCTCAACTTGACACTGTCAGAATCTGGTAAAGGTCAGAAGGGCCAAGCTTGCAGAGGCCAAAAAAAACTGGGGATTTTCTTGTGGACATTATGTCTACACAAGGGAAAGCCAATCCTAGATATAGGTTCCTCCTTTGAGGGTGGTTATATAGTGGGAAAAACTGCACTGGAACAACAAATGTCTTTTATGAAATGAAGAGAAAGAAAGGGTAAAGAGACTTCTCCTCAGGGCTTATAGTATTAAAGTTAAAACCTGCCCCTTAAAATACATCTTTTTACTTGTTTTCATTTTCCTCTGTGGGTATTGATCAGTTCATCGTTGCCATTTGATCCTGTAGGAAACATAACTAGCTGTTTTAAGTTTGCAGCCAGGGGCAAGACCCACTGGAGCTCGCAGCAGGGTCAAGAGAGTTTGAGAATTAGGTAATAAGGAAAAGTATTGGGATACTGCTTAACCCCATCCTCTCTAGCTTGCAAAAATCACCCTGGTAGGACAGTGAGTCTGGCCTTAAAAGTTTGATCTCCAAATGTCATCTCAACTTTTTTATATTAAACAAGTAGTGTTTTATATGGTCATTTTCTACTAGATAGATAGTGAAGATGCATGCACATACACACGCATCAGATTAGGTTGTCCCAAAGAAAAGTAATAGCAGTTTTAAAATGAATATTTAAAAAGTCAAGGAGCATGCACAACCACTGGATAACATTCAGTTAAATCAACTTTTACAGTTCAGAAAGACTGCATTAGTGTGGCATCATCATCCATTCACAACTGCTCAAGCGCTTTCTTAGATAGTTGACATATAATGAAGACACACAAATAATGCAAAATACTTTTCACAGAGGAAAGCAACAAGATAAAAAAGCAAGTGGAAATTTAAATTTACTTGCCTGGTAAGTAAATTCTGTTACGATCTGGTCATACTCTACTGAAATCAATGGCAGCTTTATTATTGATTTCAGCAGACTCAGCACATCAGGTAGGGACTTTTGATGGTCCCCTGAATTGGGTCATTTAATCCATATTTTGGCATATACATTTCCTGTTTATTGTTATTCCTCTCATGGTAGGATTTCCTTCTATTCCACAGTCTTCAGTGTGAAAACTCTGTCACCTTTACCATACACGCCACTGCTCCCTCTAGGTTCTGTATTCCAGTGACTTATTTTATATTTTTGCCCCAAAAGGACTTTAGTAACCACTAACATTGCCTTTTGCTCAGTGACAGTAGTCACATGGAAAGGCAGGAAGTATAGAAGCAACAATCCCAGTGTAGGGTATGTAGCTACAGCACCTTTCACCTGGGAACAAATGTTAGTATAGTAACCACTCACAGTGGATGAGGTCAACTAGTACCTTGAGATGGTACAGATAAATATTCTTCCTCAGATGCCTGAATTGTGCCTTGCTCAGGATAAATAATACTAATGACAGGCATTGGCATTACAAAGGAATTTTCCCTTAGGTCAGATCATTTGGGACTCTAGGGGTTGTTTTTTTTGATTGCCTTCCTCTGCAAAAAAAAGCACAGTTTGCTTTCTGATATCACCTAGAATACCTTATTGAATCAATGCTCTGACATTGCTGAGGTTTTATCATTGGTGGAACTATATGATCTCTTTGGTTCTCTATTTGTGGCACCTACTCTGAACCAAAACTTTATTCTAACTAAAGTCTTTGGACCTAAGTGGTTTATGATCAACAGGAACTCAAACTATATGATTGAACGGGATCTTCTGGTTTTAAACTTGTAAACAAATGGGCAGTCTGAATTACAAAGGTACAGATTTTACAAACTCAAGAAAAAAATCGAAAACCAACAAGAAGATGATTTTAGATGACCCAAGAGGGCAGCAACAAAAGTTTTGTGACCAAAATTGTGACCAGTTTGAAGATGAAATTTAGATTTTCAGAGAACACAGGGTGTTTATACTATTTTTGTTAAACAACCATTACTAGGACTCACATATTTCTTGTCTGATCATTAACCACTGACATAATTAATACGCACTCACTGAAACCCCAGCACAGTTAGAACATAATCACCTATCGATTTGATTCATGGAAGTGTCTTTGTAGAGAAACTAAGACAGATTAGGTTCTTTAAAGCATCTTGGATACAGAAGCAAAACAAATGCAAGTTGGGAGTTACCAACTGTGGAGGGGTGCTAATTAACAACTCAATTAAAAAAGGCAAATTAAACTTTATGGTTCGTTATCCTCCACTGCTTAATAAATTGTTTTACTAAGCAAATGATTAAAAATGATCACTTTAGAAAACTGAAATAGAAACAGTTTTTCAACTTTGTACAGAATACTTCACAGAAAATACAATAAGTTTGCATTAAAAATTCCACATCTTGGTTATTCCTTTTATTGTGTATCTTTTTTTCATCAATTGAAAAATAGGTTGCATTATTACTAGGAGATAACAATTCAAAACCTACACTGAAAGGTTACATTTTCTTTACTCTCTCTCACTACTTTTTTTGTACTTGAGGAGATGCTCTCATAGGCAAGAAGACAGTAATTTATTTTTATGAAATCATTCCTAGCTTGACTTTTTAAAATAAATCAGCATTTTATGGTTTCAGAGATGTATTATATTCTATTTAATGCCAAAGCTATGAATAACTTGGTATACTCCAGACTCTCAGAATTATTGTTTGATTATCTGGAAGTTTATTTTTCTAATCCTTTCAGGCAAATATTATGCATTGAAATCTTTTTTCAGAGTATACTTTAAGAGACTTCCAGAGACAATTCTCTACCTGCTACATGCTGTCCAATATTCACACTTTTAAAAAGGTATTTAATCGTTTTCACTCTTTGAATTAATTAGGTTGAAGTTACCTTGAAGGGTCTATTTTTTTTTTAAATTAACATTTCTAATTGATGTTACAAATGTCTATATAAAAGTATACATTTTCCTGAAAAAAATCTCCAATTTATGTTTATTTTTAATAGTGTATATTCAATATTCAATAACAATGCTAAACAAAAATGTAAAAAATCTTGATACTGTAAAATCATTGAAATGGATTGAATATGGCAGTCTAAGATCTTTTTCTCGAATGAAAGAAAAGAACAAAAATCAGATGTTTAGAGATGGCAACTAGAATTTTAATCCTGAGTCCACTTGAAACCTGAGTTATAAAACCAAATTATGTTAAGACTGTTGGACATATTGAACTTTGTATACAGTGACAGCGCATGAAGAAAAAAACTCTGTGTGCTCAGAGTTTACGTGGGCCTCTCCCCTCCTTGCTTAAACATGTCTGCTTAATGTTCTACCAGAATCTTTTGCAGGAAAGCTGGAGGCAAAAGAGTTTTTTGTTTTGCGTTTTTTTGTCAGTTAACCCTCTGTGCTGTTCCTAATTTCAGCAGCTCAATTTATCCCGGATTAATCAAAGATTAAAATCTTATCTCTAAAGAAAATTACCTTATCTCTCTGGGTAGAAATTCTGTACTTGAATAAAAAGAATATAGTACTAGAATTGCACTACCAACCACTTGATCAGGAAGCTGAAGGTGATTACAAAATGCTCAGGGAGATTAGAGAGCTGCTAAAATGGGACAAGCAATAATAACAGGAATCTTTAACTATCCCCATGGACTGGATAAATACCTCATCAGGGAGAGCTGTGGAGATAACATGTCCGGATATAATAAATGACTGCTTTCTAGAGCAACTTGTCTTGGAACCCACAGGAGAAGCAACTCTAGACCTAATCCTGAGCAACGCACTGGTTTGAGAGGTATCTGTCAATGATCCACTCTGTACTAGTGATCATAACTAATTGCATGCAACTTTCTAGAGAGAAGAAGCCTAAAAAAAGGCAACCAAACAAACAAACGAACTCCTGCACACCGATATGCAATGTTAGGAAGTGAAATTACACAAAAGTAAAAAAGTTAGTTAGAAAGAGGTTAAAAGGAGCATTAAAAAACCTGAAAGGCATTCAGACAGCCTGGAACTGGATTAAAAATACTATATTAGAGGCTTGGGGAACTGCATATCTCAGATCAAATAAAATCCCTGCACAGCTAACACAGAGTTAAGGAGGCCATTCAAGGTAAAAAGTTATCCTTCAAAGAAGAGAAGGTGTGCCCAAATAAGGAAGACAGGAAAACTCTGGCAAGGCCGTTGTAAAAGTGAAATAAGAAAAAAAAAAAGGCTCAAAAGAAAAAAAAAAAGAGCATTGAGGAAAAGATGCTGTATTTAATAATGAAATTAAAAAAATATAGACATCAGGAAGCTAGAGAATTGTTGGGACCATTAGATGATCAAGGTAAAGGTTCACTGAAGGATGATAAGACCATAATAGAGAAGGTAAATGGTTTTTTCCATCGTTGTTATCACAGAAGGTACTGAGAGAATTCCCATGCTGAATCAATCCTTCACAGATTGATAGGTCTGAAGAGTTGGACCACATAGAAATGGCAACAAAAGCAATTTTAGAACAAATTGACAAATTAAATACCAGTAAGTCACCAGAACTGGATGGCATTCACCCAAGAGTTCTGAAGGAACTCAAAGGTGAAACTGCAGAGATGTTGGCAACAGTATGTAACCCACTGTTACACACAGCGTCTGTGCCAGAGGACTGGCAGGTTGCCAACATAACACCCATCTTCTAAAAGGGCTCCAGAAGTGGTCCTGGAAAAATACAGACCAGTGATTAACTTCCATCCCTGGCAACTTGGTAGAACCTAGAATAAAGAATAAAATCAGCCGTCATCGCTCTTCTGGGGAAAAGTCAGCATGGTTTTTGTAAAGGGAAATCCTGCCTCACCAGTCTGCTGGAGTTCTATGAGAATATTAACAAGCATGCAGACAAGAGGGATCCAGTTGACATAATATATCTGGACTGTCAAAAAGCTTTCACCAAAGGCTTTAAAAAAATAAACTGTGTTGCTATGGGATTGGAGGGAAAGCTATTTCTTGAATTGGAGAGCTGGGAAAAAGGTAGAAAACAGGGTAGGGCTAAACGATCACTTTTCTGGATGGAGAGAGATCAAAAGTGAGGTCCTGCAGGGATCTGTGCTGGGTCCAATTTTGTTCAACGTTTTCATCAATGACCTGGAAATGGTTCACAAGTACAAGGTAATGCACCTAGGGAAAAAAAAAACAAACCTCAACTATACATACACAGTGCTGAGTTCTGAACTTGTTACATCTCAGGAAAAAGACCTTGGAGTCATTCTTGGGTTACATCAGCTTAATGTTCAGGAGTGACCAAAAAGCCAATAAAATGTTGGGCATCACTAAGAAGTGAACTGCAAACAAAATGGAGAACATCACATGTCACGACACAAATCTGTGGTTCACCCACATCTTGAATACTGTGTGCAGTTCTGGTCTGTGCATCTCAAAAAGGATGCAGTAGAATTAGAAAAGGTACAGAGAGGCAAACCAAAAAAATAATCAGGGTCATGAAGCAGTTACCATGCCAGAAGAGACTGGAGAAGCCCAAGAAGGGATACATAGAGTGCTATAAAATCATGAAGAATATGGACACAGTGAACCCCTGTTATTAACCAGGTCCCAAAGTACTAGAACCAGGGGCACTCACAGACATTATTAGAAGACTGATTTAAATCTAAGATGAAAAAGTACATTTTTAAATGCATCACATAGTTTACTTGTGGAATTCATTTTCAGAGAAGATGATAGAGTTAGAGAGCCGATCCAGATTCAGAAAGAGACTAGACAAATTCATGGATGATATGTCAATTAATAGCTGTTGAACAGAATGGTTAGAGATATTTCCTCTGGCATCTATAAACTAATAATGATGGATACCAGAGAGGGAAATGAATGCAAGACAGATTACTTTAGATACAGCTGGTTCAATGCTCTGACTCTAAACATCCACCCCTGGTACTGGCAGAGATGGGATACTGAGCTAGATAAACCATTGGTCTGACCAAGTGTGGCACTTCTTACATTCTTATAACAATATTTAAGCATGTACCTAAGTTTAAGCAGGAATCATATCCTGAATTTAACAAAATCAATAGGGTCTGTGAAGTCTTTGGGTAGTTTCTGACCCCATATTCAGTCAGGTGTGCTTTTGAGACAAGGCCTCAGGGTGTTCTCACACCTTCACGGGTGCCCTTCAACTCCAAATCCTTTTCTGCCATTTGCTGCTTGACCACTAAGAACAGGCTGAGATGCTCCAAAGGTCACCTCTTTGACCTATGGCGCCTCAACTTTACCCATTTCACTCAGGTTTTGGTAGCTCTCAGCAGAAGAGATTTTGCCAACCAAAATAATCACACCTTTTTCCAATTATGTTTTCAAAAATTATAGACCCCCTCCCAATTCCATAAAAGAAGCTTGACTGCATCACTTATAATAAGCATGTTATAAAGAATAACACAGAGCTGAAGAATAAACATAAAAAGTCAGTAATCACATGTTAAGATAAGGACACAGCTATAGGAAAAAACAAAAAAAATGGAAATATCAGAATATTAATCTGATTTTACCCTTCATCTGAAACTTACTGCTTTTCCTTAGCTCAACAGGTTGGAAAATAGCCACTGCTACTGACCTACCTATTACAGCTTCCTGCAACTTCTCCCATCAGCCAGAGCACTGAACCAGCTAGCTGATGGACCAAAACACCTTATGCCCAAGAAACTTTAGACCAATATTTGCTCTCACGTGAAGGCTTAAGCAAGTTTTCTTATCTGGTTATTTACCTACATTAGATTCTTGGGAAGCTCAGACTAGTTGTGTAAGTCCAGAAATGAGGATGCCTTAGACTTCTGGCAAGTTCAAGAGCAGGGTAACCTCAGGCTCTTCTTACCAGATCATTTCTGAAGGCGATATACTTGGAACAGAAGAGGATGAGTGGGGCAAATGTGCTTGGTGGCATGACTAGGCACCCTACCTCTGCAGTATAACAATACAGAGAATGTGGTTAAATTTATATCATTATCATGTGTTGGCAAATATAGTGGGGAATGAACAATTCATCTAAAATAATTATTGAGTTTCATCATTTTATCAAACTAAAAAAAAAACAAACCATATCAATAAAAAAAGGCCTTTAATTCATCTGACAGCTGTAATAGATTCATAGATGTTTGGGCAGAAGGGACCTTAGCAGATCATTGTGTCCAACCTGCTGCGCTGGGCAGGAAAGAGTGCTGGGGTTAGAGGACCTCAGCCAGGTGCATGTCTAGCCTCCTCTTAAAGACCCCAAGGTAGGGGAAAGCAATACCTCCCTTGGAAGCCTATTTCAGATTTTGGCGACCCTTACCGTAAATAACTTCTTCCTGATGTCTAACTTAAATCTGCTCTCCATCAGTTCGTGGCCATTATTCCTAGTTACTCCAAGATGTGCACTGGTAAACAGAGCATTTCCTATTCGTTGCTGTCCTCCCCTGGTGAATTGGTAGACAGCCACAAGATCACCTCTCAGCCTTCTGTTGTGGAGGCTGAAGAGATCCAGGGCTCTCAATTTCTCCTCATAGGGCCTTGCCTGCAAGCCCCTAACCATACAAGTGGCCCTCCTCTGAGCCCTCAAGGTTCAGAGGAGGGCCACTCGTATGGTTCCCTCTTGAAGTGTGGCACCCAAAACAATGCAGTACTCCAACTGTGCCTGACCAATGCCACATAAAGGGGAAGTATCACCTCCTTGGACCTGTTTGTCATGTACCTGCTAATGCATGATAGAGTGCATTAGCTTTACTGATCATTTCATCACATTGGTGACTCATGTTCATCTTGGTGTCAACAATGACTCCAATATCCCTTTCCACTGCCATGTTGCTGGGAACATCCTCACCCAGCCTGTAAGTATGCTGGTGATTCCTTCTTCCTAGGTGCAGCACCTTGCATTTGTTCTTATAGAACTGCATCCTGTTCTGTTCTGCCAATTTTTGCAACCTGTCCTGATCTTCCTGGATTCATCCCTACCCTCTGATGTGTTAACTTTATCCCATAATTTGGTATCACCTGCAAATTTGGACAGAATGCTTTCACACCCCCCTCCAAGTCAGTAATGAAGACATTGAACTGCACCGGTCCAAGGATCAAGCCTTGTGGGACTCCACTGCCCACATCTTTGTAGGTCAATACTGACCCATCCAACAGCACTCATTAGGTGCAACCCCTAAGCCAATCTGCCACCCACCTGACAGTGTAATCATCTGTTGTGGGACTTTATCCTCTTCTGTTGTGCAATTACTGAAATAAACATTAGTTCCCTTGTAAAGCTGACCTCAAGCCACTAAATCATGTACAGCAAGCACTTGTCCTGCCTACACTAGTCTCTTAACGTAGTTTAGTTAGCATATCTCTTCTACTAGTGAAGACAGGGCTCTAAGAAGGGTTCCAGATTCTCCAACATTCAATTCTTGGGAAAGAATTTAGAAATAAGATATAAACCTGGCACATGTAACTTTAGGAAAAAGTTTTATCGCCACCATTGCAAAATAAAATAAAAATTAATAATCCAGAAGGTCCATGTATTAGAAATGCTAAATCTCAACAACATGCTGTGAAATATATTTAAAAGTATTTAACACTACACTAACTATGGCACTAAAATGAAGATATACATTTAGGGGCATATTTTCTCTTTTAAGTGCTGTAAAGTACTAGTTAGAGGTTGCAATCTAAAATATTTAGAAAATGAAACAATCATTTAAATTAATTAGGTATAATTTAATGTACACTGTGTTAATGTCAAATGCCTTCCACAAAGGAATGTTATAATTATTACTTTGGATTTTTCCCCTACTACAATGGAACATGGGATGTGAATTCTATTAAAAATGTGTGCCTATGACTCATGGAAGAGAAGTTCCTTTACTATAATTAAAGAATTATTTCATGAACATGATTTAAATTATGTATAATATTAGAGTTTTAACATTTTTCCAACTATATTAATATTGTTAAATTACAAAATTCTACTTACATGTGTTATCATTTTAATATTTTACTTTAAAAAAAACAACTATATTTCATTTAAATAATTTTCACAGCAAATTTAAAATACAGCTGAGAAGTCCAGGTAGCATAATTATACAAGAATTCTGCATGAAAGCATGTTATTTAACAATTTTTTCTAAAAGAATTTGGACTCAGATTTGTGTGCATTTTGCACAAAATGCTAGCTAAGAGTTGCAACTGCACTGTCAGATGTCCTCACATTATTCCTACTTAATAACAACACACAGACAAATTTGGTTTACACAGGTACTAACCATATTTAATTTTAATTTACACCACATTAAATGAGAGATATTAATGGCAATGTGCTCCATCTTAAAGAAAAAGGCCTGTAAGTACACTCTTCTAGAGTCCAATGTGATAATCTAATCTCCATTATAACAAATACAGGTTCTATGACTGAAAGCACATCTTAAAAGGCTCTATGTGCAATAGTCCATTTGTCATTTTAAAACAATTAAAAACAAAAAAGAAATTCTTTGGGACTAGAAGGCCCCAAATCTATAAACAATTTTACAGTAAGAACAAAGCATGGGAAGGTGGAAAGTTTGGGGCTTTTTTGTCATGCACATATAAAAAATCCATAAGTAGTAAGGATTTTTATGGGGGATAACTTTTATTCAACCAGTTGCATGTAGTTTCCATGCAACTGGTACAGTAAAAGATATCACACATAAAATCCTTACTTTTAGCATATTTCCTGCACCGTCATAGCTACACATCACTTTAACACTACCAGATATTTTAAAGTTATTTACATTTTATACATTTCAAAATATAAAAATCTGTGGTTTCTTAAAGAGTGTTTCAGTGAATTTTTTTCAACATACTATTGAAATATTGTTAAAATCTTGAAATTGTTGGTTACACATATATATGGATTTTTATAATATTTTCTAAGAAAAATATCAATACAAAGTGTCATGGCAAATCTTAGACAAATATGTAAACATGTTTATGTCATTTTTGGAGATGGTGGGGAGAAGTTCATCCTTTTCTGAGGAAAAAAAGCCAAATTTTGCCTAAGAGATGTTTGTTCCCATTGTTTTTAGTATTCTAAAAATAGACTTTCCTGGTAATAATGAAGGACATCCATAACTTTTTCAAAATCATTTGGTTTAGAGCATTTATTGCAGTAATCAATAATTACAAATATATTCATGCAAATACTAGATTACAATGAACATTTTATATGTAAAAGGTAGTGCAAGAAATTACTATTATCTTTACAGGAAAGATAATAGCAATTTTGTGTTCTGCATTTCAAGTAAATATGCTAGTATGTGTCATGGCCAAAATATGTAAATATCTTCATTAATATGTTATAATTGAGTTTACTCTTATGATAGGATAAATTATCTGTGCTAACAATGGAGAATTCCTAATGAATAGCTTACTATTTAGTGTTTTTCTGCAAAAAATAATACATTCTAGAATTTTGTGAGCAATAGACACAGTCATCTTTCATTTTCAAAGAAAATTTCTGTTGCCATGGTTGCGGAGAAAAGTTGATAAATCTGCAAAACTCAGAAGGTGAACAAAAATTGTGATAAAATCCCTTCACAATTTACAAGAAAATCTCTGGATTTTGTTGGAGCCTGACTTTTTTTTTTAACAGTTGTCAGTATTTATTGTATTGAAAATCTCACAACCAAAGTCATCATGAGAGAATGAAAAAGAGCTAATTCTGTCTTAATACTTGTCCACTATTTCAAGATATAAAGTGTTTCCTTTATACAAATGCAATGTTTGTAAGCATTTTTCCTTGATATCTCCATTCAGGAATAAAAATGCTGAGCTAACCATTACAAGTTTAACTTCTGTAGTAAATTTAGCTTGTTCATCACTAGTTCACAGTAAAAAAAAGAAAAATACCATCAGCAATGTTTTAGTGCTAGAGATAAAAGCTAGATTTCATTAACTCCAAAGACACCACTTGCAAATAGACATTTAACTTAATGTAACATCTTTGAGTCAATTTAATAAGCTCTCTCTGCAAATTAGATATCGCATGCTAGTCATAAAGACGTTTCTTTAACAAGTACCACTACAGATGTAATATTTTAAATATGCCTTTTAAATGGGAGAATCATTAGCAATTTTGTGTTGTCCTCAAAATATATAAAGGTAGTAAGATAGTGTAGTTATTGAATATTTCAACAAATATAAACAGGAAGGGTTTTCAGTCAGACACAAATATTTCGAAGAACGTGAAAAACTGAAGACCAAGCTTTGTGCTCTGTCTGACACATCTCAGGTAAAAGACCAGAACAGAAATAAAGTTCAACAAAATTAGAAGCACAGTTTTGGAGCCTTTTGTGCTCATCATAAAGAAACCCCAAAAAAGTGAAGGTATATTTCTTGCCTGCTTCTGATTTAACTCTAGCTTATGGTAGGCATGCATTATGTTGTAGCCTTTAAATAATAAGATGTCAAGCTATTACTTTGAGAAGACCCCCTGTCTCATTAAGTGAATAACTTGAAGTGTGCAGAGTGAATGGACCATAATTTAGCAATTGTAATTAGCTGCATAATAATTCAACCAGTGTTACTTTCAAGGTAGTTTGTCAATCAGTTGGGAGATGGAATCCATAGAATCCAAAATGATGATTCTCTATTAATATGGCAGTTCTAACAACAGGATCACAGATAGGTAGGGTTGAAATGGTTTGAATGGGGACAGGATCATTCCTATCTAAACCATCCCTTAAAAATCCTTGTTTAATTTATTACTAAAATTGCACAATGAACCCTGTCACAACTACAAGGCATAGCTCCCTAACCTGCCACAAGTAAACCAGAGGGAACAATGATGGATACTGTCAGGCTGCTGCTGCAAAGGTTCATAAAGTCCTATCTGACAGTTTGTGATAAAGTCATCAATCCAATCCTTTAAGAGGAGAAAGGGAAATGGGAAAGCCAGCTGGTTTTAAAAGAGGGGTGGGCAATTATTTCAGTTGGAGGACTGCTTAATGACTTTTGGTGAGCTGTCAAGAGCTGCAAGGGTAGTCCCACTCCTTGACAGGTGCTCCACCCCCTGGTCGTCATCTTGGGACTGGATGTCCCACCCGCTAACCCCTGACCTTTGCCAAGTTCCTCCCTTTACCCCCAGAAGTACTCATTTTGGGAAGGGGGTTTGTCATCTTGGAACGAGAAAATAAAAAGTTGTATACTGAAGATCAAATGGTGACAATAACATACTTTAATTTTACTTAAAATATATTTTATCCTGATTTGTGTGCATTTTGTTGTGTATATAGAAGTGATTGCATAATAGCTCAAAATTAAGTCTTACTATTGTATATTGTGGGGGGTGGATCTGGAGGGGTAGGAGGCTAAGGGTGGTTACGAGTTTTGTGGGGGCTATAGGTGTATTTGGGGTGTAAATATATGTGGGTTGTAGAGGCATGTGTGGATATGGGTGGGTGGTTATGGGGGGTTTGTGGGGATGTATAGATGTGTGGGTGGGTGGGCACGGCATTTGTAGGGGGCTATGGGGTGTGGGAGAAAGGATGGTGACTGGGGGTGTGTATTGGGGGGGTCTGGATATGTGTGTGGTGGGGTATGTGAGTGTAGCACTACATGGGACTCCCTCCGGAGGTGCATGGGTGTGTGTGGATGAGGCTGTTTGTGGGGTTGTGATTGTGGCGGGGGGAGGGTTGTAACATTACTTTGTTACGTATAAAAGTAAAAAACATCCAAAGTATTTTAGTTTTCTACAAAACAAATTTCAGTGATACATCCAGAAAAGGTGATGGGGATGGTGCATGGGGTGCTGGAATCCCAGCCATGCTGAGGGAAGCTCAGGTTTGGTGGGTTTCCAGCACCCCATGCACTGTCCCCACCTTCTCTGGCTGCCAACACATCAAGCCACCCATTGCTGATTTCCTGTGCTGCCTGAGGGGCAAGATGGCCCATTCCCAGGTGGTCCCAGGCACCAGGAAGGTGGTAGGGACAGTGAACAGGGCACTGAAATCCTGCCAAACCCAAGCTTCCCTGAGTATGCCTGGTCTTCCAGCACTCCATGCACTGTTGAATTGGGCTTGGTGTTGCCTGTGAACTGGTGCAACACCCACCCACTAACAGCCCACCTGGGCAGCCCTGAGGGGCACCACTTCCATGGGGGGAAGCACTGTGCCCAGCCACAGATCAGGGGCTGTACTGTTCAGTGTCAGCTCATGCAGACAGGCTCTGCTGAGAAAAAAAAAAAAAAATGCAGCGAGGGGCCTGGTTTTTTGTTTTTTTTTTAAATTTTTTCCCCAGCAGATCTTACTTGCTTCTTCCATGGCTGGTAAGGTAAACTGCCAGCAGGCCCTGTGGGGGTCCCTGGTCCTTCCCTAACACCAAGTGCTGCATCCAGTTTTGGGTTCTGCAAATCAGAAAGGATGTGGAGAGCTTGAAAGTATCCAGAGGAGAACCATACACATGATCAGAAGGTATAAGAGCAGGTCTTATGAAAAGAGGCTGGGAATCATGTGATTCTTCATCCTGGAGAACTGTAGGCTCAGGGGTGACTTGGTGTAATCCTATAAGTACATAAGAAGTATGCATCAGGAACTGGGAGAATGTCTGTTCAACAGAGCACCACAAGGAATGGCAAGGTTCAACCGTCACAAACTCCTGGAAGAGAGTTTTAGGCTGGACATAAGGAAAGCTTCTTTACCATCTGAGTCCCCAGGGCCTGGAATAGACTCCCCCAGAGGTAGTACAAGCTCCTACTCTGGACACTTTCATGAAACACTTGGTTGCCTATATTGCAGAAATCATTTGACCCCAGCTGACTTTCTGCCCCTTCAGTAGGGGGCTGGACCCAATGATCTTGTGAGGTTCCTTCCAGCCCCAATGTCTATGAAATCTAAGAAACACATCTGCTAGCAGTCTTCCAGGGCATCCCCAAGGGTTGCCACTACCACAGGAGGAAGGCCCAGGGCCCCACAAAGGTCAGGACCTGCCAGCTGTGGGACAGGCAGGTAGGCTCAGTGAGGGGGGTGGGGAAGAAAAAGAAAGATCGGGCCCCTCACCATTTTTTGTGGGTCCCTTGCCATTTTTTGATTTAGTTTTTTTTTTCTAGTGGAGCCTGCTTATGGCCAGGATTGGGAGGGAAGGCCATCGCTGTTCTATAAGACTGATGCAAGTCCCTAAATTGAAATACTGGGTTTTTAATTATCACAATTAAAAACCCACCAATTAAGAACCTGTTTTCAATATAAGAGGAACTTATTCCCCATCATGTGTATAAGTGCCGTTAGAAACTAAATCATTCGAAGTCCATAAGGCCTTGCTACATGTTACACTATAAGCAGTACAAAAGTTGATCAGTACTAGTGCTAGCTCGAGTTCAGAGAAGTCACATGTTCAGGCCAGCAGGGGTCTAGAGGACTGAAAGGTATGAACAGCACCCTCTTCTATTCTCCTCTGCCCACCTACAATCTGGGCTTTCCCCCTACTGTCCTAGCTGCTGCTTTTTTCTCGAATGAACCCAGGACCACCCTTACTTGCTCCCCCATGGACAGATAGACAACACAGGCAGGCACAAGTAAGGAGGGATCTGGAGTGCAGGGGATGAGAAGTGGGGGCAGTGGGCCCTGTCTGGGCCAGTGAGGAAGTGGGGGAAGGTGGGATGTTTACACTAAGGTGTAGCTTAGGGTGGCTACACCTTAGGGAAACATAACTTGGGTAATATAGATCAGAGATAATCTTGCCCTGGAGTGACGTAACTTTAAGTCACATAAGTGCTTAAAACTAGTTTCAGGTGTTCATGTATAGACAATCCAGGTGTTAAGAGCATGAGGAGCAACCCATAATTACTAGGCCTGTGCGAAGTGGCAAGTATTCTTTTCGGATTCAGCTTATTCGCTGGACTGTGATTCAATTTGGAGATTTAAATCACTGTCCCAATTTGATTCGGCTGAATCAGATCCAAAAGACTTGGCTCCACTTTGGACATTTGGCCATAGACTAAATAGGCAGCTGACACAGCTGCCTCCAGCTGGTAAGTCTATTGTGGTTGGGGAAGGGGGGGGAAGGGAGGGTCATGGGGGAGGGAGGGATTGGGGCTGGGACAAGCTGCCCAGCTGGGGCAGGGGGGAACATTAGTCAAGGATAGGGGCAGGGAGGTGTGAGATGTGGGTGCAACAGCACTCAAAGTGGGGCCTCTGCCCTGCTGCCACTTGCCCAGCCAGCATGGGGGGGTGACACGATGCAGGTGCAGCTTGCTCTGGGTTAAAGAGGGCAAGCGGCAACAGGGCATAGCCCCCACACCCAGTGCTGCCATGCCTGCATCCTGCACCCCACCCACACTGGCTGACAAGCAGCAAAAAGGCAGAGTCTCTCCTCCCCACGCTGATGCAGGTACGGCAGTGCTGAAAGTGGGGACTATGCCCTGTTGCCACTTGCTCCCACCTGCCTAGAGTAAGCTGCACCTGCATTGTGCCTCCTTACTGTGCCAGCTGGTAAGCAGCAGCAGAGCAGAGTCCTTGCTCCCAGCACTGTCGCACCTGCATCAGCGCTGGGAGCAGTGACTCTGTGCTGCAGCCGCTTGCCAGCCAGCATGGACAGGATGGGGGGTCAGGTGCAGCAGTGCTGGAAGTGAGGGCTCTGCACTGCTGCCAGATGCCCCCTCCTCCAATGGCTGGGCAAGTGGCAGCAGGGCAGAGCCCCGACTCTGAGTGCTACCGCAACCACATCTCACGCCCACCTCCCCAAGTAACATGTTGTGCCCCACCGTGCCCCGGCTGGGCAGCTTGTCCCAGTCCCAGTCCCAGCCCCAGCCCTAATCTCTCCCTCCCCCATGCCCCTTTCCTCACCCCTCCCCCAACCCCAACAGACTTACCAGCTGAAGGCAGCTTTGTCAGCTGCCTGTTTAGTCTATGGCCAAAGTGCTGAATCTTTCTCCAAGTCAATTCAGATGCTTTGAATCAATTCAGAGCTTTTAACTGGTCTCCCTATTCAATTGAGATTCGGAGATTCGGTCCCCGAATTGGGCCAAATCTCCTCTGAATCGAATTGGCTACTGAAGCTTCACACAGCCTTAAAAATTATCATGTAACAAGGCCCTAAGGTGCCACACAGCCCTGCCTAGAGCTAGATTATTATAGAACTGCAACACTGATTTTTAAATCAAGTCAAGAGCATCAATTTGCATGTGTTTCCACATGCTTTATGATGAAATATGGTCTGAGCATCAACAATTCCTTTTCCATACTAATTTAATTTGCTAATTAAGAAGGAGAATTGTAAGCTAGATATGAAGGCAGAATTGAGGACTTCATTTTTCAAATGATAACTCTATTCATGAACAGTGTTATAACCAGCATAGGCTATACATTCTAGAATTTACATGCTTAATAAAGTTACTAAATTGATTATGATGAGCTTAACAGTAACATCAGGTAAGGACTCTTGAGTACTGCAGGTGGCAGCTGTGCTCTCCTGCTCAGTAAATATATAGAGGTACTAACTCACCTTTCAACTAAGTGATTAACACCAAAAGGAATTAACTTATATAGAGTCAATTTTAGTTTACAAACTTATTCCTATATAAAGTATAGGAGTAGTTTCACAATAAATTTAAATCAATAGAACTACTTGCATGCTAAATGGTAGGCACACCCTCACATATTGAATCAGAGCCCAAAAGTTAATTTGGACAGGTACTGTGAGTAATTACAAGTGATACAACCAATGGGGGTGGGAAACAGGGAAGGAGGAGAAAGAAAAAAAGCCAGAAAGATTTTATGAACAGTTTCTTCTTTGTTGTGATAAAAGAAATGGCTATGATGAATAAAACAGGCAGAGATTTGATAGGCAGTACTAAACTGAACTGTGATACAGAAAGCAAGCTCAAATTTTATAATAGAGATGATAAAGTAGAAAGCACTTCAAAATGCAATTTTTATTCTTTCCAGGTAAGAAACTGAATATAAAAGGAACCACGTAAAAGTATGATAACACATATTACCCAAGTACTATTATTCTTTAAAGTTTTTTCATAAGCTATTAAATTATTTTTTGTTCAATTACCAGTGCATTTTTTTTTCATGCGGTATATTGCTTGGGACAAAATTTTGGCTACTCTATGGGTCACAGTCAAAAACATCTTAGGAACCAGACTACTAGATGCATCTCAGTTACTGCACACCTTCCCCAGATCTAAAATCTGGTCAGAAATGCATAGAATTCAGGTCTCATAAACAATCTATTGTTGTTTCTCTCATTTCAAATTGTGCACTTTAACATGTTTTAAGAAAAAAATATTGAGTAGTTTGGGGTTTTTTTGAAGAACACATGTTTTAATTAAAAAAGGAATTATTTTGAGGAAATCTTGTGGCATGGGCTATATAAAAGATCACACTAGGTAGCTACAGTGGTCTCTTCTGGCTTTATATTGTGGGAAAAATTCCAAGTATCTGCAGGCATGGAGGAATACATATTGCTACAGGCTCAATCTAGTTGCACCTTCTCTACAAAATTTGCAAAAAAGAAAAACAACAATATGTACCTGGGATTGTTAAGAAAACAAATCACATGGAACTCTATAGACAGAAGTATTTCTTTAAATGGATAAGGTTGGCATACAGTAACAAAATTCAGTGAGACTCCTTTTTTCACATATTAGTGTGTCAAATGTTTGCAATACTAGCCATTAAAATGGCAACCTGTTATCTTACTACAGTTATCTATAACCCCTGAATTGTGACAGATACACTGTCACATGGGAACCATTTCATAATCCTGCAAAGTTGATGTTTAAAGTTTCATGGCTTTCCCTTTTTGTTAAATAAGGAGGTACTTTTACTAGTTCTCTCTTGACCAGTTTACAGTGCAGGAGCCTACCCTACATTCCAGTCTGTTGATTAAGCACAATGTGAAGTAGCCATATCAGTCGATCACTAATCACAGAAGTCAAAACCTATATCCCATGGCTGGCTCCATCCTATCAAGTGATTCCATCCAGCTGGCAAAGTGGCAATTCATTGGAAGCAAGAATTGGTGGCAATCTGGCACCAGAAAAATAACAACCAGGTCAGAATCACATAAAGAGTAAGGGAAGTGACAGGTCACAAGCAGCAACCCATCCTCAGAGCAAGCTGTGCTTGTTTGGCTCGCTACTCCTAAAAGACTTCAAACCCCTTGCCTATTAAGAATATGATGCTTCTAGGAAGCAAATCAGGAAAACAGAGGACTAAAAGGTTGGTGAAAACGTGTCAGTAAAAAGTTGGGTTGTCAGTAATACATTTTCAGATTTACAGAAAAAATAGTGTTCTTGGGTTAGCAACCCTAGCTAGCAAGAATAACGCCACGCATTACACCTGTTAAATAGACATTCAGAATTCCCCTTCCTCCATCCTCTCAAACTTATCCTAGCTACTTTAATCTTTCATAATTTTCAGCTAGTTCTGAAGCTCTACTTCATTTTCCTGCTACTGAGGATGGTGCTCTCCAATATTTACCACCTCTCCAATATATAGCTCCTCTAAGTTGCAGAGTTCTTCTTGTTTTTTTCCTGTGATCTGTATATGTTGTGGTATTCTTTACAGACATAGCTACTCCAAGATCACCCCTAACTAATGCTTCTCCAACCTCTTCTTGAAAAACTTCAGTGATAGAGATTCTACAACTTTACTAGGCAATCTAAAGAAATGGGTGGGCCATTTAATTCATTTTAAGCAGTGCATTCAATATAGGAATCTATAGACTTATCCATTTAGTACCTTTTTAAATGTTACTCATGGGGACTTTGGCAGCTTGCACTGAGCTTTTTATATAGCATTTTTTATCATCAGATTCCAAGCACTTTAAAAACAAGGTAAGAATCTTGTCTCTCTTTTAGAGATGGGAAAAATAAAGGGACAGAGAGCTAGAGACATTTTCTCAAGGTGGGCCAGAGACAAGAAGGAGATCTAGAAAAAGAAACTAGAGTCCTAGCTCCCACTAAAGTGCTTCATTGAGGTCACTGTCTGCCTATACTTGTATGCACTACAATCTTGTATTCTAAAGTCCACCAAAAAGGCTTCTTTTTGTGCTGTGTGATCTTATGACTACAAAGGATGCTAACATCAGTAACCTAAAATATGCAATGTAATCAACTTTGGTATTACAACAGTGCCGCAGAGGCTAAACAGAGGACTTTAAGGGTTATAGATGTAGACTACTCATTGGCCAAGAAGCAAACTCCATAATCTGCAAAATGTTATATGGTGGCTTTGGTGAAAGGTTCTGGTTCATGCTTCTAACTTAAGTTATACAAGAGATCTATCTATCCCTCTCAGGTATTTTACTCCTTGAGCTCCCCAAGTATACACAAGGCACCCCAAAGCTTTATATACTGTTTTTTTTAGAGAGCTCCAATAATCACAAAACACCAAAAACAATCCTGAATTCTTCTTTAAACTTGAGATTGAGCTCTCTCAAGTGGGTTGTTGTACAGGCTTCAACTATTGTTTTAAAGACACTTCCTATATAGATATCTACATAACCACAGAAGCAGAAAGGGATCTTGGAGTCCTAGTGGACTCCAAGATGAACATGAGTCATCAGTGTGATGAAGCCATAAGAAAAGCTAATGGCACTTTATCATGCATCAGCAGATGCATGACAAACAGATTCAAGGAGGTGATACTTCCCCTTTATTGGGCGCTGGTCAGACCGCAGTTGGAGTACTGCGTGCAGTTTTGGGCGCCGCACTTCAAGAGGGATGTGGATAACCTGGAGAGGGTCCAGAGAAGG
>JAGPOW010002067.1:9561279-9590932 GCA_030014935.1 Caiman crocodilus
TTTAGTATCCAGGAGGTTGATGAAGTAGAGTTCATAGGCTCATCTCTGGGAAGTGTTTTGTAAGTTTCCTTTGAGGATCAGGACTGAGAGATTGGAGAGAGAGTGGTTTTCTTGTAAGAAATGTGCCCCCACAGGTAATTGGGTATTTCTTGACTCCCCAGGTATCTCTCTACTTTCATCCCCCTTCTTTCTCTTTCCCCCTCTCCCCCCACCTGGCTCTCACCCATTGACTCCTCAATGTACATTTTCACTGACTACCTGTCTTGTATGCATACCAGCCCAGCCCCTGGCTTCTTTACTTTTCATTCCATCCATACATTTCATTCCATTTCCACACCAACTGCTGAAACTTCCTTAGCCTGGTGAAGGGTTTTTGAACCCGAAAGCTTGCTTAATAACTATTCTCCAACTATTTGGGTTGGTCTAATAAAAGATGTCAAATTCACCCAAGGAAACTTGTCTTCTGTGTTCTTTGGAGCTTCATTTTGCCCATTTTGACCAAAAAAAGGAGGTTCTGATGATCATTAAATTCCATACAACATATCTGGATGTCCCTGCTCAATCATGCAAGTGTTGTTTTTTTTTTCTTTCAAAGTCTTGTTCTAAACTATTCAAGTACAAGTACTTCATTAATTCTATCAACTTAGCAGTATCAGTTCACATTACATTTAGAAGCTTAAACTTTGTCATACTCCTAAAACAAGGATCAAGAGATAAAACTCAGTTGTTGCAAGGTAGATTGAGTTATGGTAATGAAACATAGCAGACAGGAAATGTTTCTTGACTATTTAAAATTATGGCTCAATTTTCCACAGCAATTTAAATCTGCTAGATCAAAAGAGAAAGCTCTTTTTGCAGAAATTTCTAAGACTGCCCAGCTTGCCTACATTTATTTCCTTAGAGCTCAGGTGGTTTGTTGGTTTGGGGTTTTTTTGCATATTCCTTGAGGAAACCATTCTACACCTGTGTTAAATTAATAAGCACATAATAGCAAATAAAGCTGTGCACCTACTTTAGATCTGTTTCCTTTCATACATATCACACTCACACTCATACTCACATAGTGCAAAAATCTTTGAGATGAGAAGAGTCATTTACCTATCACAAGTATAAGTAATTTTGATGTTGCACTCCACAACCAACTTCCTGTGGAGAGCTATATTTCCCCTACTTGAAAGTCATTTGATGAATTTTTCAGAATAATTATATCTCCTGTTTAATTATGTGTGTTTATCTTAAAACAACCAAAATTACAGTATGCAAATCAGTTCTTTCAAGAATTCTCTCTGTGAAACAAATACAAAACTTGAAGGTTTATAGCCTTGTTCATACTGTCTTTTGTCACAGTTCTTAAAGGGACAGGGTACAAATCACAAAAAGGAGACTAGAAAAGAGAAGTAGGTATGTTAAATTCTTTTCTTACCATGTAAGAAGCACATATAAGTAGCACGTCATCCTTTACAAAGTTTTCTGAACCTTAGGGCTTGTCTCTCACTGGACCAGTGAGTCGCTGGACAGGGCTGAGCACACCTTGCCATCCCAAACATTTGGAGTATCTCCAGACCTAGAAGTTAACTAGTAAGATTGCTTCAGGCTCCTCTCTAGCAAACTCATCTCTCTGATGCCATCTGTTGCCATGCTATGGAAATGGTATCTTATGTTCTGCCAGTACCTAAGCATACCTTTTCCTTGCCATCCCACCTAATGAATGTTCTGGTTTCCAATTCATCATTAATATTTGAAACAGCCTCACACGCAACCTTTGTGTGTGCAGTACTTCAAAAGCCAATTATTATTTCATTTTTAGCCACCATTACAAATATGCTCATTTAGACAAATTGAATACCTATGTGAATTGGCCAGCCTCTGTTTCTTTACCATTTTTTAAGGTTTTTTAGATTTATTTCAGAGTCTTTTTAAATGTACAGGATCCTGCAGCCTATACATGGCTTCTCCTCCAAATGAGTCTCTCTCAATAGCCAGCTCCCTTTTTACACACCTAGTTGTGCTACACCCTTCTGCTGAAAGGTATGCATTTTCATTTTTGCCCCTATGCAATATGTCTAGATCTAAGTATGCCCCCTTGCCAAACATCTCTCATGCTCTGTAGTTTTGAGACTTGACATTAAGACACAATCTCTTTGTTCACTTCTTTGAGGAATCTCCAAGCTCAAGTCTCAAAATACAAGCTAGAGAAAATGAACTGAACTAGGATGTGGCCATACCACTCTCCCAAAGTGCCCCACTGAGAATGACAACAAAGTACAGTTAACCTTCATGGTCCCTAATCTGAGAAATACATGCCACAGCTCTGAAATACATGACTGACTCCACATACACTGGGATGTTCAGTGACACAGTTTCATAAGGTCAACCTGAATTCATAATTGTACATAGAGTTGTTTATAGACACATTCCTCAGTTTGTCACATTGAGTAACGGAAGGTCTTTGCAATACTAAATCACAATTAGCCCAAGTATAAAATGCCTTCAGGACATTTAAAATATAACCAATGAATATAGTGCTCCTACAGATAATGAAGGAACTGTTCATGGACATCATTTCTCTACTTAAGAATAAAAAATGTCAACTTATTCATATACTAGTTTATTATGCCTGGATTTATTTTCACTAATTATATGAAAATTTATTATAATTTTCTTCCCCCAGCTGTTGACAACCAAACAGAAAGACATTATAGCAGGTGAACACTGAAAAGAGAACTCCATAAAACCCTGTCATGAATTTACATTTACATTTTACAGCCAACTGTCTATAGAGTCTTATATAAAAGGCATCTTTATATCTACATGTGTATATTTTCAGTCTTCTAAATAGCTTCCTGAATGTAACTTTATTATGCACAACACCAAACTACATTGGTTTCCCTTCTCAAAAAAAATGTCACATAGTAGCACTCTGTTCAAAAAGGAACAAATAATCATTCTGCTGAATTTAATGGAGCCCTTTCTAATAATCTAGTTTCCTTGGACAAACATGGTGTCAGCAACATAGCTCCTTTTGCATAGGAGTACAGTCTTACCAATAGGCTAACAAGCTACAGCTTGTACTCCCTTCTAATTTTTTGGTCCTGTGCTACAGACCATATCCCATTCTCTTTTTTTACTATATTCAAAATGAAAAAATAGTCATTTAAAAAAATGTTGTATGTTAAATATGTAGCTTCTTTACTGGAGGTTCTTATGTAACTTTTCTTTTTCTAATATGCCCTGTCATCTACAACAAATTAGAATTTCATGAGTGAATTTGAAATAATTCAATTAAAAGAAAATAGTTTAATACATTTTCTTTTTATCATGTGTTCAACTTCCCCACAGTCCAACAGTACTATCCAACTTTCACATTCCCCTATCACATAGAAAATTAGCTACTATTTCTAAGTCAGACAAGCTCTTTATGTCATAAATTCTAGATATGATATTATCTCTAGCTGTCATGCAGTTGGTTTCTTTAATGGAATGTAGCTTACTGAACTACCATTACGTGTTATGTGTATATTACAAGGTTCACTCTTAACTTCAAGCAGAACTAATATTCTCCCTCACTTTTTAAAAAAACAAGTGTGAATGATTTTTTTTTCTTTAACATTAAGTAAGGGAAATCTATTTTATCCTTCTAGAGGGAGGCTGGCAGTCCAGCAATTCGGATTAGAATAAGGGTGGGGGGGTGCACAACAAACCAAGAGGAATTCTATTTCTAATTCTTGTCTTATAAATATAATTTTAGATTGGATCATGGTTTTAATTAAAAAAGCAGTAAGAAAAGGTTCCTTTACAGCCCATCCACATATTACCTTGTCTCCCCAAGTTACCCGACGGTGACATTTTAGTAATAGGTGCACAAGAATTAGTATGGCATGTTTTGGAGAGGGATGATCTTGCCTCTGGCAAAGGGCTGGATTAGATGACCTCCAGAGGTTCCATCCAGCCCTACTTTTTAAAAAATATTCTATGATTCTAAGTATTTTGACAACAATTGGCGTTCACTGGTACAGTCATATTACACCCCCACCACAATGGATATTATTGTTCCCTTGAGCTTCCTTCATATATCATCCATCCAAACCTTCTCCCACTTCTTCTAAAGTTGTCTGACTTCCCAAGGAATTTACCATCTTTTTTTATAAGTTTTTGTACAGTGTGTAGCACAACAGGGTCCTATAACAGAAAATAGGAATAAAGAGCAAAGCAATACCTGGTTTGAGGATGATGGAGAATAATTTGACTCTAAAACATGGAATTACAATGTTATGATTTTACAGCTAAAAGATCACATCTAGGCCAAGGCTGCTAAATAGGACAGCTACATAAATACATTTAAGGAAATCATAGTAGTACTATCTACTACTCTATGACTAACTGTATGATAGTTTTCCTAGTGCTTTGAGGCTTTAGGAAGATTCTTGAGAAAGGTCTATTAAAACAGTTATTAGCCTTTCAATACATCTCTCCCCCATCAAAATATGCTTTCTTTTAATTTTATGTTTTATAGTTTTGCTTACTCATATAACATACTTTCCAACAGAGATTCTTGGAGTACCAGACTGTTGTTCATAAAAGTTATAGGTGAACAGTAAAAAGAAGCACAAGATTTGCTAGTCCAATTAATGTCCTCTAACAAATGATCCTACAGTGCAAGGCATTAAGAACAGAAATAGAATTCCTACTTTGTCTTAACATCAACTTTGCAGCTATGCTATGTGTAAAGAATTGTTTCATACCTTTACTATTCTATATCACTTCTCCAGAATCTTGCTCTGAAGCCTCATAGCAGAGGTTTGTTAAATGCTTATTAACCAGATGGGACAGTAACTGATATGGACAGAGAGATTAGCATTTTTCTCAGTTAAAGGAATTCATCTTTATTCTCTCCCTTTTCATTTGCTACTGAAGTTTCCATGTGTATTGGGGCCCTTACCCCATCACTGAGGGAGAGAGGGACCTCAGAGTCAGCTGGCTGGCCCTAGCCACTTGAATAAACTTACAGCAGGAAAAAGGCCTCAAGTAAAACAGCTAGTGCAGGCACTGAATGGCAGGCCTGTGATAGAAGAAGAGAGTCGAACAACTCAGAGAGCTGGGGTAGAGCCAGCAGGGGCAGCTGAACTCCAGGGAAAAGCCAACTCAGATGCCTGACAGAGGAAGGACTCCAGGCTGCAGGGGAGCTGGAAGAAACAATACACAACAAGCAGCAACAGGTAAGTGCCTCAGGCTTTGTGGTATCGCTATTGCAAGATGAGATTAACCCCAGAAGGGGAACCTTTTTTGCAGGGAGCAGATGCTCATGTTTTTGGTTAGCATTTAAACTGGAGGTCTCATTGTGGCTGTAAGGGGAGAACTGGAGGCCACAGAGATGTAGTAAGGGTACACAACACAAAGCTCTCCTAGGGCCTGAAGCCGACTGGGCTGTATGAGGGTAAAAACCCAAATGCTTCAGAAGGAGGGCTGTTGTTTGTCAAAGAACTGGATACCTGGCAGCAAAGACCGTAGTGCCAAACAATAAAGACTGGGGCACAAGCCTAGAGCTTGTGATGGGCAAGACCAAGGGCCAAGGGACCCAGATCCTGTGACGGTCAAAATGGGAGCTGGGGTCCAAAAGCCTAGGGTCCTGGTACAGTGAACCTTGGGTAGGGTTATCATATTTCCAGTTTCAAAGAAGAGGACAGCCATCAGGGTGGCAGACAGGTAATATAATTGTGCTTGGGAAGGCCAGTGATATGCCTGTGCCCCGCCCCCGCCTCTCACTCCCAACCCGCAGCCTCCCTGTCCCTGCTGATACCCCTCACTCCTGACCGACATCTCCCTGGCACTGCCTGTGCCCCATGCTCCTGACCCACAGTCCCTAGCCCCTGGTGCCCCTCACCACCAAGATATAGCCCCCCAGACCTGCTGGTGCCCCTCACTCCTGATCCACAGTCCCCCGCCACCCCTAGCCCTCTTGGTGTCTCTAAATTCTGACCTGCAGTCTCCTGCTCCTCCCAGCCCTGCTGTGTCTCCCTGTCCCACCCCTGCAAGCATAGGCACTAGCCCCAGTGCTGCCAGTCTGGCCATGCAGCTCCCTGCTGCCACCCCAAAGAGCCCCTCGTTGCCCCCTCCCTGTGCTAGAGGGGCAGGTACATCCCCTGCCCTGCTGCAGTCCCAGCTTCCAGACACCATGCTTCCCCCATAACCAGCAGGTCCCTGCTGCCCTCCATGTACCCATCCCTTCTACATACCCCTGCCACAAACACATGCATGCACACACACATATTCCCTCTCTCTCTCTCTCTCACACACACACACCCCTGACAGTCCCCAAGCCCTTTACCCTCCAACCCCAGTTTCCCAAAAACTTACATGAAGGCAGCTGCTGAGGCTGGTCCTATCAATACGTGATGCCCCTGCCTCCAACAAACCTTCCCACATTCCCCCCATCCCCAAGCAGCTCCTTGCTAGGGCAAGATAGGAAGTGCTGGGAAAAACTACAATGCTGAGCAGAGCAAAATCCCAGACATTTTTTGATATCTTAAAAAGCCACCAGGACAACCCTGGGAGGACCCAAAAATAGTACCTGTCTTGGAAAACCCAGACATATGGTAACCCTAACCTTGGGCAGAGGGACTAGCTGAAGTAAGCCTAAACCAGGAGGACTTCAGCCCAGATGAGAGCCTACCACCAAAGAACTCCTTTGCCCTCTAGGGGCAGCCTCCCTGTTAAACAATAACATGAAGATGTAGAAGGCAAGTTAACAGGGTAGGAGCTACCCTACCCTGGGTAGCTACCAGGGTCAGAGGAGGTAGACAATCAGGGGTCCTCGTGGTGGCCAGGAGGTGACTTTGCTGCCCCAGAAATGAGGCATGTTACACCATAAAACAGGGGTTTTTTTATGCTTGTAATTCAGCCTCTTGTTGCTTATCCACTACCATAAACTGGCAGCAATGAAAATGATAATGCCTCAAAGGATTGGGAATGAAGAGCAGAAAGATTTGACTGTGAATAATTAGAAGCTATTTTCAAATCAGTTAAACTTGTCTCCATGGAAGTTTCCCCAATAGTCAAGAGATAGGAAGGGGGGAAAATGAAATACCAGTCACTGAATGTTCTCATTTACCACATGACATAAAATAATCAAGAAGGTAATCTCCCTCTCACTGGGTGCTAATATAGCTGTTGGTTTGGGGGGAGGGGAGGGTTACACAAAAACTACTATGCATAAAATGAAATATTACAATTTTTTCCTCAGGGCTTTACTGCAGACTTCTGTCCATACATTTTAAATCATAATTTGATTGTTCTCAAAGATTTTACAATATCCTTTATTTCTATAAACTGTGTCAAATGTGCAGTGAAAAAAATAACATATTTTACTTGATTTCAAATGATTAAGGAGTTATAAAGAAAATTGTATTACAAAAACACAATAAAAGTAGCATGAATAAAACCGCAAGTTAAACTCAAACTTTTGCAAGACTGAGGCAGGTGAGAACTTCACTAACTTACAGAAGTCTACCATTAATAAACTAGACTCTGCTTCAGAAGAGCAGAAACATCCTTCTGGCAAACCCTGAGGCTACAAGAAAGGTTCTTTCCATGGCACAGAAGGAAGAAATCAACCCTGATGCCAGCAGCCAATATTTTGTAATTCTTCCCATCTCTCCTTTTCTATAGCTATGAAAGCACAACAATTTAAGGTTCATCAACAAAACAACAAAATACTGAAAACCTGTAAAAATTCCCTTCAAGACATTCTACTACCACTTTTACTTCAAGATATATAATTTCTGTAACAAGCAGAGATTTAGGGTGCTTATACATGTGACACGAAGATGATGTACATGTGATGAAAATTTCCCTTTGTGTAGCTTAATGGCATCACACTTTGCATGTATGCGACTTTTGGGGGTTTAAAATTAGTTTTCATTATTACAGACTAAACCACATCCTAATGTAGCTTAGTTTTCAATGTTGCAACTTGTAACAATGAGGTCATAAATCTGTCACGTATAATGGTAATTCTGCATACTTCATTCACTGGGTGTTGCTACAGTTTTTGTGTAGTGACCCCCCTTGTCCAACAGGTGTCACTATAATTTGCATGTAATTAATGTTTTAGGACATCAGGTCTATCTGCACAGCATAACATGAACCAATCTTTTGCCAACCTCTTTTTATTACTTTATTAAACAAATAATTCAAAGAAACTAATCAGTGCTTGTTGTCTCCTATTTCATTTGATGTGGTGGATGTCCAAAAGGCTCTAGGGTGTTCTGGGGGTTTGAAGACCAGGGTGATCCTGGGCTTCTTTGGAGATTGATTAGTGTATGCTGTGTATGTGTTCCCTTCTCCCTTATTGGGGATAAAGCAATGAATGGTGTACTCTGACCCCCTCAACACTATTATAGAAATACCTCAGTGAAGCACTATTGTCAGTGAAGCATACTAGTCTTTTGCTCTGAGCGTTTAACACCCAACAGGAGGTTAATGGGTCCTCAAAGTTCCCTTGCTGTCTGAACAGCTGGCAGCCTTTACAACAATAGGGGAGAACAGGGGAGGTGAGCACTGGCCCTGTTGGATGTGTTCTGCTCTGAGCAATTAACACCCAATTGAAAGTGCAATCGCACAGCTTAGCAGCAGCTTCTTTTTTTTCCAGGCCCATACCCCTCACAAACCAGCCAGCAGGGCATTAACCCAACAAGAGGGTTGCTGGCGTGTAGTGACAATTAGTATCGACTAAAACCTGGCTGATTGGTTTTGAAAACTGCCAATCATTCCGTTGAATTCCTGACTGGTTTCCCCCACTTCTCTTCAGATGCACCCACTGGATGTGGCATGGTCTGGCTATTGCATTCGCTCCCAGGTTGGGGAGTGGGGAATAAAGTCCCCACTGGAGGCTTCCCCACAGTTGGGAGCTGAGGCAATCACTTGGCCACATCTTCTCCCACACTGGCAGGCCACTGAGGAGGAAGTGTGTGGGGGAGGGGGAGGGTGTCAGCTCTACACCCCAATCAGCCTGTGCCTGGCACAGAGAGGAAGTCTGCAGTGGAGGCCACTTTATTTCTCAGTACCTCCTCGGCCAGCCTGCCATCTGAAGAGAGGCCATGGGCAGGTGATCACCCTGGCTGCCAGCTACAGTGAAACTTGCAGTGGGGGCTTTACTCCCCCAACCTAAGCCAGGATCCAGGGCAATTGCCTGGACATGTTGTGTCCGTGAACAGCAGGCCAGCTGTGCAGGAGTATGAGGGAGCATGGGGAGCATGCAGAAGCATGGAGGATACCCTAAGGAAACTGGGACTTTGGGGGGTAATGAAAGCAGAGACCTGAACAGAGACATGGTGACCAATGTCTAGGGATGGAAGGGGAACATTGAACAGTGTATTCTCCTGCTCCACCAGCTCCATGAAGGTAGGGCTGGTGACTGGGGGGGGGGGGGCAGGCTCAGCTGTGCTGACCAGCACTGCTGGGCCAGTGGATGCAGGGAACCCACTCCAGCCTGCCCACGCCCCAGCACAGATTCCCATATCCATGCTGCAGGGAGTGGCTAGGGGATGCCTTGCCTGGTGAGAAACGCAGCAGTAGCTTTCCATCCGCAGCTCTGCACCAGCCCATAATTATCACAGCACAGATGCTCACACTCTTGGATGCAGCCAGTACACAGCTGGGACCAGCACTTTCTCCAGCTGCTAATGAAGTCCCTGAGCTGCTAGACACTCCCTGTGGGAGGGGACTGATTGGGCAGCTCTGCTGGGCCCCTGTTTGTAAGGGTGGTTGTAAAACATGTGTTAATAATTTAAAAATGTAATGAAATTAATGAATTAATAATAGCTGCGAGCTACAGAGATGACTAGTCTGTAGTGGGGATTAGCGGTGTGTGGCAACCCTTGCAGTAATTTACTATAAGATATGAGTGGGGGTGGATTGTTATGTGGTGCCCTCTGCAGTAATTTACTGTGAATAGCACACTGCTAAAACCCAGCATTTCAGTGATGGAAAAATAAACTTCACTGTTTCAATTTAGGGGACATAACCCCGCATTGCAAGTACAAGAGCCCTGAGGCTCATGCTTCCCATGATAGAATACTTTATTTTTGGGTGATGCCCTTCAGTGAGATTAGTTGTAGGCTGAGTCCTGTGCCACAAATGCTAACCTGCAAAGGTGCAGTGTAGTAAACCAGGCACAGGGGCAATTTGTAGGATTACGAACTTACTAAGAAAATATTTACTTAAGATATTAAAACTATATTAGGAAGGAGGAATAATGCCTTATATTTACACTTTTCTTCAAAGCCTATTTATATAAATAAGTTTTCCATTAAAATTCTCCAGAGATAGTTCCATGTTAGTTTTTTTAGAAACTACGCATTTGCTTGTACATGCAACAAAATTGGCCTTTAAAGTGGCTTAATTGCCCTTTTCCACAGCTTTAATGGCATTGCTATTTACACATTTGGCAGCATATTCCAGTGTAATTTTGTGGTGATGTACATGTTTGGCAGCATATTTTGCTTTAAATGACTTTGTAACGTAGCAAGGTAATACCCATCTGAGGTATGTTAGCTTGTTACATAACAAAGTGCAACAGTTCCTTGTGTGCTGGAAGCCAACAGACTGAGGGAAGCTCAGGCTTGGGGATCTTCCAGTGCCCTCTGCACTGTCCCCGCCACCTCCCACCATCAGCACATCCAGCCACCCTCCTGCCACCTTGCCGCTATGCCCTGGGGCATGTCAGCTCATTCCTGAGTGATTCTAGGTGGCAGGGAATGTGCACGAGGCAGTGGAGCCTACTTGCCTCTCCTGCAGCAGGGGGTGGGGGCTTGTTGCCCATGGGCTGAGCAGTCCCTCAGTTGTGGGGAACTCCAGTCCTTCCCTCCACAGTGGTAGTGCCCCTCAGTGGCACCTAACCACTAGCACCTGGCCTGGGTTATCCAAGGGGTACCACCACTGTGAAGGGAAGCACTGGGTCCTTTGCAGGCAGGCTTGACTGAGGGGTGGGGGGGGGGAGAAACAGAAATGAGTAGCCTCATTTTTTTTTCCTTCTGGAGCCTGCCTGCCTGAGCTGCGTAGAGCCTGGTGCTTCCCTTCACAACTGCGGTATCCCCTGGGACCACCTAGGTGGGCTGCTAGCAGGCGGTGCTGCCACCATGGAGGGAAACACCAGGTCCTGAGCAGCTCAGGCAGGCAGGCTCTGGAAGGAAAAAAAAAAAGAAAAGAAACTAGGCTCCTAGCCACTTCCCCGCCCTCTAAGTCGAGCCTGCCTGCATGAGCTGCTGCCAGGTCATGCAGATCCTTAGCTGTGTGGGGCCTGGTGCTTACCTCTGTGGTGGCAGTGTCCCTTGGGACCACCCAGGCCAGGTGCTGGTGGGCAGGTGCTGCCTGAGGGCACTGCCACCTCAGAGCGAAGGACCAGGGTCCCCTGCAGCTCAGGGACTGCTTAGCCCACTGGCAGCAAGCCACCCTGCCCCAACCATGGGAGAGGCAGGTAGGCTCTGGGGGACGAAGAGAAGGATCAGGCCCCTCACTGTTTTTTTTTCTGGTGGAGCCTGGGTGGGTGGGGGTGGACGTGGCTGAGTTGATGGGGGTCCGTGATGCACTGTGACACCACATGATGTCACGGAGGTCCCTAAATTGAAACAGTGGGTTTTTAAACAACACAATTAAAAACCCACCAATTAAAAATCCACCATTTCAATTTAGGGAGAACTAAACTCCTGTCATGTGTATAAGCACCCCATGATTATTCTAACACACAAAATCCATAAATGTGTGTTTAGGCTATATTTATGCAGATTGTGAAGAAAATTGAAAATAATTTTAAGAAGCTATTAAACTATCGTATTACAGAAAAAAGTGTTAAAATCGAGGCAGTTTCATTTCAGAAAGAGTTCTCTCAATACCCTCTAGAATTGCAGGACAAAACACAAAGGCAGACACTTTATTTTCTTATTTACCTCACTTCAGAAGTTTTAAACAAAAGCTTCCTAAACATTTTGGACTCCGAAATCATAATGATAAACTTCTACACATATCTCTTAGCAAAAGAGGCTATCACAAATGTGTCATCAGCAGAAAGGCTACAGCCTAAAAATCTTATACACACTGATATCCCAGGGCAAAATGAAACAGATGGCCTACAGATTAAAGAAACTACATCAACTCAGGGAAATAACAGCCATTTTATTAATGTAACAATAATGCTGTGGGCATCTTCTCTACAGCATAAAATCTTTTACAGCCAGGTCAGTGAAACACTTAAATGTGTGCTTAATTTTAAGTACACAATTAATCAATAACCTATAGAGCAAATTTTAACTTCATGATATACTTACACACATGTTTAAGTGCATTGCTTAAGTGAGGGTCCTAATGCACAGCTCCCTCAGAAAGAAGAAAAAATGTACTTGATTATGAATTATTATCCATGTTACAGCCACCTACCATTATCTGAGGCTAGGTCAAAAAACGAAAGGTGAGAACAGAAAATTTTACTGATTGAGACAGGTGAAATTTTAGTTAGACATATTACTGGATTTGTCAGGCAAGTGGATTATTGTTCTTATGCACAGCACGTACAATGAGCAACTGGTGCCTCCTGAAGGTGTGGGGGGCACCTGCAGTGGCCCTGTCAGGGGGAGCACCAGCCCTGCCAACAGCATCAGTGTCCGCTATTGGGGGGGGAACTGACCCTGTCGGGGAGGGGGGGCACCCCCTTGCACCCCCACCAGAGCCTCAAAAAATTATGCAAATGCAAGTTAAGTATACAAGTAAGGGACTGCAGAATCCGGGCCATTATTTGCCTAGGAAATGCTAACCTCAACTTTGCAGAACTATTCAGAGTCACCGAAAGATAAAACTATAAAAATACATTGCAAAAATTAACCCTTTAAAATGGTAACTAAATCCAACAAATTGTATGGATAAACTGCAGGAATAATGGGATGGAGAGGGAATGATAACATTATGGAACCAATAGCGGCTTCAGTAATAAACAATTAAGTCCTTTTCTAAGAGATGGGAGAACTAGATAAATGGTGTGGAATTGCAGTTGTGCAAGAACTCTACAATACTCAAACCAACTATATACTGAGAATGAAGAATGATGTATCCATGGTGAATAACCCTTCTTTCCAGTGACTCTTGCTTGCTCTCCCCCCCACTCCCTACATTTAGCAGTGATTCAATCTGAGTGATTCAATGCAAAATGTAAGAGATGGGAAATTAACTGCAGTTTCTTTAAAAAAAGAAAAAGCCTAGGGGGCTAATGAGCCATTATGATAAAAGCTGAATAAGCTGGGCTCCTGAAAAGAAATTGGAGGTGTGCTTTAGATATGCATGAAGACGATCAAAAAGCCATTTCACATAGATTGGTATGTGCAAGTAGGGCATTTTGTTTAATCCTTTCTAACTATACAACTTAAACTAAGCAAACCTTTAATTTGACTTTCTAAAGTATTAAGCAATTTAACCTTGAAGATTTCTAAGACCTGGGCCAAATACTTTTCCTGAAGCCATTTTAAAGGTAGTTTCTAAAACCCACATACTCAGTTATTAAATGCCCTCTTCCCCCCATAAAAAGTCTCTGTACCATCAAGTTCAGAAAAAGTACTGATTCTTTTATTTATTTATTTTTTTTACATGTATGAGAAAGGGAGAGAATCAGAGTGAATCCTTATACATCTTAAGACTTGGATGCCTTATTCAGTATTCTAATACTTAAGTATGAACTAATTCTTCACAGGCAACAGCTTTATTGGGATTCTACATCTTCTCTTATTTAACTACAAAGCTACTTTAGGTACCTGAGAACTGAAGAACATTGCTTTAAAAAATTCAAATGCACATACAGAAATTATATTTCAATTTGAAAGCAGTGCCCTTATGGTATCTATCTGTCCCTCCCTCTCTTTCTCATTCTATGGTGCCAAGATACATTATTCCACTACTTAAGCCTCCTCTAAGCTAATGCATATGCAAGATGCAAAACTGGTTTCTCTAATGTTTTCCTTCATGAGCATTTTCATATTCTTATATCTACTTAATACACATACAGTGTGACATGGCAATCCATCAGTACCATATTCCCACTTATAAGAACTTGATTTAGCACTGTGCCTTGTGATCAATGCTAGTTCTTAACTTGCAAATGAACTAATATGAATTAAGCAGCTCTACAGAAGTTTCTGCTTTTGGTGTTAGAAGATAGAACTTTAAGCAGGGTTATCATATTTCCAATTCCAAAAGAGAGGACCGTGTTGCACACACGTGGGGTGGAGGGGTATATGTTTGTGAGGTGCAGTGATGTGTCAGTGCCCTGGCCCTGTCCATTCCATTGCCCCTCACTTACAAGCCACATCCCTCTCCAACCCTGCCGCTGCCCTTCACTCCTGACCCAGAGACTCCAGGCCCTGCCAGTGCACCTCGCTCCCAACTTACCCTGCCCCCCTGGTCCATACTGGTGCCCCTCACTCCCAACCTTCAGCCCTCCGTCCTTGCTGGTTCCCCACACTCTGGACCCGCAGGCCCCTGCCCTGCACTCCTTGTCCACAGTCCCCTGCTCCCCACACCTAGCTCGTTACTTCCAAGCCACAGCCCCCTGCTCCCTCAGGCTCTCAGCTGCCTCTCCCCTGCAAGCTTTTTGCCTATAGTGGGCTGCTGCGTACAACCGAGTCCCCTCCACAACTTGTACTCCCACATCCCATGGTGATCAGATGCTGCTGCAAGAGGAATAGATATAAAAAGACATGTGCTAGGACTCTGGAGGTGCTTTCTCTGCTACAGCAGAAAAACTAAACTGAACTTCGTAGGTGCTGGGATCCTGGGGACATCTTCTCTGTTACCAGGTCATGGGGAGGTAGGGAACATGCAGCTCCCAGATGCCCTGAAGCCCCCCCTCACCTCCTTTGCCCTGCTATAGCCCCAAAGCCACCTTACACCTGCCCCCCTCACACAGCTGAGCTGACCAAAATCCCAGGCATTTGATCTTATTTAAAATAAAAAAAAAAAAAACCAAAAAACTACCTGGACAGAGATGGGAGGATCTGAAAAGAGAACATGTCTGGGAAAACCTGGGTGCATAGTAACCCTAGTTTAGGATTTGAAATGAATTCTGAAAGATCTGGGAGTTTGCAATGTAAATAATGGGTATAGGAAACAAAATGAGTAAATAAAACCGATGTTGAATAAATGTTGGCAATCTAATAGGGATACTTTTTCCTTTTTTTGTTTTTTTTTTGTTTTGTTTTGTTTCTTAAGTGGCCTTTTGCATTGCAATGTGAGGCTATCAGATAAAATCCTTATTTAAGCTATATGATGTTAGGATACAGTTACAGGTTACCTTTCAAACATTTTAAATCTCTAGAATGTTATGCCATTATACAGTTAAAAGAGTTTTAGAGCAGTCACAGGTTTATATTTAATGCTGTCCCAGATCTGCAAACTGTGACCTGCCACTAGAGGGCCTAGTGAGCAGGGGTGTGGACAAGAGCCGTGACTCCATCCCTCCTCTGGGGAAGGACAGGATGGGGGAAAGTGGCATGTAGTTCAGAGGCAGAGAAACCACTGTAGGGGTTGTGGTTTCCCTCACTCCACAACCAGCCAGAACCATAGGTGGAAGGGGAAAAGTTTTGAAAAAACTAATACATGACCAAAATCTTACACATCTCACTGAATGGGGATTGGGTTGGTAGGGAACAGGCTGGGTTAGTAATCATATCAGGGCACAGCGAAGACCCAGCGAGCTTGCTGCATGCCACACCAGATTAGGAGTTGGGTTTCCACCCTTACCAAGGCAGATCTCAAATCCAGTAGGCTAACTGCATGCATACCACATCAAGACAGAACTGAGAACCAGCATAGAATTGTTTCCAATCTCTGACCCATTCTTTTCACAGAGGTAAGTAGTACAATTGAAGAAAGTGATTCTTCCCCTCTATTCAGCACATCTGGAGTACTTTGTCCAGTTAAGGGCCCCCCCACTTTGTCCCCCCACTGGAAAGGAGGTGGCCAAATTGGAGAGAGTTCAGCAGAGGGCAATAAAAGTGGTAAGGGGGCTGGGGCACATGACTTCTGAGGAGAGGCTGAGAGAACTGGGCTTATTTAGCCTGGAGAGGCCTGAGGGGGGGATTTAATAGGATCCTTTAAATACCTGATGTGTGATTCCAAAGAAAATAGAGCTAGACAGGGGGTGGGCAAAAAAACATCTGCAAAACACATCCAGGCCACCAAGCACTTTCATTTGGCCTGCAGGACCCCCTAATAAATTGTACCCAGCTCAGCTCTTCTGCCCACATGTACCCCAAAAGCATACCTTACTGCCTGGCTCCCACCCTAGTTCTCAGAAGGACCCAGCCAGCCAGTATACAGCTTCCAGGCAGGGCTGCTGCTGCTGCCACAGCCCCCAAGACCTGCTAACTTTCCTAGTCTGCTGGCTCTGGGCATCAGGTAGGGAAACAGCAGGGACAAGACTGGAGCTGGGAGGAAGTCTGGAGAGTGTGGCTGGGGCTGGTGGCAGCACAGAGCCCATGCCCAGGGAGAAAGGGGTGGTGACAGCACTGAGCTGGGGTGGATAACATGTGGGTGTTTGGGAGAGTAGAGGGTGTGGGGTTCCTCATATGTTGCCTATGGCATGTAGCCCTAGCAAGTGGTGGCAGCAGCAGAAGGAGGGATGCTCAGGGTGCAGGCACTCAGCAGAGTGCGGCTTTGGCCAGCGCTGCACATTGCAGCGAGGGGCACAGCCTCCACCAGTCTTCCTGTATCACCAGTGCTCTCCACCGCTCATGCGCAGCCCCTGCACTCACATAGAGCAGGAAACGAAGCCCCATGGCAGAAAGCACTGGTAATACAGGCAACCCAGCAAAGGGTACATCCCTTGCTGCAATGTGTAGTGCTAGTTGGAGTCATGCCTTCCTGGGCCCCTGGGCCCTGAACACCCTGCCTATTGCTGTGTCATAGAGGAAATGCAGGGGGGTCCCCATGCCCCCTCCAACCTCCCTCACACCCTGCCCTCACAACCCCCCACCATACCCCATGTTCCCTCCTAACACAACCACACACCCTACTGCATACCCCAAACCCCACCACACCACCCAGCACACATACACACACACGTATCTCCCCCCACACTATACAAAACTAAGAATTTATTTTTGAGTTATGTTGTAATCACCTCCATATATGCCATGCAAACAAATCATGACAAAAAATATTTTTTGTATATAATTAAATTATGTTATATTACATGTTTGAATTCCAGTGTATGACTTGGTTATTTTCTGGTTCTGGGATGGCACCCTCCCTTCCCCCCATACCCTAAGAAGTGTTTCTGGGGAGTAAGGGGAAGGACTTCCAGTGGCAGAGGCCACAGATTAGGGGATGGGACTTCCAGTCCCAAGATGGCAGCAAGCGGGGAGTGCAACTGCCAAGGAGTGGGACTACCCATGCAGCCCTTGACAGCACACCAAAATTTGTTAAGTGGCCCTGCACCTGAAATAATTGCCTGCCCAAGAGCTAGACTGTTCTTAGGTAGATAATAGGAGCAACAATCTCAAGTTTCAGCAAGGAAAGTTTAGGTTAGGTATTAGGAAAAACTTTCACTTAGGAGGGTAGTAAAACACTGAAATAAGTTACTCAGATGTGGTAGAATCTCTATCCTTGGAGGTTCCTAAGATTCACTTAGACAAAGCCTTGTTTGGGATGATAATTGGGGATGGGCCTACTTTGAGCAGGGGGTTGGACTAGATGACCTCCTGAGGTCCCTTCTAACCCAAATTTTCTATGATTCTATGATTATTGCTGTTTGCACAGGGATGCCAGAGCTAGTAGCAAACTGGTAAGCTGCACCTGGATACTCAGAGTGGTCAGGGTATGCTAGGATCACAACCCCAAGGAGCAGGAGAAGGTATTGGCTTGGGGCCAGAACAATTCCCAGAGTAGTAGAGTTCAGTAGGGATGAAAATTAAAGGGCTAGGACTGGTGCATCCTGGGCTGTTGAGGGAATGAAAACAGAGCATTTTATCTCCCTGGAGCTAACTTAAAACATCTTAGAATGATCTGGGTAAAACAGATCAAAGATATCCCTCACCTGTGGCATAACTATAAAATGTTTAGAGGGTACTTTGGCACTGCTTAACACTCTTTAATGGGTGAATGCTTCCACTGTAAGTGCCTTTATGATGGTATCAGGTAACTGGTAACACTACCCTTACCTAAATAAGGAATATGGAATTGAGGCTTAAATGGGCCAACTATATAAAGTTCTCAGATATTATAAAATTTTTGTGAAAGGAATAAACCACATATAATAAAAGAAAAACCTTTCATATCTCAGCATAGAAACAATAGTCATTTTCATAAATTAAATGCTTTTTAAATTATTTCCCAGAATAAATGTGTATGAAATGCAAATTATGAAGAACATAGAAATTCGAAATTTCTAAGAAGATGGAAAACCATACAATGTATGCCTGTTGATTCAAATCAACCCTTAATATCAAAGGAGTGAAGAGATGAATAATTATTTTAGGGAAAACGGAACATTTGTCCTCATGCTACATTTAAGTAAAATAGAAAAAGGGATTAAACAGAAAAACAGTTTGGAAGTTAACAATGTGCCAATATCTGCTTTTATTTGTATCAGTACAGCTTCTAAAGTCCTTGGAGCTACACCAGAGTGGCAACAGAGTTTGTATGCAATATCATCAAAGGCTTCATAGCTGGCATCTGAAAGGTTCAATTCTAATGTTTAGTTACAACTTTCCAAGTAGTTAAAAACCTTGTAGGTAAGTTGTCATATTAAAAAGTGAAACTTTTTTTTCATTCCCTCACATGCACACAGTGTTATCACTGTGGAACAGCAGTGTCATCCAGTGGTCTGACAGGTTAAAACATACTGTGCATTTCTTAAGTAATCTCCCAGGTATATCCTAAATCTCACTTTCTGTTTATAAGATAGTAGTCGATGTGAATTAACACAAGCTATGGTACCTGCTTATACAATATTTAGTTTATAGCTTAAATTACTTAAGTCAGCCTGAGATATTTTAGCATTAAAATAAGAAAGCCACAAGAGGTTTTTTTAGTAGTTGCTATAAATTAAGTTTCAAAAAAATAAGTTAATGTGCCTAGAGACAGGAAAATGATAGTAGCTAGCAAGACATTAATGTTACACACATTACAATAGTTTGCAGACCAAATTATAATATATACACAATCTCCATGCAGTTCTAACTACCAAGTGCCAATCATACAAGTATGACCTATCAAAATTAAAACATGGATTAAGTCAGGTATCAGTATTATCCAGGTTTTTCCAAATATCCCATATAGCAATGGGAAAAAAAAATGAAGGGAGAAAATTTCATTAGTTATTTTGTTAGTGAGCAGTGCTAGCAGTTTCCATAGGCATTGGTTCACATTCTTGTACCAAAGCAGCATGCCTCCTCATTGTTTCCTCCAGAAACAGATGCTCTCTCACATTGAAGAATCACGGTGTTAAAATACTTACTGCCCCTAGACAGTGGAGTATTGTAAAGGATTCTTCCTTTCAATATGATTTCTGAAACAGTAGATACCAGGGTAATCCCCTTTCCCCCACACACTTTTGATTAAGTTATTGCCCTTTTGTGATGAGCAAGGCCCAAAAATTTAATGGGAAATTAGCAGGTTTCAAATGAGTGCCAATGCTGGGCAAGAAAAATACACATTTAGAATATTTTCATTTAGAATAGCATTGATTACACAGAGGTACAAATTAACAAGCTTACATAATATAGGATAGGAGTTTCACACATCACTTAAACTAACTCACAAATAGCATTCAATAGGTGATTGAGTACTTCTTAATTTTGGGAGCCAGGTGCAGAGGAACAAAGTACATAGGAACATTACTCTTATCTATGTTTGCTAAAGCAGTGATTAGATGGCTGATAATTTCAAATCATTGTTCCAGTCATTTATTATGTTAACTTACTCTACCACTAAGACTGACAGACAAGACAAAAGTAACTTTCATAACCAACTCACAGGTGAGGTTAAGTCTATCCCTTCTCACCATGAACCATTGTTCCAAAGGGATTTGAATACCATTTCTGATCTAAAACTGGCAAAAATGAGGGCACTGTGGGACAGCTGGAATTAGGTATACCTCTGTTTGTTAATGCATAGTGTCATCTCTCCTTTTGCATTTCAGATACTCATCATTATTGCTTCTCGATTTAGAAGCCTACATATAGTCAGAAGGGAGCACTACTATTCAGTGACCAGAGGTTAAAAAAGGAAAAAGATTGTATTATAAGTTGTCAAATCCTTCCATGACCATGATGTAAAACTTGAAGACATCTGTCTTTTTGAAGCTGACATTGTTATCAGTTTTCATAGAGACAAAGAGCTCTCCTCTACCCTAGGTGGTCAATGAGAGGGGCAAGGATATGCCAACAACAGTAGATGAGGGCAGCGGGGGGTGCAGCAGTATGGGTGAGGCAGAAGGGAAGTCTTAGCTGCCTTGGTCACTGCTCAAGCTCAGCCATGTCAGTTCTCTCATGGCTGAGCTTCCTCAGAGTGGATCCTGGTGTCCTGTTCACATTTCCTGCCTTGCTCCCCATACATATGTATTGAAAGAAGGGCACAGTTTCAGGGAGGGGAGGATAGAATCAGGGAGGGGAGGACCAGGGAAACACCATTCTTCTTGGCCCACTCATTGCACACCCGCAGATTCACTGCTGGGTGCAGTGCTGCACTGTCCAGCTCCTGTGACTCCAGAGAACTGGGAAAGCACTATTCTGTATGCTCCACTCCCTCTCCCCTCTCCCCCAGTATACTCACTGCCCAGTTCCTATGACAAGGCAGGGGTAGCAAAGAGATTCTTCTGCCATGACAAAACCTCCTGGAGGGGGTAGGATTCTGATGCCCCCTTATGGTTGGTGCCTGAGGCAAGTGCTCTGCTGCCCCTACCCTAGTTACTGAGTTTCCAAGCATCTAGCAAAAACACACAAGGTCTACCACACACAATGTGTATTCGATCATTCTGATGTCACTCACTGAGTTTTGTTTCATGGGATTTCTCCCTGATAGTGTCAAAGCTGCCTGGGTCACCCTGAGTCAAGTCAATATAATTTTAATAGATGATATGAAAATTATGCTGTGTATCAGAGGCAAACATTGAAGCCTGCTGCCAGAAAGATGCAACTGAATTCAAGTGCCTACAAGGAACATTCAGGACAAATTCTAAACAGGACTTCAATGCTTCTTATGCAGAGCTGGCTGCCGAGGCTGGTGCAATACAGCTCTTCTCCAGCTGACAGAATTGTATAACGGATGTATAACTACTGAAAGGACAACTGCTCTAGCAGCAGCTGCACTGATTGCTGTCAAGGAGATGAAGACACTGTAATCTGCTATTGACCATACAACTGAGAAACTACCGGGGTTGCCCTGTCTTTATTCTCACATGCATTAAAAGAGTGACTTCCACAAACTGGGAGTCATTTTGCACAGGTTGCCAATACTGTTTGTTTGGAATGAAGTGATGTGAATTTGTAGATATAAAATGTGTTACAGGACACTGACATTCTCTATATAAGAGTTAAAAAAAAAAATCAGAGTGCATCTCTCCTGGAGACAGAGGAAGATTGCACCATTGTTTCATGTGGGATACTGGGCCAATGACATACTCCCACCAATCACAGATGGATGATTCAGGCCCAAAGTGTAGGAAAGTGATGTCTCCCAATCTTGCCTATACATTTGCATTTACTGCAATTACAAAGGGGGTAAAATAAAGAAAAAGAGACGCATGTCTTTTGATCCCACCAAATATGACATTATTTGAGGAGAGGCCTATATTTTCCTATTTTAAATTTAAAATTCATTTCTGCCTTAACTTTCTATTTCTTTCCTAATATACAGTTACTTTCAAAACTTTCCAGAGCACATAATGTTGAGTGTGTATGTAGTAATGCCTTCACCCTTGAAAATTTGTATGATTCCTTTGATAAAAACAGTATCTGTTAATATAAATTCTGCACCTGTTCTACTTGTTCTCTGAGTGTTATAGATCAAAACCCATTGTGGCTATGTAATAAAATGGTTTCCTCTTCAACTAACGTGTATATCCAGAATTCAAAATCTGACTCAGCAAGCCACAATGAAGACCTTCAGACACTGAAAATAAAAAGAATACACTAATGTCTGCTTCCTGCAGCCATTCTAAATTAAAGAAAGGGAGAGGTATAAATAGAGAATGTAGGAGCTCCCCACAGGATCCCAAAACTCCAACTTTCCAACCAAAGAGGGCACAATGCTGTATACAGGGTATTAAAAGCAAAATACAACAGGGAACAGCTCCATTTTGGGCATGAAATATTAAATACAAAATATCTTGAACTCCATGCACTCCCAACTGGCAAGTGATATATGAAAAAGAATGTAGAGGAAGATATAATTGAGGAAGATGTATAGACTTGAAGGGAATTTATGATCAGTACCAAGTACATAAAAATGATAAAGTATGATTGAAATAGAAGCAAAAAAAAAAATTAAGAATGAATGAACAAAAATGAATTATAAAATGTAAAAGTTAACATTTTTTTAAATACTCTGGGGAGGTGGGGGGTTGTTCATATCAAAAGGCGCTTTAAGAGGGGGGATTAAAAATCTTTAAGGTGATTTCTAGAATCTCAAACTATTTCCTTTCATGTAAATATGATTATATCAATAATGTTGAGAGACAACAAGAGATCATATTGAGGCACATGATCTTGCAGTGGTATCTGGATCTGGAATACAATCTTGCAATGGAACAAGGACAAATAGATCTAAAAAAAATATCGCATTTTATAATTTGCTCACCAGCAGATCTAGCAAGAATCAAGAAAATATAATATCATATTAATAGACTTTAATAAGGCGGCAAACAGAATTGAAATTTCAGCTGATATACATCATGATAAAACATTCAATTGAGAATAAGTGTACATGTAAACCTTTTAAAGACCTACAACCATCAGGGACATTTTTGTGAGCTTCATTAATAACTGATCTAGTATCAACTACAACTTTGCCCAGTTCAAAACTAGGTTTCCCGTTTTCTATAATCCACAGATATTTTCCCCAAAAGACATTACAATCTAAATACTGTATTTACTGGATTCCAGGAAAATGCTTTTTTCCCCAGTTCAGCATCAGGAAAAGAAAGCCTCAGCTTAGAAATGAATATTGGGTTAAAACACTGTACCTGCAGGGATCCACTTGGTGAAGCAGGAGGCAGTGTGGAAGAACCCAGCAATGAGGTACCCAACACAGCAGTGGCACATGGTAGGCAAGGGACCCAGCAGCGATGCAAGTGGTGGCAAGGCACATAGCAGAGAGGCAGGCCTGCGGGGCATGTGGAACATGGCCCTATCACCACTGACCAGTGAAAATATACATTTTTAGATAAACAGGAATTTAAAATTTGAAAGGCAAATGACACCGGATAAACCCTCAGTATCATCATGACAAATTAAATAGGGAAAAAAAGGAAGAAGGGGTCCAAAGATACTGAAAGGAATGAAGTAAAAGATGAAAGCAGTGAAGCAAGGGAAGAAAGCGGTACAGAGCAAGCATGAGGATGCATGCAAAAAATGACCCATCTTAAGCTGTGGATCCAAGGAAGAAGTAGAACTCACTACAGTTTTCTGTACAGAACCTTATATAGGTTATGGTAATATTTGTTTAGTTTATGCCTTATTAATTTTGTCAGTGGGTCTGTTTATTATAAATAACTTATTTAAATTTTTCTGTTATCTAATCATTGGGAAGGTGTCTTTAATTCTTCATCAATACAGGGTATGTTTACACATGCATGACTACATGTGCATTTACACTGGCCTAAATTTACTGCACAGTAAGTGTTATGGTGCAGTAAGGCATCTACATGTGCTTTACTGAACAGTAACTAACCGGGAATAAATTTGATACCTGCATGATGCCGGTATCAAATTTATACTCAGGTTGGCATAAGTTCCCATATTTACTGCGCAATATGAGCATGCATGTGTTGACACATGCGCATACTGCATAGTAATTTCAGCTACTTTGTAGTAAATGTGCACATGTAGACACGCCCACTGTGTAAGGAATAGTTGTTGAATACAAGCAGAGGAAAGAGGACAAGAAAACAATTATAACAATACTGAACATAATAAGTAATTAGTGACAACGTACAAGCCTAATCAGCGTAAAGATTTTTTTCTAAGTATGGACAGCAAGACAACTTGATTTGATAAGTTAATTTGGCCAAAAACTTGAAAACATGCTTGCAAAGATTTTCTTCCTTTCAATCTTTCTAAAAGAAAGCAGGAGAGGGGCAGTTTTTAAGAAAAGAGAACTGTTTTTTGTAAACAAATGTTGGCAATTACCTGCCACTGATGAACATGAAAGATTCAAGTTCCAAATTCTTCAAATGGCAAGTATTTATTTAAGTACTTACACTTAAAAGCTTTTATATACTTTAAAATTTGTGTTCAAGTCATCACTTTAAACAATAGTAAAATGATGGGTAGGTGAGTTGGCCATGAGCCCCAGGTGCTGCCTGATGCAGAATGGAGCAAAGGGGGTACACTTTAACCTCCAGTCTACTGTCCTCTTCTCCCCCAACCACCCTACACTTTCCCTGTAGTAGCCCCAGCTCCAGCTCCAGCAGCAAGGAAAGCAGAGAAGTGGTAGCTGCACACCTCATAAGACCATGACTGGAGGTTTATTTTTGTGGGGGAGATGCCATCTCTTTTTGTTGCTGCTGAAAACCAGCTTTTGTTGGCTACTCAACATGCATGTCAGAATCAAGAAAAAGGTGATATTTTCCCCAGTATCAGTGAATCTCTGTATGCTGCTCCTTCAAGCAACTAGATTAGCAGAAAATAGGTATGCCCAGGACTCTGGTTTATGAAAGCTCCATTCCCCTGACCACCCATGTTCCCTGTCATCTCTACTGGAACTCTAGGATGTGTGGAAAGGCTGTACTCAGAAGAACAGCAATGTTTCTACTTTTGGTACCCCCATCTTTGTGCCTGAAATCTTGTTTAACTTCTCTCCCTGCTACAGTAAAAGCTCTGTTATCCAGCATGAATGGGAAATGGGGGGTGCCAGTAATCTAAAAATGCCAGTTGTTTGAGGCAGGAGTTTTTGGACAGATGTGGAGTGGTGGGGGGTGGGAGTGGCAGTGGCTGCACATGGAGCAAGATGTCAGGAGGTGGTGGCAGCCACACACGAAGTAGCAGCAGCACAGGGTGGTACATGATGGTGGTAGCTGCTGTGTGGAGCCAGCTGGCCAGAAATTCCAGCTAATAGAGCATGCCGGTTACTAAAATGTTGGTTAACACAGCTTTTACTGTATATAGTTGGTCCAAAGGAAGCAATTTCACCAAAATCAACTTGCTTCTTGCATATTTCTTGGACTACTATGCTACAACAACATTTCTTTTGTTGCTGAGCATTTTAAGAAGAGGATGGCTTACCTGACTGGTCAAGTATGGCTCATCTCAGACAGAAATAAAAACCTACCTGAAAGCACTCCAAAACCCTATATATGATTTCATTTGCCCCTCCAACAATCATTCCATCTCCCATCTCCTTTTCACATCTAACCTCTGAACAAGTTGCTCATACATGGTGCCTATATTTCTCTCACCTCCATATCTGTCCAAAGTGCTTTAAGTCAATATCAACCCCTTCAACTCTGTTGAAATTTCACGTACTCAAATCTGCCTTTTTGGCCAAAGAAAGGTAGCTGGATTTTCAGAAACTAGGATGAATTCTATGACTGTCTGGAAAAGCTAGACTTCCCACCCACTTGATTGTGCCTCGTAGTCAACACTCTCTATAGTTGCAGTTTCCTGCATCTTGTGTGCGCTCCACCTTGTGCATGCCTGTGTTCTGCCTATACTTGTACATAGCTAATAGGTTATTGTTCTGCTGACAATGCAAGACAAACTGTTTTTATTTTCATTTACTGTTGGATAATTAACTGGCCCATAAAAACATCACCAAAAATATACTGAAAGGCCTTAAGAAAAATGTTTTTGCGCGTTTATGAAAAAGTGTTTCCATTTCTGTCATGGTTCACTGCTTCAGTTGTTCCAATGATGGTTTTTTTGTTTTTTTTTTTACAGCAATTTTATTTTTCAAAAAGAAAAGATCTTTAATTTGCTGGTTTGTGCTCAGTATGAATGGAAGTGGTAGACACGTTTACCAGCTACACTCACCAAAGATACTATTAGGCAATTACAAACGTTAGAATCCAACCCAAGGCTCTACTGAGTGAACTAAAAAATTATTAAATGTATTATACAACGACTATCTTTGGGTTGCAGATTGGCAGGGAGTTTCCCAAAGGGAAAAGCTGTAATAAACATGTCTATAAACAAAGACACTCTTCTGATAAAATTTTGAAAATATTTCAATGAAATTGTATATGGTCATGAAGATTTCTGCGTTGGATTATTCCCCTTCCTCCTTCCTGTTAGAACCTGCTCTCCCTGAGTATATGGAAGCAAGTGGCAAATTTGAAAACACTGACTTTCAAATAAACAATATAGTTTTCTATAGACATAGTTCGTCCAGAATTGATGCATTTATCTTTTTGAAGTGCTGCAGAGTTAAGCACAGGTACTCCATAAGCACACTTCTAAATAACACTTTTATACCTACTTACATATAGTACAAACTATACATAACATTAGTCCAAAGACAAAAAGGCTCTTAATTTACCACATAGGTTCACTGGACTTGGTCCCAGCAGAGTCAACATCCTTTCAAACTGTGGTGACCCCGCAGTTCAGAACTGCTCTGTATATGTATGTAATCTAGATACTCCACACAAAGGATCCATGTGCTAATTAGCCCCCACCTATGACTGGAACTGGGTGTTTTTATCACAACTCCTGGGATCCTCCAAAATATATATATGCAGATGAGGAACGGGGCAATCTAACTCTACCTCATGGAGGGAAAGGCCATACTAAGCATGTGCTACAGGCTGTGAGAGTATAACTAACAACCCTAATTCTGTCAGCCATACTTGTCACTGAGAACATTACTTTTCAAGTTGATTGAAAACTGATCCAGATCCATCAAAATCAGCTGAGTAACATTGGCATAACTAAAGTAACATAGTAGCAAGTAACAGAACTAATGGAGTTATGAGCAGCTGTGGCAGTACCTCACTACAAGGAGCATAATCTTTCAGCAAACATTGGGGTGATTGGTGAATCCACAGATGTCTGAGGAGGCCTATCCAGAACCCACACATTTTACTGCAGACATGACAAATAATCCCATGAGGAAGGAGGTTTTCATAATGTCAGATCACAGCTCTTTCCCTTTGTGTATCTATTTACTTTCACAGGGAAGTGATTCTGTTCAAGTGACCTTGTTGCATCCTCCCAGTGCTATTGGGGGTAATTCAGTGCTGAAGTCTCCCAAACATTGATGTTAATATCACATTTCTTCTGACTGGCCTTCAACATGTACTTGAGTCTCTTCTTTTGCCCACACCTAGAGCAGTGACCATCAGTGAGCTGCAAGTATAGGACCTTATACTTGCCAGTTGTCAGGCAACCTTATGATATATCCTGTCCAGCAGAGCTGGGGTTGTATAAACATGGCTTAAATGCTGCTAGAAATAGTGTTATATTCTCACTAAGAAACTATTGAGAGAAAAAGTGGCTAGATAAATTCTATTATAATGGGTTGTACTTAAATTTACTGTTTATGGATTTTCTTGGGTTTGAGCTACACAGATATGCATTAGAAGTGGCTTTTAAAACATTTAAAAACATACCATTATGGGAATTGGGCAGATATACACTCCACCTCAGGAAGTAGAGATCTTAGTGTCACTTTCAGTCTTGGTTTCCTGAACTCTTGCAGAATGACATTGCAGCAATTTGTTCCCACAGATTTTTCTGGGCTTAGTTTCCAGTAATCTGCAAAGTAGGCTGTTGCAATTCAATTTCATTCCTAGAGACAGCCTTCCACCTACCTACCTACCTGAGTGAACAGTGCCTTCAAGCACTACCTGTGTTCTCAATTTCAAGGTGGAAAACTGTTCCAATCTGTCCATTCTTGCTACTCCTCAGTCCCATTCCCCAGCCTACCCACTGATTATTTCTAGGGTTGCTCGGGGAAAGTAAGCAAGTAACAAGCAAGAAAGCAGTTACTGTTGGGTACTCCACAAAGATCCTTTGCTCAGCAAATCTTGTCTGTGAGAAAATACAGCTATTACAGTGAATCTCTTTTGACTGTCACACTGAAGATTTTCATCACTAATCACCTGCAGTATGACTAGCTAGTGGTTGGTTTCTGGAAACAAACACATCCCACACCCAAAAAGGGAATGGTAACCCCCCAAAAAGAAAGAAAAAATGTACTGTGAAGCAAAAGTTTATTTTTCTTACAGTCAGAAAAAAAAGGTTTCCTTCCTTCTACACTGCCACAACACTGCTGGAAGAAGAAACAGGCAGCTCAAGCTAATTCATAAATGCTACAAAATGAGCATATACTAAATTTTACCAAGCACATTAATATGGAATGATTAAGTATTACTATAGTGGAAAAATGTGTACATAGAATGGCACCCAACCCCCGTGTGGCAGGAGACCACCAACTCCCCTCAGCAGTTCAGGCTTTCTTCTGTACACACATGCCGCATATGGATGGCAACCCTGCATTACTAAGGTTGGTTGAATTGTATTTATGATGGTAGAGTGATGAAGTGATGATGTTTTATTACCTGGTACTCACCAGGTAGTTGTGTGTGTAGTACAGAAGCTTTCTCCAGTTCACTTGGGTCAGAGTACTGCAAGGATGCACCTAGAGTAAGCAGTTTTCACTGACTGTAGATGTCATTTGGTCTTGACATCTGGTGTATTTTCTGTTCAAGTCTTGAACAGCAGTAGGAGTTCCCTAGGATATTCCAAGCCTTTGTTTTGTGCCCGAGACCTTGACCTTGCCCTTGTTCTGGGACTCTTCTGTCCTAATGCTTTACACATCCCTGTTGACAGACTTCTCTGGGTCTTTTCCCAAGATGTAACAATGTACAGCTCTGGCTCTTAGATAGTTTAAGCATTTTGGTTGTTCGTTTCAAAAAGTCAATTTTACATAATGGTTGTCCAACAAAAAAATAGCAATAGGGTGCCTTTGGAATTATTGAATAAAAAAATCTGGTCATATGCTGTGCCTATACTCTTTGGAGCAACATAGCTAGCAAAGGCATTACAGAATCGCCTTTGCGGTTCGCCTTTGGGGAAACAAAGCACTGTGGGATGAAGGTGGATTGAACAATTTGCTAGCACTGGCTGGTGAGACTGAAAGACAAAACCCGAAGTGCTTTGGCACCACAGTATGTCAGTCTCATCCTTGTTATCCATGGTTGTGAAGCTGGCAGTGGAAGGGGAGGAAGACTGACAATAGAACGTGTACCAAATTTGATGTTCGTTATTTTTTCTTATTAAGTACAGTAAAATTCTTATTATCCGGCATGAGTGGGGAATGCTGGGTGCTGGTTATGTAAAAATGTATTTATCTGATGCAGATAGATTCATAGATGTTAGGGTCAGAAGGGACCTCAATAGATCATCGAGTCCAACCCCCTGCATAAGCAGGAAAGAGTGCTGGGTTCAGATGTCTCAAG
>JAGPOW010002067.1:9591032-9622936 GCA_030014935.1 Caiman crocodilus
ATCACACTGCTGACTCATGTTCATCTTGGAGTCCACTAAGACTCCAAGATCCCTTTCCGATTCCGTGCCACCCAGCAGATCGTTTCCTAGGCAGTAGGTGTGCTGGACATTTTTCCTCCCTAGGTGCAGCACTTTGTATTTCTCAGTGTTGAATTGCATTCTGTTGTTTTCTGCCCAGTTGTCCAACCTGTCCAGGTCTGCTTGCAGCTGTTCCCTGCCCTCCGGCATGTCCACTTCTCTCCACAGCTTTTTGTCATCTGCAAACTTGGACAGAGTACACTTCACTCCCTCGTCCAAGTTGTTGATGAAGACATTAAAGAGTAACGGTCCAAGGACCGAGCCCTGTGGGACCCCACTGCCCACATCCTTCCAGGTCGAAACCGACCCATCCACCACAACTCTCTGGGTGTGACCCTCTAGCCCATTCGCCACCCACCGGACTGTGTAGTCATCCAAGTTGCAGCCTCTTAACTTGTTCACTAGTATGGGGTGGGATACCATATCAAAGGCCTTCCTGAAGTCTAAGTATACAACATCCACCCTTCCTCCTGTGTCCAGGCATTTTGTAACCTGGTCATAAAAAGAGACTAGATTAGTCAGGCATGATCTGCCTGCTACGAACCCATGGTGGTTTCCCCTCAGCATATTTTGTCCTGCTGGGCTCTCACAAATGTAAGCTTTGATAATTTTTTCAAAGATTTTGCCAGGGATGGAGGTGAGACTGACTGGCCTATAGTTGCCCGGGTCCTCCTTCCTCCCCTTCTTGAAAATGGGGACCACATCGATAATGCGGAGCAGGCGGGGCAAGGGGTGGGAAGAGGGGCAGTGGCAGCCCCTCGGAACAGGGGGAGGCATGGCAGTGACTGCATGCAGAGCAGCAACAGTGCGGGGTGGTGGGTGGCAGCAGAGGCGGCCGCTTGTGAGTTTTCCTGCCCCTCAGATCCATCCAGCTAGCCAGAAATTCTGGTTAATAGAGTATTCCACCTTGAAGGATGCTCGATAACAGAGATTTTACTATAGTTATACTGTTGTTATTTCTATGGTTGGCCAAAATTAACTTAGATGAAACTTTTGTTGTTTTGGACCTCGAAAGGCTAAGATAGTAATGGCAAAAACAAAATAAAACAAAACCCCCCAGAAAGAACAAAAAACAAAAATAACTTCCCACTGCAAGTCCCAGACTTTTCAGAAAATGTAAACAACTCTGAATGTGAAGTTATCATTTCTCTATGGTTAGCACACATCCAACAAAAAACAGTAAAATATCAGCTCAGCAAATACAGTTTACTAGACATTTGGGTAGCTCTGGCAGTGAAATGAAAACAGTGAAATCCAAGACAGCGTCAAGATACATCTCAAATCAGAAATCAGAGAGCCTAAAAACAAAAGGAAGACCCTCATTACTTATGCAAATTAGCCTACCATATTAAGTCCAGCAATATGCAGCAATTGTGCAACAATAAGAAAAGAAACTAAGTGTGCACCTAGAAAAAAATATGCTTAAAAATTAACAGCTATATCTGTTAGTCAAGGACACTGGCAATTAATTCTAAAACTTGCTCCAGTATTAAAACTATTGCTTGATTTTTTTGTTTTGTTTTACATAATACTGCCTACTTAATAATATTTTTGCCTTATTATTTACATATTTATAAATGCTATATTCCAGAATCAATTTTTTTAAACCTTCTTGGGAGAATTCAGATGGGCTGAACTGAAACAAGGTACTGCTGTTCATCATCTGACTGTTCAATTTTTAGTGCTGTTTTAAGAATCCTAATGCATGATATGTGTTATATTTGTGCACACCCTCAAATTAATTGCTGCCTATTAACCAATGGTTTGAATACTAAATTTTGGATTAAAAGTCAAATCCAATTTTTGGATTCTCAAAATAATGAAACCTAAAATAGTTTGTAAAACATTTTCATAGTTTATTTTTTGGGCTATCTTGGATATTATCATATCAGGTCAATACAACTGAGTGGTGCCATATTTCTTTTAAGCAGCCCTCAATATGGCTTCCAATTTGCACTGTAAATTTGTGCAAAGACATGGTATTTGAAAATAAAACTGGCATTTGTATAAGCAAGTTTTGTATTCAAAGACCCAACAAATACACTTATACATGCAAATGCTATTTGAATAAGCAAATTTAGGCATACATGGATGTCAACTATGCAGGGAACTATCAAATTCATAGCCATTTCTTTAAAAGTTCACTAAGACATGTCTTAGCTCCTATCCTTATTTGCTCTTTTTTTAATATTGATTTTTTTCATGATAAGGCTATTTTCTTTGTACTTTTGTCATTTGTTATAAAATTAATGTAAAAGTTTTCTTTTCCTCAGTTGTGCCTCACTGCAGAATGTAAGAACAAAGAGGAGGATGGAATCTGAAATAGTTGCTGACAATGCAGAAGCTTTGAAAAAAAGTTTTGTTTTTTGTTTTTTTTAATAAATATTACATTGTTAGCCACAATTTAAGAAAAACATCAAGAAAATCACCAAGTCCAATACAGCATCTTCTATATTAAAAGCATTGTACAGAGGAGCATTAGCTGACAAGTTTTCACCCAGCTACTTCATGAATTATTATTAACTGTAATTTTTCTTTTCTGAATATCAAGATTTCTCTGCAGCCGAACAAATGTTAGCTTGTTTTCCTCTTGATTTTTAACCTTTTATCATACAGAAAAATTAAATAGAACAAAAACTGCATGTCTTTAGAGAATCACAATCACCTCTATAATTCTATAAATAACCTCTGCACAATAACTCATGGCATATATAAAAGCAATGACAAGGTCACTTAGTATGAACAATCCACGATCAGTTACCATGGCAACAGAAATATGTGGTAACAGGGAAAAAAGAGGCATGGTAATAATAAAAGGATGTTTCCATTATGCAAGCTATTTTCATGATTTATCCAAAGGGGCTTACCTCATGTTCTGAAGGTCTTAGGCTCAAGACTGCTCTCACACCAATTTATATCCATGTTAACTCCAATTTCAGTGGAATAACTCAGGCTTATAAAGAAAGAGAATCTAGCCCCTGTTTAGTAGGGTATTTTAATCTTATTTGTATGCAGAGCTGCAGCAGTTTTGGAGTGATTTTGATCTGCACATGCATGTGTTGAAAAATCACTTAGTAACATTATATATCATTTGCTGTTAATCACAAAGCAGATATATTTATATTATATTTAAATTATATCATATATATTCTGCCTAGGGATATTCTCAAGCTTCTCTTCTTTCAATTAAAATTGACACAAAGTGATGCAGAAATTTGTAACAGATCCTAACAACTTGAGGCACATGCTCTGTACTAACCTCTAGATTTAAGTGCATCACAGCAACAGGTTTTCATTATAAAGCCTCTGACTCTAGTTAAATTCTTTTCTTACTTTTAATTAAGTGTTGTGTCCTTTCCAAGCCAAGTTTTCTCAACTTATATGGCATGTCTGTTAATGGAAGCAGATGGTCAGCAGGTCAGTGATTGAAAACTGGATGTTACTAACTGAGATTGGTTACTTGTCCTATGGTAATTGTTTCTGCAAATTATGCAGAAAACATGGATCCCAATGTAGGCACGCATGCTCATCAAGCACAAGAGGCTAGACAGGCTTTCCATTATTACTGTTACCTACTGGCAATATGGATGCACTTTGAAACTCTTTCTGCTCCTTTCACCAGGGAAATGAGTGGAACACATAGGGAAATGGGTGGAGCAGGCATGTTCCGCTCATTTCCCTTGCTATTAATAGCTTGCATTACTGGAGTCTCTAGAAAGCAGGAATAGGCATGTGAAATGGATGAGGATTTAAACAAGAGGATCTAACTCCTTTTGATATTATGGTTTTGGATACATAACCATAGATGTCACTAGAAAAGAAGACCTCTTTCTCTTCCTTAGCTGTGGAGACTGACTTTTCTCTAAATGAACCCCACCTTTCCCCCAAATGGGCATCGAGGCATACTATATAGTATGTAGCTATTCACACTTTTTTAGCTAAACAAGTGCCAGTCTTGATGGGCCCATAGACTGGCAGAGTTGATCACAATCTTAGAAGGGAAGATGTTCCATACAACATGCAATATATATGCCATAATGACAGTGAATAAAAGCAGATGTCCTCCAGAATAAAATCAATATGGTACCAAAGTCTGATATCAGCTCAGTAACGATGCTAGATTCTGTTTCTTCTTTAACCTCATATCTTATTATAAGTGCTCTGTTCAGTGCTGTTATGAGTTTCACTGGCATTAGGGATGGAGTACTAATGTAATCACCTGCCTTGTAGTCTGCTCCTTCTCTCCATACCCCTCCACTGAAGCCTTCACTGTGCCTATAATCACTATGCAAGGGCATTTAGCTGCTTCTTGAGCTTTTGCTCCATTGCTTGAAGCAGCTCTATTTGATGAGTGATTTCAAGAAATTAAAGTATGGATGCCAGCTTCAAAGCAAAGGCTATTGTCAGCATGGGCAGTATTGGTGTTACCAGTTTTTTTCCGTGGCATCATCTTCTCTTCAGTGACCTTTGGGAAAAGGAATGCAAAAAACTGGCTGGAGGTCGTATTAAGAGTGCAGGGGGAAACTATCCCAATACAACAGAAGTATTCAAAGTGTAACAAGAGAATGGCTTGACTATGCAACAATCTCCTCAAGAGTCTGAAACTCAAAAAGGAATCCATTAAAAAGTGAAAACATTGTCCTAAGTACTACAGAAGCATACTGTATGAGCATGCATGGAAAAAATCTGACAGGCCTGGGAACCATTTGAGATGCAACTAGCAAGGGTAAACAAGGCTATAAAGAGAGATACTAGGAGTATATCGTAAGTAAGAGGAAGTACAAAAAAAGCACGGGTCCCTTACTAAAAGCAGAAGGAAACGTAGTTACACATGATGCAGAGAAGGCTGAAGTATTTAATGTCTTTTTTTATTTCAGTCTTCATGAACACGGTCAACTGAAAGATAACAAGTGCAGTTGATCACAAGATTGGGAAGGCGATAAACATTGGAAAAGGAATGGATTTGTAATAGGGCAAATACAGTGCCCATCTTCTAGCAAGAGAAGACAGAGGATCCAATGAATTGCAGACCAGTCAGTCTCCCCATGGTACTTGGAAAGATGATGGTACAAGTCCTTAAGGAATCTACTGTGAAACATCTAAAGGAGAAGTGTATCAGGAAAAGCTAACATGGATTGAGCAAAAGCAAGTCACTGACTTCCTTCTATGATACGATGACAAGACCCATGGTTTGGGAGAGCAGAGGACATGATGCACCTTGACTTTAGCAAAGCTTCTAATGCAGTTTCCCATGACATTCTGATTAACAAACTAGGGAAATACAGACTAGATGAAAGTATTGTAAGGTGAATACATAACTGGTTGGATCATTGTACTTAATAAGTGGTCATCAGTGACTCAAAGTCTAGTTGGAAGGAGGTATTGAATGAGGTTCCCCAGTAATCAGTTCTGATTATGGGGTTGTTTAATAGCTTCATTAATTACTTGGATGATGCATGCATAGATAGAGTGGAGTAATATTTCATAAATCAACCAGATGGGATTCAGCAAGGACAAATACAAAAGTTATGCCCTTGAGAAGGACATGCACAAATAGAGACTGGAAATGATCGTCTAGGCTGCAGTGCTGTAGAGAAGGACCTGGGAGTTACAGTGGACCATAAGATGACTATGACATGACAGCATACTCTTGTTGCAAAAAAAAGTGAACAGCCTCCTGGTTTGTATTAACAGGAGTATCACTTGCAAACCAAGGGCAGTGAGTTTTCCATTCCATTTAGCATGGGTGAAGTCTTACCTGCAGTGCTACATCAAATTTTGGGCTCCATACTTCAAGAAGAATGTAGGCAGGTTGAAAAAAATCCAGCAGAGAACAACAACAATAGCTAGTGTGGGAGGCAAGACCTATGAGGAATGTCTGAAAGAACTATGGTTATTTAGTGTGGAGAAGAGAAGCCTGGGAGGCAATCTTATTTCAGTTATCAAGCACCTGAAAGCTGATTAAAGAGAGGGTGGAGATGGACTTTTCTCTGTGGCTATTGGCAAGAAGAGTAGGAGGAAAAGGCCTGAAGCAGAAGAAATTTAGATTGGAGATCAAAGAATCATAGAAAGTTTGGGTTGAAAAGGACCTCTGGAGGTCATCTAGTCCAACCCTCTGTTTAAATCAGACCATCCCCAAATAGACCATCCTAGCCAAGGCTGTGTCTAGCTGGGCCTTAAAAACCTTCAAGATGAAGATGAGAAAGAACTTTCTGATAAGGGTGGTCAATGATTGGAACAGGCTAACCAAACAAATTGTGGAATCCCCAGCCCTAAAAAACATTTAGTAACAGATTAGGCAGACACTTGCCTGGAATGATTTAGCCAGAGATGTTCCTGCCTTAGACAGGGGTCTGGACTCAATGACCTAATGAGTTCTATTGCAGCTTTACTTTCCTATGATCATTCATTAGGCATCAACTGCCTACTCCACGGGGTGTTAGATTATGCTGGGTTGTCCATTCATGGGATTATTGAGATGGTTTCCGCTAAATTGGTGAAGAACTGCAAGCATGATTCAAAAAAGTGAACTTTCAGCTTTGTGTTTCACAACTTCTAATACTCAGAGTATGATAAACATGTCTGTTTTAAAGTTCTCTTAGCCAAATGAGTCACCAACATACTAGTTGCTCTGACAGAATTTTAAGTCTTTTGTCTACCTTCTCTCTAAAAAGTAATTTTCTATTATTTTTTTTTAAAGATGGCCATCCGTACTCTATAAACAGTCTTCGAATTGTACTGCTTCTTTTACCATATATGAAGAAATGTCAGAACCACCAACATGGGGTCAAAGGAAAAAACAGTATTACACTTGGATGGGTACCCAGAGACCCTGTAAAAAGGCGTTTTTATAGATCATGATCTCATAACAGAAGTTTTAAGCTATACTGGGTATGCATTAATTTGCAGCCAGACATATATATTGGAAATTTCTCCCATCAGTTTGACAATTCTTTTTTTTATGCTTAAAAAAATTCTTCTCTTAAAACTTTCTTAATAAATCAGCATGGCGTGATTCCATGTTTGCTGTCTTTCTGTTTTCTAATCAAAGTTGTTTAGTTTATTGCTTTTCCTCCACGCTTACCTGCTAGAACAGCAAATTCAACTAGGCTTTGACAATCAAGATAGTTTAACTCCTTCTTATGTTTTACCAGTATTACTTGAGATTTTACAAGCTTCACTCACTTCCTCAGTTGTAAGTCTGATTAGTGACTTGCAAAACACAACAAAAACAAAAAAAAAGATGGCATAATATAGTTCTTTATATTATTTCTTCTTAATTATGCCTTAGCAAATTAATTGAGCAAACAAAATGATAACTCCTGGCTGCTTCGAATTTAAAATACAACCTAAAAGTTAAAGCACTGGAAAATCTGAGGTATACACAGCAGTTTTAAAAATGCAGTAATAAATGCAAGAGAAGCAATGACAGAGGAGGAACTGGTGAATAAGGGGAGGTAAGAGATAGGGTAGTATGAAGATTCAAGGATCACGTGGGTGAGGATGCATTGCTGCTGGCCCTTAAATTGAAAAAGGCAAGCCTGAAAGTATTAAAAACCTATGGAGAAGCTAATCTAACATACAAGGAAGGAGAGAGACTTACAAGAAGACGACCATCGACATTTCCATTATTCTAGAGTTGGGGCGTCCAACCTTTTTGAATGTGGGGCTGGATCATGAACTTTTTATCTCCTAGTGGGCCAGGAAGCCATAATCAAAGACCTCAAAGGAAGCTGTATCACATCACTTGCCCCCCCCACAAAAAACCCTAAAGTACAGTGTTTACTCTCATTTCCCATCACAGCACCTTGGGCCTCAGAAAACAGCTTGGAGGGCTGCATGGCAGCCCACAGGCTGTATGTTGGGCAAGCCTGTTCTAGAGTTTTTAAAGATCATACCAATTTCCTGAAAAGGGATAGGAGTCAGACTACCAACAAAAGAAGATATCAAGTATAAAAAAGGGCTTTGGTGATTTTTTAGTGTAACAGGCTGATACAACATTTAGTCAGCAAACAAAATAAATGCACAAGTACAAAAGGTATTCGGACACTCAAAGAGCAAAATGTAAAGTCATTTGAGTATTATTGCAAGTGTGCTTTAAACCCACTATAAAGCTTTTAAAGTCCAACTGTGCTTATCGCAGTTGACTGAAGGACATTGTGTAGACTGATAAGGTGATGTAACAACCTGCGGCTTGGAACACAAGTTATAGTGGTAATGAATTGGAGGGTAACCCCAAGAAGCACCGTGTGCTTGGAGAATTGTGCAATAGCTCCAAATACACAGTGTACTGCATGGCTGCAAGCAGAAGCAAGTGGCACATAGCCCTTCTAATATAAATTCAAGTTCCCGCAATCCAAATGAAGCCCCCTTATTATTGCACAGAGCTCCATGCATGAAACAGGTGATGAATGAATTTTCAGTTGTGTGACATTAAAACTCTATTTTCTATTAAATTATTTTCAGTTTACATGTAGTAATGATTTCATAAATAGTTACATAAGGATTGATACCATGGATGGCATACAGCTGAATTATAAAACAATCATTCCAATCATGTTTCAACATAATAATTGGTTTTAAAAATAGACAAATTACATGATAAAACCACCCCTGTAATTTGAAATAGGCATATAATGATGGCAGGAAGGTAAGCTAGAACTTAATCAGAGCTGAAAAGCAGAAGTAAAGACAAAGGCAATGGGTGGGACCTAAAGACATTTACCATCTGAACTGTATTCCTAACTACATGATCTGGAGAAAAAATTAAACTATTTGCCTGAGTGAGTATGTACTGGCATTTCAAAGCTTTTTCTAAGAATTAGTAGAGTTGGCAGTCTATGAAAAAATAAGAGAGTGTCACCAGTGGAAGGTAAAATGCAGCTGCCTTATTATAACATTTTTTTCCTGTATTAAGTTAAATAGCACTGCCAAATCTCAGTTTTGTGTGCTTTGTGAAATCTGGAAGCCAATTTTTCAACTATTTTATCTGTCTTTCATCACTTTAATTTGTTTTTTCCCCCCTCTATTTTGATCTGGAATTGTTTTTTGCATTAATTATTATTTCCCCAAAACATCTGTGCACCATATTGTGAGACCTAAGCACTATTTCAATAGATAATACAACTTTTTGCTCACTTGCTTTAAAATTAATATATTTTGGAAACTGTAGTCATAGGTCCATAGTCATATTTGATTTTTGCCCTCAACTATATTTTGTCATTATATACAATATTTATCTCAAATGCATGCATAAAATACTACATTATCCATCCAGAATACAAAACTAGTATGCAGTTCTGAGAAACGCAAGGAATTGTAAAATTGTATCAGAAAAAAAACCCCAACATTATCTGCCATAAAGTAATTCAGTTTGACATCCTAATGACTTGTCCTGGTCAGTGGTCTCCATCAGCATAGGATATTTGCAGCATTACATTACAAAAGATCTCACACTGATAAAAAGACACAGAAAACTTACAAATATGTTCAATCATCTATCACAATAACTTATCCAATTGTAACTACAGGGGTATTTTAAGTAGGCAGGATTTAACTGCCTATTTGGAATTTGGCCAGGACACTAGGGATAATAATTTTTTAAGGATTAATTAGAACATGAAAGATGACAGGTATATAAAAATGGCAGATGATGTTGGTTGATTCATAGACAATGTATGAAGCAAATGTATTAGCAATGATAAAGCAGATTTCCTCACTCTGCCCTGTCGATATACCCATTTCCTAAAATAGAAGAGAGTATGCATTACAGTGAATGCATTAAACAGTCTAGTCTTTCAACAAAAACTACTAGCAATTATTGTGAGTAGGGAATATAGGGGTGGGGGGATGCATTATTTGGATATGTACCTATCAGTCTGTTAAAATCTGGACAGAAACCTCTACTTTCAGTTTAAGCAACCAAATGTTTTCTGATGGCAACATCTTTTAGTCAACATTGGCCTTATCAGAATTTGCTTTACTATATGAAACTATATATTTATCCCAGTTTGAAGGTTGTGTATTTTATTAAAAAATAATTATTTAATTGATATTTGATTTAAATTTTATCTCATTTAAATATGATCTCATTAAAAATATATGTCTTTGAGAACTCATGGAGACCAGGTTAAGTCACAGAAAAATGGAAAAGGGCAATTTTAGAAAATGGAGAATTACAGATCTGCTAGTTTAACTTAGATACCTTAAGACACTGGAACATATCCCCAAACAATCATTTGGTAAGTACACAGAGAATAACAAGTTGATAAGCAACAGCACCCATATGGTTTCCTCCATGGAGAAGATAACAGACTTTGTGGATGGGAGGCAATAATGGGTGAGATACATCTCAGCTTAACTATAACTTTTGACATTCATCTCCCATAACTTTCTTAAAAGTAAGCTAGGGACATATGGTATATAGATTTGGTGTCAGACGTGGATTGCAGCCTGGATCTACAGGCCTCTTGCAGTTTGGGACATGGCCAGAAGGGGGAGTGGCTCGCTGAAGTACAGGGGACATCAGACACAGCAATCAGTGGCAGGAAGTTAAGTGAGGGTTAACAGCCCCAGCTGCCTTCTGACCACTTTTCCCATTACCACCTCCACAATCCCACCACTGCCACCACTGCTGTGTACCCCATGCTAGACCCTGAGCTAAAACTATCACTACTGTGTGGTCACTGGAGTCAGAGTAGCTGTTCTGGCATGAAACCCCTATTGGTGGCAGCAGCTCCAGCCCAGCACGCAGCACACGTCAGTAGCAGAGCCACCACTGCAAGAGCCACCCTGTACCCTGGGTTGGATCTGGCCCACAAGGAGCCTTGTAATCCAGATCCAAGCTAGGACAGGTGAGTTGGATACCCCTGGCATAGATGAAATGCCTTTAACATGAATAAACAACCGGTTAGATAATCACTCTCAATGTGTGGTTATTAATGACTCAACAATACAGTGAAAGGAAGTAACAAGAGAGTCTGAGTCTGACACCATTTAGCAGAAGCATTAGAAGACAGGATTAGGAATCAAAGGGACCTTGAAAAAAATTGAAAAATGGTCTGAAATTAATTCTATAACAGCTTTCAAATAGAAAAAGGGGATGCTAGTCAACAGTTCTCTGTCTCCATTAGGGACAGGGCAAGAACTAATGGGACTTACAGAAAAGTTTAGTTAGCTATTAGGAAGAACTTTCTTATTTTAAGGATCATTAAACACTGAAACAGATTGCCAGTGGAAGATTTTAAATCGATGTTAGACAAGCATTTGAGGTCTGAAAATCCCATTCAATCCTATTTTATTAAAAAGTTACCATAAGTCTCTCTGGGGTAAACTGGAGACTAATATTCCTATACTCATTTGCCCAGTTTGGTCCATGCTATATTCCCAATCAATACGTAAATACAGTTCCTGAGATATCTCTGCTGATTGTTCAATTGTAGGTACTGGCTATTCAGTCTTTTAAAACTAAAATGGCTTTCAACTATAATCTATGACTGTACTTCAACCATAAACTTCACAAACAACCTGTCCACCCATACACCTCAATTTCTTAATGTGCCAATCTCTGCTTTCATTATTTGCTGATTATTTGACAGAATTCAAGTTGACATCATGCAGTGAAGGCAAAAATGCAGATTCTCTATTTTTGCACTAACTAGCAGGTGTAGATTCTGGCTTAAAGTCATTGTCACAGTGCCAGCTTCTTTTATAATCATTTCAGCTTTCCAAATGGCATCCTTTTTAAAAGTTGTTAATGTTTTTATTCCCCTATTATGATTTTTTTAAGATAGTAAAACACTGTTCAGACTTATAAACAAAGTATTGAGCATATGGGCAGTTTAAGTTGAAACTAGCTGCATTTTTCTATTAAATTTAAACTAAGTTTTGGATGTTGAAGGAGCATTTATTTATTTATTGTAAGTGGAGACTTTTAAGCATCCCACAAGCTCTCTTTCAAGCTGTATCTATTAGGGCATGCATTATAAATATGCCCTCCTCATCTAACAGAAATATGGGACTATAATAATTCATATTAACATTATCTTAAAACCAGATTAAATGATGAGATAAATTATGTTTCACTTCAGGTAACAACCTTTTGAAAGACATATATCTAATGCTAGAATATTACCAGTATGACCACCTCTGCTGTGCTCCCAAAATGTTATACTAAATATATTCCAAATATATAGAACGCTCACAGGCTGTTCATCTTGTTCCGGTAAATATCCATACTTATCCGCACACCTTAACTTGCTTACATTGCTTTTTTTTGAATGAGGAATATTCAGAGAATGTTAAATGCAAGTATGTTAGAGGTAGACAAAATTTTTCAACTAGTATTTTACTAACGAAAAATATGCACACTGAAATAAGTATTTGTGAACAAATGTCCAAATGGCCTATTTTCTTCAGAAGAAAAAAAACACAAAAAAGTTGAAGAAGTTGAAAAGTGTTAATATTCCAAAAAAACAAACATTTTGATTTTTTCATTGGAAGTAACATATCATTTCAAATGTTAAGTTATATTTAAAAAGGGTAAAAAGCCCTACAAGTGACATATTTTGGTTCGAATGACATATTTCAGTAGGCCCAAAAGAGATAATTTTCCATTTTAGATTACTGGGTGAACTACATTTAAAAAAAAATTTTTTTTTAAATCGATCCATCAAAAACTAAGGCTGTGCGAAGCTTCAGTCCCCAATTCCATTCAGCAGAGATTTGGCCTGATTCGGTGGCTGATGCAGTGACTGAATCGAATGAGGAGACCTTTTATTCTCTCTGAACTGAATTGGAACTCTCCAAATCGATCTGGAGAGATTTGGAAAGATTCAGAGATTCAGACAGACAAAGCTTTAAATGTTTTTTCTACATACCTCAAGGTACCAAGGCAGCTTATGAATGCTGTGATGGCGAGGCAGGTGAAGTGTCCAACAGGAGTGTCAGGGGCTCCCCAGCATACTTGGCAGCAGACCTGGAAGTGGGCCAGAACAACTTCCAGTCCACTTCCATGTCTACCAGGGAGCACTCAGGGCCCCCCTACCACCACCACCCATGCTCCCCTGGTTTGGCAACTAATGCCTCCTGAGTCTGGGGGAGGCACTTAGGGTCCCCCCCTCAGCTAATTACTAAGCCAGAGGGTGAGGGAGGGGGCCCCCAAGAGCTCTCCCCAGCAGACCTGGAATTGGACAGGAAGTATTTCCTGAGGCCCTAGATTTTGGGATTGGAGGTCAAGGACTTCAAAGTAGCAGCTCCATCCTGAGAATAAAGAGCTATACATTAGGGCTATACACAGCTTCAGTCCCTGATTCAATTTGGTGGAGATTCAGCCCAATTAGGTGGCTGAATCTCTGAATTAAAGGGTCTGCTGATTTGATCTCTCCAAAACAAATCAGAACACTCTGAATATATTCAAGGAGACTCAGAAAGATTTGGACATAGACATAGCTTTAAATTTTTTTTCTACATACCTCGAGGTATGTGGCTCAAGAACAATGAGATGCTGGGGCGGATGGAGCATCCCACAGGAGTGCGCGAGGCTCCCCACTGTGCTCAGAAACAGACCCCAAAGTGGACTAGAATCACTTCCAGTCCACTTAAGGATCCACCGGGAAATGTGCTTGAGGGCCCCAATGGCACCCACCTCGGCTCTGCGACTGGCATCTCCTGGGTCTGGGTGGGCACCCAGGGTCCCGCCATGGCTGACTGCCAAGCCAAGGTGTGTGTGGGGGAGTGGGCCAGCACGCTCCCCAGCAGACCCAGAAGTGGACAGGAAGTATTTCCAGTCCACTTCTGGGTTTGCTGTTAAACATGCTGTGGGGGTGGGGGTGCTCCTGTGGGACTCTCCATCCACCCCAGCATTGCAGCATTCGCAAGCCATGACTGGTATTTTGTGGGATGTAGAAAAAAAACATTTAAAGTTATGTCTATGGCCGAATTGCTGGTTTTCTGAAAATTACTGATTCTCTGAATCAGCATCGAATCTTCAGGTTCAGATCTGGCTGAATCAAATTGAGGACAGTGATCTGAATCAATTAATTGAGTCACGGTCCCCAATTTGGGCTGAATCTGAATCAAATATGGCACATTTCACACACTCCTACTCTACATATAGAGGAGAACCCACAAGCAGGCTCAGTTTCTGCAGAAAAGTTCAGCTGCAGAAAAAGAAGAGGAAGAGTAGCAGAGTGGGATGCACATCCCAGGGCTAAGATGGAGTAGGATGACAGAGAAAACATAGTGAGCAGCACATCCAGCAAGGACACCTGCAGACCACCCTGCCACTTCCCTCCCAAACCTAAAGGAAAACATCAGGGTACAGCAGGTGAGAAAGGAGGCAAAGCTAGAGGAAGGTGGGTTGTGACAGCAGGCTACATCACCAGGTAACTGGAAAAAACCAGTCTGATTGCCTTCATGATAGCTTTGCTGACAGTCAAGCAGATACATAACTGTCTGGATTATCAAGCCAAATGAGTAGTTATCAACAGCAGTTTGGCAAAACATACAAAATGGGTTCCCTCAGGGTCTGTCCTGGGTCCTGTATTGTTTATTATCTTAATTCATTATTTGGATGATGGGTTTGAATGCATTCTTAGCAAACTGGCAGATGAGTCCGAGTTGAGTGGACTTGCAGACACTCTGGAGAAGTGCACTAGCACTGGATGCCTGGAGAACCAAATAGACATGTTGTGGAACACAGTAACTACACAAGTTTGTCCTGGTTGACATGCCCCCACCTTGACATCCACACCCTGCCAAGCTGAGTTCTGCGCTCCCACTGCCCTTCTGGGTGTAGGCTTTATGCTGCACTCCCACTTCTGCCCAGTTGCAACTCCACACCCTGTCACCAGCCCCGCCGCATTCCTATCTGCTGCCCCAAGCAAGCAGGTTCTAGCTGCAGCAGGAGCCGCACCCAGCAGAGCCCTTCCACCAACAAGGCTTGGAGTAAGAACCAATAGGGTATGTTGTGGGGGGGGTGTTGTACACATGGGCACCTCATGCCCACACCCATAGGCAACAAGGCTAGGTGGGGTGAAATTCATTGGGGGGCACCAACGGTTGGAAAAAAGGGCCTGGAGGGCTGGATTCAGCCCACAGGCCATAGTTTGCCCACCTCTGTGTTAACCAAAAGAGCCTGAAACACAGCTAAGAAATGGACTAATTATTGTATTCCTTGATTGTTATTAATGAAATGTTAATGCTGGAGATTTCAAACGTCATAAAGCACCCAAAGGTGTTTGGAAGGGAACCTATTAATATATGATAAGAGAATGAAATAAATAAATAAACACATTTCATACAGAAGTTTAAATGAATCCCTACAGGACTCACAGAGATTTCAGTGACATTGGGGGATGCCATCCAAAGACTTGGACTGACTTTTGGGGAGGAAGTAGTAAGAAAAATGTTTTTAAGCTAGAATTAATTATCAGGTACTAAAATGTTTTTCTCTCCAGCTGATCTTTGGAGCTATAGTTTAGTACATCTGCAATTACACTATTTATGTCATTACCTATGCTAACTCTAACTAGGCAATTAGCCCAAATAAGAAAATAATATTTTAAATTGAAGGTGTGAAGAAAATCAGTTTCTTTAATCTAAACTTCAAAAATTTGTTGTATTGTAAGAGACACTGAAATAAATTCTGAAAAAAAAGCTCCATTGATACTATAAATTATTTATTTTACAATGAAGGTATCTGACTTTAATTAAACTTCAGAAGTGAATATTTAAATAATTAACCAACTTTGGTGAAACTTATTTGATGTCTATCTGAAGCAGATTTTTTAAAATCAGCATGGGGCAGCTTTAGATACCCTTACATACAATAATTTTAGAGGGATAACTCATGGAGTAAAGGTTCATGAAAATGATCACGACTAGTCTAATGTTTAGTCAATTCACCAGAGAGAAAGGATCAGTCCAGCTTCAAGTCACTCAAGTCCCTTAATCTCAAAGCACACAAATTTACCCTTATCATTTCCATCCTAACCATCCTCCTATGTCACTCCCTGCTAGTGTGAAGAGTTTTTTTATTGTGTGTTTTCTTGTTGCTTCTGAAGCATCTAACTCTCCCTGCATGTTTTATGGAGAGCCTGTGTACCCAGCCCAGAACTGGATTCTACTCCAATGCCAGACACGTCCAAGTTAGGCATTGTAATGCCCACGTTTCTTATGGAATCTCGACTTAAGTTAACGCTTGATTCATGTACGAACATCAGAACCTAATTCTTTTGAACACTACTCTGTTCTTAGACTATTGCAACCATAAACTGTTATTTCATATATTTAATGCACATGTAAGCTTTCTAGACAGTCGGACAAATATTGACAAGCATGTATAGGACCAATAGCTTTTAATGAGACCATAAGGATTTCTTTTTTAATGGGATAAATCATGATCATTAACTAAGATGAGTCCCAAGGCACTAAACTGAAAAATCTCAACATTCATAATGTGAGTGAGTCAGAGTTGATTTAAAGTCCCTTAAAAGCTGAAATTCCAGCCAGAAGAGAATTCCCATGGCACAGACACTTTAGAATATAGCAATAAAAGCCCTCTGAAAATTTCTTTTCACCTCCTGGCTACAGGGGAACATGCTGAGCCCAGGACAGTGTAGCCTTGCTGTAAGACAATTCCAGTTGTAGGTAATGAATACTAGCTCACTAACCATGTACCCTTAACACCACATGGACATTCTGGCTGCACCTGTTTTTTTCAACATCAGCTGCTGTGGAACTTGCAGTATTGAGCAAAGTGAAGAGAAGGAGGATATATAGTGAAGGTCTTATCAAGTAATTGTTTATTTGCTTTTCATAGAGAGCCAGATTCAGCATTACTGAATTTTATGAAGCTTGGGAGCAGGATAAAGACTAATACATATTTCTAAAATTAGAGAAAGAAGAGAATGGAACTAGAGGAATAAAAAAAGCTGCACAGATGTTCACTTTTCTTCATTTTTGCAATGTTACAATTTTCACATCATTTCTAAAGCAATGTCTGTGGCAAATGCTTAAGCTTGTATGTCAAAACCCTCCCTCTGTGTCCCCTTCCCAAAGATAAAATGCATTTTCACATAGTTAAAAATCAACACACCACTAAATAGTAGCAGAACTGAGGACCAAAAATGCACAACTAAAAATTACTTTCTGCAGCTGCTATACATAACTATAAGCATGATTTTTGCTAACAAGATGACTAAGAAAACTGGCAACACTACAAAATAAAACATCTACTAAAAATAAATAAGTTTTATCATTTTTTCTCAGTTTATATATGATGGAAAGACTGAATTAGTCAGTCCTACTCATTCAATTAAGAACTCCTTACTTACAGAGTACTGGAATTAAAGAAGTGAAGAAAAAAATTCACCAGTCATAATCTGAATACTATCAGTCATAGCCTGAATATATCTTTGATATTGGATTAGGTCAAAGAACCTACCAGGAAGTTCGAGCATTTCCCTTAAAGTAAAATCTACACAAGATTTAAAATCTTACTTTTACCTTTCTTTTCCAATAGTTCAGAATGATACGGTTCTTAATTGCACATGTAAACCAGTCATTCTGTTTTTAATCTCACACAGGACCTTCCATAATGTCTTGTGTGGTCTAAACATACCAGTCTCTTGTTTTTTACCATGAAAAGACAACCAAAGAATATCTTGTTCATTGGGCCTTTCTATAATATTCTGCTAGTTGGCACTAGCAACACTAAGATCCAAGAGCTCCAATTCAAAACCCTGTATTAGATGCCTAAGCTCCCAGCACAATTCATGAGGAAAATTAAATGCCTCAGAAAGGGATCCAAAATACCCAGGATGCCGCATAGGGAATTAATATGTTTAGCATACAGCCAAGTGGCAAAACACTGAACATGGATAGTAAGCTTTGAACTGTCTCCCAAAAGTGGGAATCTGTTCCTTTTCTAACAAAGAACTAAGCAGTGCTCACTTCTTTTCAAGACACAAAAGAATATGTCGCCCTTTTATACAATAGCCTAATGGCTCACCAGAGAAATGGGAAACCAAGGCTTAATTCCTTCCTCTACCCAAAGGCATTCAAACTCTTGACTCCAACCTTCCAGAAAAAACACCAAATTACAAACTGTTCTGGGGAGAATAACGGGGAAAGGCCTGAACCAGGCAGAACAAGTACAAAAATGAGCATGACTACAAGTCTGGAGAGGAGAGATACCAGGATTCAGGATTGCACACCCTGTTCCCAGGACTGTTTCTATATTCTACATAAAATTATCAGTAGATAAAATCGAAAAACAACTATGGAAGCAGGCAACAGAATCCAGGTTTTCTACTACTCGGATGAGTATCTCTAACCACTAGGCTAAGGACTCACAATCCCAAACACACTTAGACGTGAGCTAAGTGCTAGACGGGACAATCTGGGGCACCTACTAACTCTAGGCATTTGGAGATCTTTGTGAAAATACACTACTAAAAACGGTTGCCTGTGGTATTTAGGCATCTAGGAGTTAGCAACTGAGCAGTGATTTTCAGAACAAGAATTTTGGACTTTGGCACTTTTTGGACTCAAGCAATTTCTCCTTAAGCCCCATCTGAAGCTCTTAGGTCAAGTATCAGACCTACTACCTAGGATTGCTGGGTCTAATAGTAAATCTACATGGCTAATACTCCTAGACATGGGTCTGCATTAAAACTCTGGAACTCTAGGACACTCTTGATCTAAGTGAAATGTGATCTAGAGCAAAAAGTTAATAACATACATAAATAGCTAAGTAAGAAAAAGGAAATAAATTTATTTACTCAAATAAATGTACTTAAAACAAAATTATCTATACAGATCCAGTACAATAAAAATATTTTTTCAGACATAGAAGACAAAAGCAGGAATGAGCTGTACTAAGGAGTCATACCAGTTCCTTTTTTAAATCAAATGTAAGGTAAGGCAAGGCTGTCCAAGTGGCAGCCTGTGTGCTGCATGCAGCCCCGTGAAGGGTTAGTCAGTAGTCTGCAGGCTCCTCCCCAGCACCCAGGTTGGCCTCCACCAGCAGCCAGGAGTAGGATGGAATGCAGAAAAGAAGAGAGTAGGCTGCTTACTATACCACGGTGTAGGTGGCGTACACAGCCAGGAGGGGTGGGGGTGGTATGCACGTGATGGAGGGAAGCCAGACTGTCTGTGATGGAAGGGGGAGGGAAAGAGGTGGCTGCCCACACAACATATGGAACCAGGAGAGGGGGCAGCCTGATTGCAGATGCTGCGTACACAGTAGAAGAGGCACTGGTCAGCCTGCTCAGTGAGTGGAAGTCAGAGGAGAATGCCTGTCTGCACAATGTGAGCCCCCTCGTGCCAGCAGCCCACATGGCATGTGGCTCCCCAGCTGCCAGAAGTTGGACAGTCCTGAAGTAACGGATCAGAGTCCTCAGTCAGGAGGGTACTGAGCAAGGCAACATGATGGAATCATGTAGGAAATAGGAAACATCATGACCAGAAGGAAACATAATTCTACATCCTGCTTGCCACCAGACAACTTCAAGGTAAAAAGACTGTTCCAACCTTCATTTGAACCCAGTTTGCACAAAATGAACTATTCCAACCAGGAAATCTTACAATACCATCTGCTCACCTGTGAAATATGAATTTTCATTTCCTCCTAGGAGAAATTTTACAATCTTGGCATTCTCCTGTGCCTGAAGAAGGATGTGTGCACCTGAACACTTGCAGAAATTTTTTTTTTTTTTTTGGCAAATATCTAGTTGATCTAATAAAAGATATCACCTCTGCTATGAGTTCTGATTCCTTTTGCCCATAGACCAATACGGCTACAACCTGTATACTTGAGACATTTCCTCTAGACATTCTGTAACAACAATGTATGTTCACTGTCCAACAGGTAAATCTGCCAATTAAAACTTTTACTTTGTTCAGCTCCAACATACTGAGTATGTTGCTAAAGCAACAAATACAGTGGTTAAAAATATCACACAACCATTTGTATGATGTGTGGAGAATTAAAACTCAAAGAGAGCCATATTGCCCTTCATCAGTAAACATAAGGGAAAACTGTTATAATTTTGTATCCAATGAATAATAAATATTAGTTGATATTACCCAAATGATTGCATCTCATGGTACTCTCTAAAATTCTAAAATTATCATTAAATGTCCTCTAAGTAGTAAAAAGTGATCTTTAAGTCAACTTCAGTTACAAAATATATGTTATTTAGATAGTGAGCTTGGCTGCAAACTATTACCAGATGGCAATGATACATTTCTAACATTGATATGTTGCTATTGAAAGTACTCCAAAGTGAGCTTAAGAAACTACTTAATGTTACACAGGGAAAAATGTAGCTTACTATTGTTTCTGAATCAACTCCACTAACTGTCATTAACTCTGACACTCCTAACATTAGGGATGTAATGATTTCTTGTCTTTCTAATGTCTAACCGTCTTCCACCTCCAAATACCTTTAGTTTGCTTTTCTTCAAAATATTCAAAAACTTCCTTGTCAATATAACAAGATCAACTGCAAAAAATTATAAAAAGGGTATGGTCACGTGAAGTAACAAGATTATAATTTATTGTTGTTTTGTACTACAACAAATGATTTTTTACCATCTCTGTAGAAATGCATAAATTAGAGCTGTCAATTAATTGCCATTAATGTGCACAGTTAGTTGATTCTTGTGTTATTTTTTTTAACACATTAATCACATACATGGTTTTGGATTCCACACCCAGACTTTGCTCCACTGCCATTGCTGCTGCCTCCAGGCCACCTAGCAGGGCAGCATTAGCAGCACGGAGAGTCACAGGGCAGCCTGGGCATGGGCTCTGGGCTGCTGCAACAGGAAGGGGGCGGGAGAGGGGCAGAGTGCAAAGGCACAGACAGGCACACACATGCATACAGCCAAGGGCATAGAGCCCAGAAGCATGTAGAGCAATGCCCAGCAGTTAAGTCTGTGGAGGGGAAGGGATAGAGCAAAGGTGTGGGGGTGGGAAATCGAGGCCTCCACAGTGAGGGAAGAAATGAGGCAGGACCAGGGGTGAATGGGGCCACAGGGCCAGGGTGGATCATGGGACAGAGCCACAGGTGGCTCATCTAGGGACAAGGAGGGGCACAGCTCCCCACTGCTGTGTGCACCCCCAAGAGAGGCAAGGGGGGGCATGTGCCCCCCAGATTTGTTCGGAAGGGAGACGCAGGCTGCCCACTGGTGGTGATAGGCACAACATGGCATTGCACAGCCCCCAGGGCAAAGGCAGCAAGGCACAGAACCCCAGCCAGCAGGGGCAGCCTGCCTCTGTCTTGTGAACAAATCCAGGGAGGCACATGTCCCACATTCCTCCCCCAGGGTTACACGTAGTGGTGCGGAGCCACACCTTCCCCATGCTTGGTGATGAGCCACCCACAGCTCCATCCCACAATCTGTCCCAGCCACAAGGCCCTATTAACCCCAGGCCTTATCCTTGCCCCACTCCCTCTCTCACCGTGAGGGCCTTAATCTTCCTTCCCATCCCTTCCCTCCACAGACTTTCCTGCTGGGCACTACTCTGCATGCCACAGGGCTGTGTTCCTGTAGGGTTACCAAATTTTGCTTAAAAAAAGAGGAGACATGTGGAGAGGTATAATATGATTGGGGGAGGGAAGTGATATGCCCATATATGGCCCCTGCCCCTCACTCCCAAGCCACAGCCCCTGCAGCCCTGCTGTTGCCCCTTACTCCTGACCGACAGGACCATGCATCCTGCCAGAGTATGGGGATCACACCTCTCTGGGCTCCAAACCCCACACCCACAAGCAAATTTTTTTTTAATTGTGCAGCTATTCAAGATCAATTTTTTTTAATCATGACAGTCCTAGCATAAATAACTACCATTTCTACCACTGACCACTGTATCATTTCTGTTTTCTAAAGAAAATGTTCCTTGTGCTCAAGTTCTCACCCCATAGAAGAGATGAAATAAGAGAGTGACAGATGCTGATTTATGCGGACTTCAGTGGAATTTTATTCTAGTTTTTTTCACTATAGTAATGGACATCAAAATCAGATGCAGTCCATAACAAGTTCTAGTGTTCTTGATTAGTAAAACATCCTATTTCTGGGTCCTTAAATATTTTTAAATAATCTAAAAAATAAATATTATTCTAATAATATGAAGTTCTAACATTTACTCTATGAATTTCCATTTTAGTTTTCATCCTACTTATGGACACTTCCTACACACAGGACTAACTAAGCAACATATAATAGACCACATCATACAGCTCTTAACTTGTACAGCTAAGGCATGCTATGCACAAATAGTGTTAATATTAGAACATGCCCTTAAATATCCATCACTATGAAAACTCATTTACTTTCTAACATAATCCATCAAAAATAAAGTATGTTTTTGCTGTAGGGTTTATAAAAACATTTGATTTATTACTAATTCTATTTTCTAGGGAGAAGTCAATCATGCTCAGGCATATTTGTTTAGGGAAAATAAAGACTCCCCACCACAAAATCCTGGAAAACTTGCATCTTACCTGAAGGCAAACATTTCAAAATACATATTTAATCAATGACCCATCTGTACTTTGTTTGTTATTCTGTACACAATTCATTCTCTTCTGTATTTAGTTTACAACTAAAGCTATTAAAAAAGTTACCGTTACTTAAACCTCTGAAGCCAGCCTGTCTCATGAATTTATCACTGATGGCTTGCCTCACTCAGAATAGTCAACAGGACAACTGAAAATTTGATTTAATATTGTACTTCTACATGAATTTTATTTATATTTTTACAGCGCTTATTATCTAGACTTGTAAACCAAGATACTAAAATAGCATGTTTATAATAGCAATCATAATCTAATAGCATTTATGTCTCTAGCCCTGAGATTAAAATAAACCACCTACTTACTGTATGCTAAGGTAGCTGTGATCAGGCACAAACAATGAATCCTCACAACTTGGTGATCCTACTTTTTTGAACTCAGACAATGAAGCATGGAGTTGTTGCACGGGATGTGTATTGTTTTGGGAATATATATTTCAGGAAGAATATTAGAAACCATAAAATTAATATGTTTGAAGATTATTAAAGTACATACAGCTTTTAGGCCCGATTGAGCAAAGCAGTTAAGCCCATGGCTAAGTCCTAAATGAAATTTTTAAAATTCTTAATTTAGCCACACAGTTCATTACTGTATCATGAACTTTCACTTCCAATATCTATTGCAGGCAGTAAAAAGAAAACTTGCCATAAAAATAAATATTTCTGCACCAATTTCTTACTTGTAGAGAACTATGTCTTTACTACAGTACTACAGTGGATCTGCACTGAAGGACCAGTAGCACTGCAATCAGAAGAGCATTTCTTGAGCTACTAGGATAATAATCTTACATCTTCAATTTCAGGTTTCACACTGACATCAAATTTGGTCTGGAATTAAATTAAGAGAAGCTAGGTCAATTTTACACTAAACAGAAAATCTGACCTTGCTCCTATTCTTTGTTGACTTGGTCCCTGTACATCAACCAAGGGCAATAGAGAAACTTGGCTTTCTGCCACACAGGGCATGCAAAAATCTCTGGGCACAATCATAAAATAATATAAAATTAGAGTTAGAAGGGACCTCAGAAGATCATCGAGTCCAACCCTCTGCCCCAGGGGCAGGAAGTCAGCTGGGATCATAGGATCCCAGCAAGATAAGCATCCAGTTTTCTCTTGAATGCGTTAAAAGTAGGTGACTGAACAACCTCTGATGGCAGACTATTCCAGACCTTGGGGGCTTGAACAGTAAAGAAATTCTTCCTTATGTCCAGCCTGAAATGGTCTTGCAGGAGTTTATAACTGTTTGACCTGTTATCCCTTGGGGCACTCTGGTGAACAGACGTTCCCCCAGATACTGGCGGACATCCCTTATAAACGTATAGGTGACCATCAGATCACCTCTGAGGCTGCACTTTTCCAGGCTGAAGAGTCCCATAGCTCTCAGCCTGTCATCGTAAAGTCTGTTTTCCTGACCTCTGATCATGCGCATGGCTCTTCTCTAGACTCTCTCAAGCTTCTTCACATCCTTTTTGAATTGTGGAACCCAAAACTGGATGCAATACTCTAGCTGTGGCCTCACCAAGGCCGACTACAACGGAAGAATGACATCCTGGGATCTGCTTAGGAAGCATCTATGGAAGATTGCTTCCCGCAGCATCACATAGAAGGCTTATGTTCATCTTGTGGTCAATCATGACTCCCAAGCCCCTTTCATCCGTAGTGCTAGCCAGCGTAGCACTGCCAAACCTATAACGATGCTGTAGGCTTGTCCTCCCAAGGTAGAGAACCTTGCATTTTTTGGTGTTAAACACCATCAGGTTTTCATTTGCCCATTTCCTCAACCTGTCAAAGTCAGCCTTGATCACCTCCTCTCCTCAGGTGTGGATGTTTTACCCCAAAGTTTTGTATCATCGGTGAACTTGGTCAGTCTGCTTCTGACTCCAATGTCCACATCATTAATGAAGATATTGAACAATACAGGTTCAAGGACAGAATCTTGGGGGACCCCACTGGTCACAGGGCGCCATGATGATTGACTTCCATCAACCACCACACTCTGGGTCTGACCAAGGAGCCAATTCTCCAGCCACTGGATTATGGTGGACCTGAGGCCACAGTTGGCCAGTTTTGCCAAGAGGTGATCATAAGATACCAGATTCGAGACTTTTTTAAAGTCAAGATATACGACATCAATCTCCTCTCCCTTGTCCAGGTGATAAGTTACCTGGTCATAAAAGGAAATGAGATTGATCAAGCATGACCTACCCGCAACAAACCTATGCTGGCTATCCCACAGGATGTTGCCATCAGCCACTTCATTAAGAAGGGCCTCTTTGATAATCTTTTCTAAGACCTTCCCCAGGATAGAGGTCAGGCTGATGGGCCTGTAGTTTGCTGGATCCACTTTCCTCACTTTCTTGAAAATAGGAACCACATTGGCCTTCTTCCAATCATCAGGAACTTCACCAGAGTGCCAGGAGTTCTCAAAGATCCATGCCAGGGGCTGACCTATGATGCTTGCCAGCTCCTTGAGTACCCTGGGGTGCATATTGTGAGGGGTAGCTGACTTAAAGGTGTCTAGCCTCTCAAGGTGCTCCTTCACAATGTCAGCATTGATGAAGGGCAAAGAATCTTCCTCACTCAGGCCTCCCTGTTCCACGGTGGGCAGAGGTGCCTCATAGGACTGGTGAAAGACTGATGCAAACTACCCATTTAGTAGGTTGGCTTTTTCCTGGGTGTCCTGAGATTCCACCACCTCTCTGGGTATCCTGTACCAATGTTTTCCCACCCTCCTAGTGAGAAAATTCTTTCTAATATACAACCTAAACTTTCCTTGCTGCAACTTAAGACCGTTGCTTCTTGTTCTGCCATCTGCTACTGAGAACAGTCTAGCTCCATCCTCTTTTGAACCCCCCTTTCCTAGTGGAAAGTTGAAGACTGCTATTAAATCCCCCCCTCAGTCTTCTCTAAACTATAAATTAGCCCAGTTCCCTCAGCTTATCCTCATATATCACATGCCCCAACATCCTCAACATTTTTTTTGCCTTGCACTGAATTCTCCAAGTTGTCCACATTCTTTCTGTAGTGAGGGGGGGGGGAATGGCAAAACTGGAGACAGGACTCCAGATGTGTCCTTACCAGTGCTGAATAGAGGGAAATAATCACTTTACCTGACCTACTAGCAACACATCTACCAATGCAGCTCAGGATGCCATTAGCCTTCTTGGCAACAAAGGCACACTGTTGACTCATATTCAGCTTATTGTCCACTGTAACCCCCAGGTCCTATTCTGCAGAGCTGCTGCCCAGCCAGTCAGCCCCCAGCCTGTAGCAGTGCATAGGATTGCTTCATGTTAAGTGCAGGTCTTTGCACTTGTCCTTATTGAACCTCATGAGATTTCTTTTGATCCAATCGTCCAATTTTTCTATATCACTCTGAACCCTAGCCCTACACTCCAGTGTATCTACTACTCCCCCTGCTTGGTATCAACTGCACATTTGGTGAGGGTACACTCTATGACATCTTCCAGATCATTGATGAAGACACTGAACAAAAACAGTCCCAGGACCAACCCCTGGGGCATTCCACTTGATATTGGCTACCAACCAGACATTGGTCCATCGATTACTACCCTCTGAGCTCAATGTTCCATCCAGTTTTCTATCTACCTCAGTCTATTCATCCAGACCATACTTCCTTAGCTTGCCTGTGAGGATGTTGTTGGTGACTGTATAAAAAGCCTTGCTAAAATAAAAGAACACAACATCCGCTGGTCTCCCCGCATCCACAGAGCCAGTCATATCATAGAAGGTAATCAGGCTGGTCAGGTATGACTTGCCCCAGATGAATGTGTGCTGACTGTTCCTAATCATGTTTTTCTCCTCCAAGTGCTTAAAAATGGATTCCTTGAGGATCTCCATCAAGATTTTTCTAGGGACTGAGGTGAGGCTGACTGGTCTGTAGTTCCCTGGATCCTCCTTCTTCCTTTTTTTAAATATGGGCACTATGTTTGCCCTTTTCCAATCATCTGGGGCCTCTCCTGATCACCATGAGTTTTCAAAGACGATAGCTAATGGCTTGCAATTACATTAGCCAACTCCCTCAGCACTCTTGGTGCATCCCATCTGATTCCATGGACTTGTATATATCCAACTTTTCTAAGTAGTCCCTAACCTGTGCTTTCACCACTGAGGGCTGCTCCCCCAAACTGTGCTGCCTGGTGCAGTAGTCTGGGAGCTGATCTTGCCTGTGAAGACTGAGGAAAAAGAGGCATTGAGCACTGAACTTTTTCTGCATCCACTGTCACAAGGTTGCCTTCCCCATTCAGTAAAGGGCCCACGCTTTCCCTGATTCTTCTCTTGCTACCAACATACTTGCAGAAACCCTTCTTGTTAGCCTTCACATTCCTTGCTAGCTGCAACTCCAATTGTGGTTTGGCCTTCCTGACTTCATTCTTGCATGCCCAAGCAATGCTCTTATATTCTTCCCCAGTTATTTGTCCATGTTTCCATTTATTATAAGCTTTTTTTTGTGTGTGATTTAATTTACTGATGAGTTTTGCTGCTAAGCCAAGCTGCCATACTTGCTAGTCTTCCTGCACTATCAGTAAGGCTTTTTTAAAGTGCAGCCAGCTCTCCTGGACTCCTCTCCTCCTCAGACTGGCTTCCCAGGGGATCCTGCCCCTGGGTTCACTGGGTGAGTCAAAGTCTGTTTTTTCTGAAGTCCAGGATGCTACTCTGCTGCACTCCATTTTTCCTTTCCTCAGAATGAATTCAGTCATCTCATGGTCACTGTTGCCCAAGTTGCCATCCACTACTACATTCCCCACCAATTCTTCTCCGTTTGCAAGTAGCAGGTCAAAAAGAGCATGGTCTCTAGTTGGTCTCCCCAGCACTTCCACCAGGATGCTGTCCCCTATACTCTCCAAAAACTTCCTGGATTGCCTGTACATTGCTACATTGCCCTCCGAGCAAAGTTCAAGGTGACTGAAGTCCCATGAGAACCAGGGCCTGTGATCTGGAAACTTCCTTTAGCTGTTTGAAGAAAGCCTTATCCATCATTTTCTCTTAGTCTGGTGGTCTATTGCAGACTCTCACCATGACATCACTCTCATTGCTCTCCTCACTAAGCTTAACCCAGAGACTTTTCATAAGCCTTTCTCCAGCTTCATACTAAGCTCTGAGCAACCATATGGTCCCTTTAGGTAAAGTACAACTCCTCCTCCTCCTCTTCTCCCCTGCCTGTCCTCCTTGAAGTTTATACTCATCCATGATAGTGTTCCAGTTGTGTGAACTATCCCATGATCTGTTATTCCAATCACATCAGTGCCATGACTCAGCAAGCACTTTCAATTCTTCCTGCTTGTTTCCCAGGCTCCATGCATTTGTGTACAGGCACCTGAGGTAACTAGCTAGTTGTCCTGATTTCTCAGGAACTATGAGAAAACCTCCCCTGTTGCCCTCTCCTGCTTGCTCTTCTTCCAGGTCTCCCACTTCCCCACTTACTTCAGGGGTTTGGTCTCCATCCCCTGGTGAACCTAGTTTAAAGACCTCTTCACTAGGTTAGCAAGTCTGTCTTCAAAGACTCTCTTCGCTCTCTTCATCAAGGGGATCCCAACTCTTCCCAGCAATCCTTCTTGGAAGAACATCCCATGTTTGAAGAAGCCAAAGCCCTGCTCATCACACCACCTGTGCAGCCAAGTGTTGATCTGCAGGATGCATCTGCTTCTGCCTGGGCCCTTTCCCTTGACCAGAAGGATCCATGAGACCACAACCTGAGCCCCAGACACCCTCAACCTTGCAACCAGAGCCCTGTAGTCACTTTACATGAATGAGCAGCATGGGGTAGTAGTCAGAGGGCTGGATGAGCCTCAGCAGTTCCTCCATGACTTTTCAGATCCAGACTCCAGGCAAGCAACAGAATTACCAAGATGACAGGTCAGGTTGGCAGATGGCTCCCTCCATCCCCCACAGAAGGGGGTTTCCAGACACTATTACCCGTTGCTTTTTCTTGGTAGTGATCATCTTGATCCATCCACCTTGGTGAGGCCTGGCCTGTCTTCCACCGATGGAACATGCTCTTCCCTCTCTCTTGCTAGGACTGCATATCTGTTCTACAGGCAATCCACTGCAGGTGGAGATGAATATCTCTGCTCACTACCAGAAGTAACAAGTCTTCAGCTTCCACCTTCTTGGGTGTCTATATTCTCTCTCTTCTCTAGCACTGCCACTGGCATTGCTTCCTCCACAGTCCCAGAAGTCTCCTCTAGCATCCAGATCAATAAATTCCTCATGATGGAAGATGCTTTGGAACCTCTCCATATTCTCCTGTAATTCTCTTACCTGCTTCCTGAGAGACACTACCAGGAAGCACGGCAGGCACCCCCTGACCTGGCCGCACTGGAAGAAACCTGCAAGCCACAGTCTCCATGGTGCTAAACCTGGACCTGTGTTCAGCTTCACACTTCTCTCTTCACTCCAAGCTTCATACTTTTCTCCTCATTCTTCCCATAATGGAATCCTGTTCAGGTTATGAAAACAGAGGTCTCCCATTGTCATGAATGGGAAAACAGCTGCAGGAGCTGCCTGTACCCAGGGGCAGATCCAGAGTAAGGCAGGTCCAACAACACAATCACACACTCTTTTGATTGTGCCACCTGTGAGCTCTTTGGTGTAGGGTCTGGCTGGAGACCTTACTTTCTCATGTCTTCAGAGCCCAAGTGATAAGCACTGCCAGTGCTGGTGAGCTCACAGCTCACTATTCATGCATGGCACAGTCAATTTGATAGGTTCCATCTTCCCTTGCCTTATTCCTGGATCTGCTCCTGTCTGAGCCCTTCTGCCTGGTCTTGTGCACCACACTAGACCAACCACAATCTAAATTTTCACTGAAGATAGAGCCAGATGGGCCTCATTCCTGAAAAGTTCAAAATGAAACATACCTCCAGTTCCACAAAGAAGTCACAAAGAAAATCAAAATATACTCTATTTCAGGGGTGGGCAGTTATTTGGGTGGGAAGGCAACTTGGGGAGTTTTGCTGATTTGTTGCAGACTGGTTCAGCATCCCCTACATCTCCTAGCCTGCAACACCTCACCAAAACTCCTTATGTGGCTTTGCCCCAGGACCTGGTGCTGTGCTGTCACTGCCTGCCAATCCCACGTCTCCATGGAAACCAGCCCTGTGGAACCAACACCCGTAACTGAGACATGTAGGCAGTGGATTATGGCTCTTACCCTGAGCCTGTGCTGTCACCCCACAATCTACACCCTGCCCATCCTACACTCCCTGGCCCTGCCAACCTCTCCTGTTCCCAGATGCCACTCCCCAACCACCTGCAGCTTCATCCCATCTGTCTGGTTGAGCATGCCCTGCCTACACAAGTCCCAATCCAGTCTTCACAGAGACCCCACCCACCCACTCTGTCTGGCACCACTGACAGTGGGTATAAGGCAGATAAGCTAGGGTGCCCAGGCAGTGGGGGGCCAGGTCTGGTGTTGAGGAGCCACCACTGGGGCTGCCAGGAAGCAGAGTTTGGCTGCTGTTCCACCCCAGTCCCACTGCATGACCAGGGCATACAAACTATGCCCAAAACCAACCTGATTACTTAGTTCCACCCTTGCCTACAATTGCCAATTTCAGATTCTGTTTTTTTCTCCAGCGCTCCTGATCCACGAGTTCTGTCCTGTAAAAATATCCTATGTATAATTGCAGTTGTCAGAAAAAAAGAAAATTAACTTTATTCTAAAAATTAAGTCACCAAACTAAAAATGATATCTGCACAAAACATATCTAGCTGGATACTATGAAGTGTCAATCTTGCATTAAAATAATCACTTAAATTACAGAAAAGAAAATCCTTTTGTATCTCATAGCTTAAAGCTACATTTTTCTCTCAGCACAACAAACACCTATCATTCAGAGGTTCAGTCTTTCACATGTCCCAAGGAAGTACAATTCTCCATTAAATAAATGGCAGTCCAGCCATAAAAACAAACAAACACACAAACAAACAAACAAAATCCAGCTCTTTCAAAAGCCCAGTCATCACTGTATGGGCAATTCATAGTAGGCACAATTTCCTCCATGACTGCTCTGTCATAAGTTTATTTTTTAGCATATCTTTTCCAGGAAACCTTAAGTTTAGATGAGGTCTTATTAGCTTTGATAATGGGTTTTGATTCCTCACCTCCATTTCTCTCTAAGATTTAAGCCAAGTAACTGCTCTTTGAAATCAGGCCTGTTTAATGATGATCCAATACTTGAGCCACATACAATCATCATCTGTTTTTGCAAAAATGGCCAAAGAAGAATCTATTTCCTTAGTTAATATATTTGGCTGCTTACAGACATTAAAAAAAAAAAAAAGAAAAAGAAAAAAAAAGAAAAAGAGCTTAACTTTAAACTCCATATGACCCCACACCAAGCCTGGTGCATTCCCAGAAGAAGCACTGTGTTAGCTGAATCTGTATATATCTATACATCTGCATAGTTTGGGCATGCCAGTGGGGGGGGGTTGGTATTTTTATTTAATAGCTGACTAAATCAACTATTAAATAAAAGCACCAAAAAGTCCCATTGAAGTGCCTGATCAATACAGACACTATAGAACCAGGTCGAATTAATGTGCTGCCGCTTCTAGTAAAGCACATTTTTGTTTCTTTGTTGTTGGCTTTCTTTTTTTTAATGTCTGTAAGCAGTATTAATGAACATATTCAATAGTTCTGTATTTTAAACTTTGTAAACCAACTTGAACTAGTCTGTTTTCAATCTTCCCTCCATTTTGTTTTCCTTTTGCTGAAGATATTTCTAAGCTCTCCACAAAGGAACAGATAATTTTCAGACTGACAAAGAAGACAGTTTCCAAATTTACAGCATTGAAGCTGAACACTCTAGCAATACCAATACACTAAAATAGTCCAAACATTTGCAATATAACTGTTTCCAGAGAATAATGCTTTTTCCTTTCTTTCTTTCAAGCTGGCTGCTGACAGGTGAAGCCCTCCTGAGCTCCTGCAGCTTGGGTGTCTTTTGTGCCTTCCCTGCACTCTGTGCCCACCTTTTTCCTGTCCCCACCCCCCAAAAAAACCTTGCCTCTACCCACCTTGTCCCTGGGGACCCCCTCCCTGCCCCCTCCCCTCGTTTTATGGGCATTTTTCCCCTGGGCTCTGGCAGCCTCGTTTGCCTCTGCCCCTCCCCCACCCGAGTTCTCCCTGTGATTCCTGCTGCCTCCCTCCCCCAGGGCCCCTTACCTTGGTCCCTGCCATCTCCCCCTGCCTTGGGGCTTGCCCTGAGCCCCTGTG
>JAGPOW010002067.1:9623036-9640570 GCA_030014935.1 Caiman crocodilus
CTGCTGCCTCCCTCCCCCAGGGCCCCTTACCTTGGTCCCTGCCATCTCCCCCTGCCTTGGGGCTTGCCCTGAGCCCCTGTGGGGTTGCTCTGCCCCCCCCTCAGGCTGATTTCGGGGCATTTTCAGCCCCCTCCCAGTCCCAGTCCCCCACTTCAGCCTGAGGCTTTTTTTCCTCCCAGGAGAGAGTTAACCCTCTCCTGCAGGGACGCCTGTCAGCAGCCAAGACACTTGGCATGGGGATGTCGCTGCAGACCTTCCCCTCAGTCATGGCATGCGGGTGCATGTTCCTCTCCATGTCACGGTGGAGGACTGTGCCAGAGCTCTGGTGGACCTGCTGGGACACTGCAGAATCGGTATGCCTCCCAGGTCAATTCGGTGCCTATTATCTAATTGAGCTCCCCCAACCTGGTGAGGGAGGTGTGCGCAGCGGGACTAGAAGTCTCAGAGGTCCACCACTTGGTCACGCCCCTGGAGGCCCTGGCACTGAGAGTGGTGGCCTCCAACGTGCCCCCGCACCTGTCAGACTGGGACCTCACCAACGCAGTTGAGCACTACGGTGTCCTCACCAGCCCTTGCAGACTAACCATAGGGAGTAGGAACACCAAGCTGAGGCAGATCCTGACCTTCCGGAGGCAGGCGTTCATGCACCTCAAGGGGGATGCTCAGAAACTGCCTCCCTCCTTGACTTTTGCCTCACAAGGAGGTCCTACATGATGTATTTCTCCCTGGGTGGGAATTCCTGCTGCCACTGGGGCAGCAGCTCCCACCTAACTGTCCAGTGCCCGTTAGGGCAATCAGCCGAGACACTGGCTGTTGCGCCCGCGCAGGAGGATCGTACTTCCACTTCAAGTGTGGGACCCTCATCAAAGGGTGAGGTTGGGAGACCTGCCAAGCCTCCCTCCACCCCTGCTCCATCTGAGGGGCTCGACCCCTCTGGCAGTGGCATGCCACCCGGCGAGGGGGCCTGGGACATCCTCCCAGGTCTCTCCCACCCCTGTCGTAGCAGATGCCCCTTCCAGTGGAGGGGCTGGGGAGTCCTCCCAGTCCCTTCCTGTCCCAGTTCTCCCCAGGGTGGCTAGAGTCTCAGGCGCTGGGGCCCCATCAGGTGGATCACCCGAGATGGCCCCCCCCCACCTTCCTCCACCCCTGCCCCAACTGAGGTGGTGGACCTGGAGGTGGTGACACCCAAGCAGCCTGGCCCACCCCCTATGGGGAAGGTGGCAGCTACTCCCCAAAAAGCAAAGAACAAGAAGAAGAAAAAAGGAGCGTCTAAGGGAGCTCCTGCTCCTTTGAGGCCTGTCTCGGACAGCACCAGGGAAAAGGCAGCCAGGGAACCTGAGCCTGCTCTGCCTGTCCCCCGAGAAACCCTGCCACCTCCAGCCATGACTTAGGGTGTCCCGGAGAGGTCTAGCAACCCATCGCCCCCATCCCAGCCAGTGAGGCCTGGGAGCGGCAAGGCAGGGGGAGAGTGCCTGCCTCCCAACCAGCAGCAGGCAGAAGAGGTGGCAGAGAGTCTTGCCACCCCACCACCCGCTCCCCTGCCTGCCGAGGCCAATGAGGAGGAGGAGATGGAGCGCCTGCCCTCTGAGCACTGCAAGCAGCCCTGGGAGCGGGATGACATCTGCCTCCCAAAGCAGATGCGGATCTCCCCGAGATGGTCCTCGACCCAGATAGAGATGGGGGGCTGCTAGGGAGCCTGGCCAGAGGGCACTTTCACCGGTCTTATCGGGAAATCCCCTCCAAGGGTACAGCCCTACCGGTTCTTGGTCGGCAGTACCCACCTCCTTCTGGAGAAATCTCCCTGGGTGGCCCCCAGCTATGGAGGTCTCCTCAACCTCTTGGACCAAATCACGGGCCAGAGGATCATGGCCGAGAGTATCTGGCAATGGTGCCCGGACCCCGCACAGTTTGTCCGCGCTGCGAGTGATGAGGCGAGGCTCATGTGCCAGGACCTGGGCATGCGTCAGCATACCTTCTGGCTCGAGAAGCTGGTGACCCAGGTGAGGGAGATGTGGGGCCGAGGCGGGACCGAGGAATAGGGCAGGGCAATGCTAGGCCTTTCCCGTCTCCACAGTTTTTCTGCCTGGTGTCCGTCACCTTTTTTCCGCCACCGGTACTCAGCCTACCCTTCCTCCCTCTTCTCCTGTTCATGGTGGTTACCACAATTGCCTTGCTCAAACACCAATGGCTGCAGAGACCCGGTGAAGCAGACGGCCATCCTGGAGGGCCTGCAGCAGAAGCACCTGGCAATTGCCTTCCTCCAGGAGATGCACAGCAACACGTACATTCAAGCCAACTGGCACGCCGCCTAGAGAGGCCACTTGTTCCTGAGCCACGGCACCAACCTCAGGGCAGGAGTGGCGACCCTCCTCTCGCCGCAGCTTCAGTATGACTCAGCGGTGGCACAAGAGGTCATCCCCAGCCGGCTGCTGACCGTCCACATCACCCTGGCACACCAGAGCCTGCTCCTCGTCAACGTCTATGCATCCACTGACGGGAGAGAGAGGGTCGCCTTCCTAGAGACCCTGGGTGACCTCCTGCATGACACCAGCAAGAAGGACGACCTGCTCCTTGTGGGCGGGGACTTCAACTGTACCGTCAATGTGCTGCTAAATCAGACAAGGCTGGAGCCACTCCTGCCTTAAGCCTGCAAGCTGCGGACCATGCTGGAGGCGACGGACCTCATTGACGCCTGGTAGGTCCTCCATGCTGATGCGCGACAGTACACCTGGGAAAAAATGAGCGCCAGTGGGCTCACCATGGCCCACCTTGACCATCTCTACATCAACCAGCACCACCTGCCATTGCTGTGCGGCAGCCACATCATTCCATCGGGCCTCTCAGACCACATCTTGGTCTGCTGCAAGCTGAGTCTGCCTGACAAAGCACACACACAGGCCCCTTACTGGTGCCTCAATGTCAGCCTGCTGCAGGACACCTGCTTCAGGGACTGCTTCGCCCACCTCTGGGGAAGCTGGGAGGCGGCACAAGCAGACTACTCCTCCTGGCACCTGTGCTGGGAAGTGAGGAAGGTCGAGATCTGGGCATTCTGCCAGCAGTTAAGTCAGCTGGCGGCGAGCGAGCTCCACTGCCGCACCCAGGAGCTGGAGGAGGACATGGTGGAGCTCGAGGCAGCCCTGCTCCATGCAGGCAATGACACAGGACTCCTTGAGAGCCTCTGCTCCCACAAGAAATGCCTGTGAGAGCTGGCAGAGGGCACGGCTCGTGGCGCGCGGGTCTGGGCCCTCTGCCAGGAGCTGGCAGAGGCCGACGCCCCAACCGGCTTCTTCTTTGGCCTGGAGAGGTGGCAGGCTGCGACAAAGACACTGGACCACCTCAAGACCCCAGAGGGTCAGCTGCTCACAGACCCGGGCCAAGTGCAGGAGCATGCCATTGCCTTCTACCAAGACTTGTTTGCGGCTGAGCCTGTCTGTCTGCGGGCAACCCAGGAGCTGCATCAGGTCCTGCCGCGCCTGGGCACTTCGCAGGCTGAGGCCCTGGAGCACGATCTCTCCCTGGCGGAGCTGGAGCCGCGGTGGTGGGGCTTGCCTTGGGCAGGGCCCCTGGCCTGGACGGCCTGCCTGGGGAATTTTACAGAGCCTTCTGGCCCCTCCTCGAGCCCAGCCTCCTCCATGTCTTCCACGACAGCCTCACCGACGGGACCCTGTTGACCAGCTGCCGCCGGGCCGTGCTCACCCTGCTACCCAAGAAGGGGGACCTCAGCTGCCTAAAGAACTGGTGGCCCATCTCCCTCCTACGCGCCAACTACAAGATCCCGGCCAAGTCGCTTATGAACTGTCTCCGCACTGTCATGGCCTCCATCATCGGGCCCAAGCAGAGCTACTGTGTGCCAGGGAGGACCATCCAAGACAACTTGTTCCTGCTGTGTGACCTGCTCACAGCCATGGAGCTATTTGGCCTGGATGTCGGCGTGCTCTCCCTGGACCAGGAGAAGGCCTTCGACCCCGTCAACCACTGACGGGGTCGAAGCACCCTCGAGGCCTTCAACTTCAGGCCGCTCTTCACCATGGTGCTCTGGGTCCCATACCACGATGTCTCTGGCCTGCTCAAGGTGAACGGCACACTGTGCTCCCGTTTCCCTGTGTGTCACGGCATATGCCAGGGCTGCCCCGTCAGGCATGCTGCACGCATTGGCTCTAGAACCGCTGCTGCATGCTCTGCGATGTCACCTGACTAGCCTCGTCCTGCCACCGGCACCGGGCCCCACCACTGGCCCCCCACTGCAGCTGACAGCGTATGCAGACGACGTGACCATCTTTCCGGGCAGCCAGGAGGATGTGCGGGCCCTGGTGGACTGCCAACGTGTCTACGAGCTCGCCGCCTCAGCCCGCATCAACTGGGGCAAGAGCGATGACTTCCTGATGGAGACATGGGCCAGCACGCCACCTCCGGACCTGCCAGAAGGCCTCGCCTGGCGCCGGGAAGGCCTTAAAGCCCTGGACGTGTTCCTGGGGCTGTCGGCCTTTGCAGCCTGCAACTAGGAAAACCTGGCGGAAGGAGTGGAGGCCCACCTGTAGCCCTGGCACCTGCCCACCCTCTCTTACTGCGGCTGGGTCCTCGTCACCAACAACCTGGCAGTGGCCACCCTGTGGCACCGCTGCGCAGTGCTGGACCCTCTGCCGGAGCTCCTGGAGAGAGTGCAGCGGCTCCTGGTTGACTTCCTGTGGGACGGATGCCACTGGCTCCCCCGGGCTGCCCTCTATCTGCCCACCAGGGAAGGGGGCCAAGGCCTGATCGACCTGGCCAGCCGGGTGGCCGCCTACCAGCTGCAGGCCCTCCAACGGCTCCTGTATGCCGAAGGCCACCTCCCATGGCGGCAGCTGGCGTGACGGTTCCTGCGGCGAGTGGGGGGCCTTGGCTTTGACCGGGAGCTGTTTCTGCTGGACCTCACTTTCTGGAACAGGGAGTTGCTTCCCCCATTCTACCGCAGCATGGTGTGGACCTGGGGGACGGCCTTCCATCTCTGCCCCCAGGACAGGTGACTGTGGTTTCCGTACCTGCTTCGGGAGCCCCTGGTCTACAACCCGGCCCTGCAGCATGTCACGCTGGGCCTGGCCTCCACCAGCCTCATGGCAGCCCTCATCAAGGCATGCACCACCCACCTGGAGGATCTCCTGAACCCTGCTTGGTCAGCGTGGCTGTCTCCCAAAGCTCTGGCTGCCCGGCTGGTACTGCACTCCATTCAGACCACGGGCTGGCTTCTGTGGACCATCAGGGGTGCCCTCCTGACAGAAGCAGCAACCGCCCTGGAAGTCCATATCCAGGCTCGCTGGACTCTCCCACCGTGGATGCTGCGCATGACGCCTTTCCACCACTGCCCATCATCCCAGCGGTACTTGGCGAGCTGGCCGAGCAGCCCAACATGCTGCTTAGGCTCCTGGTGCCCCCCAGCAGCAATACAGGCTGCCCTTTTGGCACCCTGCCTCGCAAAGGCCTCTACATGTGGGTAGTGCGCACCCAGCACACCCAGGTGCTGGCCGGCCGCCCTGACACCGTGTGGCGGCAGTGCCTGGCGCGGCCTGGGACCCCAGCATGGTGCACGCCGTATAAGGTGCCCACTGCCAAGAACACCAGCGACCTGCAGTGGTGGCTTGTGCATGGCATCCTGGCCAGCAGCACCTTTGTTCACCACCTGGACCCGGCGGCCTCAGCAGCCTGCCCCTTCTGCCCGGGGGTGCTGGATGCATTTTCCATACGTTCCTCGACTGCCCCCAGCTGCAGCCACTCTTTGCCATCCTGGGTGCACTGCTTTGGGCGCTGGGCCGGGACTTCTCTGAAGATGTCTATGTCCACTCCTTCCTCTACTGGGCAACGGAAAGGACTGTGGTCACCCTGGCCAACTTCCTGCTGATCCAGGCCAAGATGGCCACCCTGAAGAGCCAGTAAAACCGGCTCACTGGGACTGGGATGGTCGACGCAGCTCTTCTGCCTGCTGGTGCGGGCCCGCCTCTCACTCAAGTTTGAGCATGTAGTCCTGCAGTGGACAGTGCCCACCTTTGAGGAACACTGGGCCCTCGAGGGGACACTTTGCCGAGTCGAGGTGGGATGCCTGATCCTTGCCCTGTAACACCCCCAGCTGCACAAGCTGCAGCGATGCATCCAGCAGGCCTTGGACTTTTCTTCATGTGGGTGCCATGAGCCCAGGACCATGTCCATGAGGCCCAGGTGTTTGGGCCAGCCTGTACATACTCTCTGCTGGCCCCAATTTGTCACCCTCTCTGGAATAGATGCCTCTTAAAAGTCAAAGTCTTTCTTTGTCAAGGGAACCTGATGATTTTAACAACTTCATTTCATGGAAAATTTTTATAGTTCTTATGTTAGGTCCTGATCCATAACAAATACATTTACAAACTGTTGATTTTTCTGAGATACCGAAGACCTTTTCATAGAGCCATGCTAAGGAGTTCCATTAATATTTCAATAGCAGTAGATTAGTGTCTTCAATATCATTGTTTTCTCTTTATACTTAAGATAACAACAATGCTACAGTCAGCCTGAAGTGGTGAACATGCAGCATGAGAATTTACTTCAAATACAATTTTTTAAACTTTGTCCTAATATACTCTAGACCCAAGCTGCATTCATTTTATTACTATAATTACACTGTGAAAGTTTTGAAGATGAGAAGAACTAATGAGCCAGAATAATGAATTTGCAACCATTTTATGCATTTCTGGTCATTTAAATATAATTTGAAAAACTTGCAGCAACAGCAATGAAAACAGCGAGTGTGCAGAAAACAGACATCTTCTGGGAAACATGAACTATTCAGATGATTTTTCTGGGATTTTTATGGGAATTTAATGGGTAGATTTGATAATTTAATCCAGATATCACATTCAAACTTCTGCATACGTAGAGATAGATCACAAACAGGACCTGGAAGGCAAGATAAGCAGCACCCAAACATTTAAGTTATTTCATGCAGAAGTATATTATTTGCAGGGGGAGGGAGAAGGAGGAGGGGAGGTCACAAATAATACCAACACAAACTATGCTTTAAAATATTATTCTCCATATTGTATCACAATTCAATTATTTTATTTCAAAGACATTATATTCAATATACCAAATAAGGGTACACATATACAGCAAAATCTCTAGCAAATATAAAATCAGTATAATTATTTCTGGACAGACCCAAGGACACACTCTAACCTCGCAAACAATGTGTCTACTAGAGGAAAATAAAAGACTCTACAACACATCTTTCTAGAGATCTTAATAAAAAGCTAAAGAGCCCCAGAACAATTTAGGTCCAATGTTAGTAAAGTAGACTTTCCTATCTAGGCAAGTTATGCTGTAACAATTAGTTCTTGTACATGGCAAATGGATCAAAAAGATTTTTTATAGAACCACAGAACAATAGATTTGGAAGGGATCTCAGAATGTCACCTAGTCCAATGTTCTGATCAAGGCAGGATCATCACCGGAGACTAAACCAGAGATACACAAAGTGCAGCCCATGGGCCAGATCGGGCCTGAAGCAGACTGTATTTCCCAGCAGTTCCTGCCTGTGTGGCTCCTGGCCATTCCCCATGAAGGCCCCAGGAGTGTGGGGGCACGACAGCAAATGGCCACAGAACTGAGGCTCTGCCCTGTTTTGGCTCCAGACTGTGTGCAGCCTGGCTGGAAACAGTGTGCAGACAGGCAGGAAGCTGCTCTAAGCCTGGACTGGGATCTTGCAGTGGTGACAGCAAGGGGTAGGGCTGGGGCACAGCTGGGCTCCACTCCCTGCTTGCCCCTACCTGAAGAACCTGCACTTGTTACGGGGTCATGTAGGCAGTGGATTGCAGCTCCACTCCAGCCCTATCCTGCTCGGCCACTGCCACAAATCCTGACCCCAGCCCCACATTGCACCCAGCTAGTTTCTATTGAAACCACAGAAATGCAGGGCCATGACAGTGTGGAGCCATGATAGTATGGGGCCAGGCCAGGCTTGAGCAAAGCACCAGTTCTGCAGCCCTGCATCATCATGCCCCAATGTTCCTGGGGTCTCCACGTAGACCAGTTGGGAGCCCTATGGGCAGGGGCTGCTGGAAAATGGAGTCCAGCCACCAGCCAGATCCACCATTTTGCCCACCCCTGGACTAAGTCTTACCAGTCAATCAATGGTATGTCTAATCTGGTCTTAAAATCTTTCAAAGATTGACACTTTACAACCTCCTTGGGTAGCCTGGTTCACTAGCTAACCACCCCTAGTGTTAGAAAGTTCTTACTAATAATATACAACCTAAATCACAAACTAATATACAATCTTTTACTTAAATTTAACACCACTGTCCCTTGTCTCCTGAAGTCAGAGAGCAGTCCATCTGAATCCTCTGTATATACACTGTTCAAGTATTTGAAGATTGTTATCAACTACTCCCCCTCAAGTTTCCTTTACTCTTAACTGAATAAACCTCAGGTCTTTCAGGTTGTCCTTATAAGCCACATTTACCAGGCCTCTGATAATTTTTAATCGTGCTTCACTGAACTCCTTCAATATGCTTACATTTTTCTTTTCTTAAAGTGAAAGGACACAGTGCTCCAAGTGAGGCCTCAACAGTGCTGAATAGAGCAGGAGGATCACTTACATTCTTTTGTGACACATTAATACAGCCCAGTATGTTGTTGTATCTTTTTGGCAGCACCATAGATTTTGTCTTCACAAGGAAAGTCAGAAGTTGTAGTAGCTTGTTCCTCTTAAGCAAGTATAAAACAGACATTGTGTCAGAAATGAGCTATGTAGCTTTCAAAATCTGAGTACTTTTGATATGAATGGTTCATAAACAGGGATGGGTCTCAGAGGGAGTTTTTGCCTTCTACAGTTAGGCTCTTTTTCTTCCCATTTCAGGCCACAGACTCTCAAAACATCCTATTTTCATAGTGGTTCCAAAGTCACAACACAGATTCCATGCTTTTGAGAGCCTTACAAATAGAGTTAAATGCCTAAAAGCGCTTAGCAAATGCATATCAATTTCTAAAGCACACTGGAAGGGCTGGGCTTCCCCATAGATGACTAGAAGAGCCAGAAGCAAGCAAATGTCCAAGTGACAAAGCTGTTATCTTCAGAAGCCAGGAAGCTTCAGGTCATTTTCTCTGACTCTTGCTTTAAAACTCTGCATTTCCAAACAGCCTCTAGCTAAATCAGTCATTAATAAATATGAAGTACCAACTGTTTCTTTCCACTCGGTTCTTGTTACCTGAAAAAAAGGTAGACTTTGTCTCTCTAGTCTCATGTGGAGCTCTCCTGAGTGCTCCTCATGGTGGAAAGGGACATATATCCACAGCTCTATACTCTTTCCCAAAGCTACATTTTTTTCCACCATTTCTCTACCATATTGTCTAGCTGCGCTCCTGTTTGGAGCTTCTGCTATCAAACTCAGTATCGGCATTAAGGAATTCAGGATCACCATGGCTGCAGTCCCTGGACACCTCCAAGACCCCAGGTAAGGTTGGTGGGGCCAGCCCAGGTGCTAGCCCCTGCCTCCTCTAACCCACTCAGGGCAACATGTTGTATGTCAGAAAGCATGCGCGTAGGTGTAACCTAGGGACAGGTAGCAGTGGAACACATTGTGCTGCTGCTGTTTGTCCCCAAGAAAATGTACATTCCCACACATGGGGACACTCTTTATATGTTTCTGTCATTAGCAGAGATCTGGGTTTTCTGTTTGCCATAGAAAAATGAAAATATTCTCCTTTAAAAGGAGAAAAATGAAGGAAACCATGGATTTCCCCTTGCAGGCTGGCATATTTCCAGCCTGCAAGGGGCTGCTTGGGGCTGGAGGGAGTAGGAGGAGAGCAATCAGGCAGGGGATGCCATGAGATCATGTGGACGTGAGCACACACACACATACATAGCAACTAGGTAATGTGGTAGAGTAGCTCTTGCAGTTCCCCATCAGTAAGTATATGGGGAGGAACATAGGTGAGATAGGGGGCTGGTGGGAGATATGGAATACTGGGGGATGGTGGGGGAGCATAGGTAACACATTGGGGGGCATAGGGAGCATGTGTTCCCCAGATTTGTGCACCCAACCCACAGCAGGCACAGGGCTGCAGCCTGGCTGGAAAGGCATAGGCAGGAACCACCTCCACAGCCCAGTAGGCAGGATCCTGCTAAAGAGGGCAGAGCAGGACAGTGAGACTCATTTTTGTTGCCACTGCTTCTGGGTCCCCTGCACCACCCTACTCCAGCATCATGAGGAGTAACATTGGAGGGGTGGGCCATGCACTACCCTCAACTCCTCCCACCACCAGCCACTTGCACGCTGGATTGCAGCTCTAGTCTGCTGTCAGGCCCAGCCACCAATGCCACCACCACTGCTGCCCTCAGATCATGGCTCTACTCTGAAGGAGAGGTGATGGGAGGGGGCAGTGCAGGTGGCTTGAGAGTAGTGGCAGCAGTAGCAGGGCCATGGCAGCGGGGGAGAACCCAGCCCAGTACACAGGTAGATAGTTGGGAGTGAGGGGCAGGGCACTGGCAGTGGTGGGAACAAGGGAGCAGCTACAGCTGTACCCAAGTCCTGGTGCATGAAGGAAACAGGGGAAGCTCTGATTTTCCACACAAAAAACATCCAAGTCAAATAGCATAATATATAAGTATTTAGAATTTATTTTATTATAATGATTGAGACACTGGTTTGTTTTCAAACTGCTTTAAAATGTAAATATAACATAAAGCACCATGTTCAACTGATACATTATAGTGGTTTCATTTTAAATGCAAAGAACTGCTGTTTTAGGTTTTTAAAAATCAGATAATTTTCTTCTTTTTTTTTTAACAAGGTAATTTTGGATCTTTTAACAGAGAAAGCCAGGATCCCTGGTCATTTGACTTTGGCTTATACACCACATGCTCCACTTTTCTTGATATAATGAATGGCATTTATTTTATGAATTATCTGTTTAAGGTACAGCAAGAGATCTGAATTCCACCTCTTCCTGAGAATTTCACCTCCTTTCCTTGAAACTCCTTCAGACTAGAAGTCTAGGCTAGGAACAGACACTGCATTTGTCCCTGGACATATTTTGCCAGTGTTTGTCTCATAAGAGAAGCATCCCAGGATTGGTATGTATGCTCATGGTCTTTCTAATCATGGTTTAGTGAATGGCTAAATGCACTTTCACTGATTTAATGGTGCAATCCCGGGATAACCATTCAGACACCTCATTGAGATATCCCAGAATAAACCATTAAAAAAAAAAAAACCCAAAAAACCTTTCACTGCTTCAGCATTACATGTATATATAAAGATGATAAGGTGAGGTTTGATGATTATTACAGGAGTAGACACAGCTACAACTGTACAAACATCTAATTTAACAGATTCAGAGATAAAAACATAAAACCTGAGGTTGTCTTTATATAACTAGAGTATTTTTTGGCAAAGTCACATTATACAACACCCTTATAATAAAAGTATTTTATTTTTAGTTAGCACAAAACATACTCAAAACTATTGGTGCATTGGAGGACCTTTACTGCATTTTTTTCATTGCAGGGGAAAAAGAAAATGAGTCTTCTAAAATAACTCATGCTGTACCCGGTCATACAAAGTTATGGCAACATCAGGGATTCACAGAACATTGTATTACATTTAATGTATCTGCTTTAGGTGCTAATGTTTATTAGATATATCAAAAGACATTTTCAGTACTATTACAGAGAATAGATTTGTTAGAGGCTAACTGTGAATAGTGCTGAATGTTGCCTTTAGCAATATGAACAACATATCTGTTTTTGATATTACAAGACTGACTATTAGGGCTACGTGAAGCTTCAGTCCCTGATTTGATTCAGTGGAGATTCAGCCCAATTTGGTGGCCAAATCTCAGAATCTGAAACAAATCAGTAGAACTATCAATCTCTCCAAATTGAATTGGAACTCTCTGAATCGATTCGGAAAGATTCGACGATACAGACACAGCTTTAAATGTTGTTTCTATGTACCTCAAGGTAAGGGGTGGCTCACGAATGCTGAAATGCTGGGGTTGATGGAGTATCCCACAAGAGCACTGAGGGGTCTCCAGTGCACTTAGCAATAGCCCCGGAAGTGGACCAGAAGCACTTCTGGGTCTGCTGGGGAGCACACTGGAGGGGGGGGGGAGGGAGGGCTTTGCATTCCCCCCCCCCCCAGCTTTGTGACTGGTATCTCCTGAATCGGGGGGGGGGGAGGGGCGGGCACGTGAGGCCCCCTCAGGGCCAATTGTTAAAATTGAAATCTGGTGATCTGGTGTAATTTACAGAATAGTAGCAAACATAACAATGCAGATTTCCTACTCCAATTTTTCCATGCATTTTCCATTCTGGCCACTTCTTTCCTTGTTTCTATTGCGTGCCATTACAAGTGTAATATTGAGTCCAAATAAATTGAAAAGCTACTCTTAAAAAGGAATTTATCAAAGAGTCACTGATTGCTTCTTCCCCTCCTAGAAATAGTCCTTTTCCATTAACATAAAAAAAGTCTTGAAACTTCCATAAATACACAGCCATCAGCATATAAGTACAGGAACTTCCTTCTTTTCTTGCCAAATACCTCAAACTATCACATACAGATCGCCTCAAGAGTAGTAACTTCCATGATCAGCCTTAAATAATACATTTCTAAATATAAAACCTTCAGTTCCCCCAAATGCAAAATCCCTTCCAATTCTCTTGGTACCTGTTGGGTAATAAGACAGGCGCTTTCAATTTATCAATGACTCTAGGTAATGTTTGTTTTTGTAAAGATAGTTAAATACACTACTTACTTGCATCACAGCTAACCCTACCCTCTACTACATGCCAAAGGTAAAAAAAGAAGATGAGTACGGCTATCATGTTGCAAGGTCCATACAGAATGCTGACTTGCCAGGCTTTCCTAAAGGACTTTTTCTAATCAAATTAGGTGCTTAAATGCATATTCCACAATCAGTATGGGGACAAGACTACCAATAATACCACACAATTGGAGAACTCAAGCAAGAACATGACTAAGCTGTAGTCTTATTCATATATAAATACTGCCTACATCAATAATAATATAATATTCCTGTTTTTTGTATACCCATATTAAGTAACATAGCTTACAGGAATTCTCTCATTGTACTTCTATTACAAGGTGTTATCACACCCTCTGACTTTGAAGTTACACCTGCCACCATATTTTACACCCAACAGTCTATTCTTGGCAGACTTTGCCAGTAATGGTGCGTCTAATAGGTTTAATGGGTTGTCTAAATGTCTCTTGTTTTTTTCTCTGCAAATTGAATTCTTGCTGTGTATTTCATAAAGGTTAAAAATAAAGTGGCATTAAAAGAACATAAACCTTGACATCTGTAATGGACTTTTATTTAAGTTTACTAAGATTTAATGGTATATTATGAAGAAAATAAACCCAGTAAGAGTTTAATGTTTATGTAAAGTACATTAGAATGTCAGGTGCTTATTTAATTGCTTTTGTAGTCAATTTCTCTGCCCCTCAAGGCTCATTAGTCAGTCATCTAATCATTCCATACAGTAATGCGTCCTCTGTGTTTCCTTCTCAAGTCCAGGAATATATCTTCCTCTACATTTCCAACCGTGGTGTCCTTCAAATGCAACCTTTCTGAGGGTTTTTTGACTACATGCCAACGTTACTATCTGTTCCACATGGAGGTGGATTTCCCCAACATCCATTAATTCTGTTCTACCATATACTTAGCCATCTGGACGACAAGACAATATAAAGAGGCTTCTGTTCTATGAAAAAATCTGTATAGCTCTTCAAAAAACTTTGCTAGTTGGCTGAAAGAAGTGTTTGAACATAATTGTATTCCCTATCAAATATAGACCCCTCCATTAAAATCATTCTAAAAGAAGTTATATCTGTAGGAAAAAAAGAAAAAGGAAATGTTAAGTTATAGCATGTTGATAGCATGCCACAGAGCCATGTTTAGAGCAGTTAGCTGTAATTCACAGCAAGCATTCCTATGGAACAAATAAACTGAGGTAAAAATCTATGGAAACTAGGGCTGTGCAAAGCTTTGATCCCTAATTTGATTTGGTGGAGATTTGGCCCAATTCACTGGTTGAATCTCTGAATCGAATCAAAGGACCCTTTAATCTCTCCAAATCAAATAGAAACTGTCCAAATTGATTTGGAAAGATTTGGGGATTCAGATATAGAGACAGCTTTAAATGTTTTTTTAACATTAACAGGAGCTCATGAATGCTGCGATGCTGGGGCACGTGGAGTGTCCTACAGAAGCGCGGGTGCTCCCCAGTGTGCTTGGCAGCAGACCTGGAAGTGGACCAAAAGACCCCCCCCATGCCACCCTGGCTTGGTGACTGGTGCCTCCTGGGTTGGGGTGGGGGCACCTGGGGTCCCCCTGTGGTTGGTCACCTAGCTGAGGCATGGGTTGGGAGGGGGATGGGGACAGCACATTCCCTGGCAGACCTGGGAGTGGACCAGAAGTACGTATAGCCTACTCCCGGGTTTGCTGTCGAGCATATAGAGAGCACCCCACCCCCACCCCGCACTCCTGTGGGACACTCCATGTGCCCCAACATCACAGCGACCACGACCCACGCCTGGTACGTCAAGGTATATAGAAAAAACTTTTAAAGCTGTGTCTATGTCTGACTCACTGATTCTCTGAATTGAATCAGGGACAGTGATCTGAATCAATGAATCAAACCACTGTCCCCAATTCGCACCATATCCGAATTGAATAGGGCCTGCTTTGCACACCCCTAATGGAAACCATGTAGGACGAGAACATGTTTATAACATCAATATTCACGTTTACAGAAATATACATTTTTTGTTGCACAACCATGACATAATTAAACAGCAACTTGAGATGTTTTTAAATACCACTATAACTTTAGATTAGTCAGGAAACATATGTACAAAGGTGTTACAAGTTATTGCTGAATTTTTATTTTTAGTCGTACTTTTGTAGATTTTTTTATTTTTTGTAGTACTGTTTGTGGTTATTTGGTAGCATTTTGTACTATTGGCTTTTACAGCAGATTTTATTTTCAATAATCAAGACCACTATAAGAACAATTAATGTAAGATTGAGTGACTGATATAATACCTGGAGTTCAGACTGGCAATTCAGTTAAACAACCAAAAAAGGAGTTGGTATACATAAAGCAGTGTTCTCAATCAACCAGTTGGCTTGGCTGTCTTCTGTAAACTATTCCCAATGATTTCCTAAGAAACTTTGGGAAATGTCAGTAACCTAAAGTAGTAGATAAAGCAAAAAGTGAAGTGCTTCTTCTTTTCCCTCTCTCCTCCCAGCACTACCTGAAAAAAGCCTGCATAAGCTTCTGTGGCAATTCTGAGAAACGTAGGAGTAACAAGCAATTTCTGTGCCTAATGGCAGCAACAGCAGCCAATACCATTTTTGTGCCTCCTCTAAATTGGCACCCAAGGCCAGTGCCCAGCGATCCCACTTCAAGTTACACCACTGCAAGGAAGAACTTTTTAATAGCTTCTGCTCCCAGCTTCAGAGACAAGAATCCAAACAACAAGAATATGAACATTGAAAAAAAATATTCAGCTTTATTCTCCCTTTCCCCAATATGCCAAAAAGTTTATCATAAGGCAGGGGAAATTGGTATCTTTATAAACCAACTAAAACAGAGATGTATGGAATAAGCTTTCATAAGCAGAAAGCCTACTTCATCAGATGCTGTGAAGGGATTGCAGGAAGCAGAGCTTCTAAACAGAAAGTACTGCTTAGAGTAGAGAAGTTGGGAGGAAAAAGGAAGGGGTACTGCTGAAAGAGGCAAGGTGGTAAGGAAGCAAGCAGCTGCTGTGACCCTGGCCTTAGCCCCAGGTCAGGGCTGGAACCAATGCCTACTTCCATTGTCTCTGCCCACTTCTGTCATCTCCACCCCACCTCCCTGTAGCCTCTGCCCTCTTGCCTACCCTGCTATCCCTCCTGACCTTATAACAGCTGTTATGGCAGTGGTAGCTCCAGCTGGACCCAGGAGTCCAGGCTGAAGCTGACAGCACTACTGGACTGTAGCCAGAGTCCCCATGTGCTGAAGTCATGCCAGAGCTGGGGGGTAAGCAGTATGCAGGAGGGAAAGGCAGTTGGGTTAGGATGGGGCATGCAGACAGTGCAAGGGGTGGGAAGGTACCAAAGGGTTCAGGAGCAGTAGATGTCAGAGTGGCAGGCACAGGGTAAAAGTGAGGGCAAGTGAGTGGCAGGCACAGGTAAAAATGAGGGCAAGTAGTGTGGGAGGGGAAAGGAGGGGGAAAAAAGTGTGGGCAAGCAGGGGGGCAGCAGACAGGCAGCTTAACCCCAGCTCCCCACTGTCTGACCCCCAGCCACTGCAGCAATGTGGGGTGATGATGATTTTAAGATGACTGTCCAATAGTTAAACTCTATACATGTGATACTATAACAAATTTATACATTTCCATATATGGAACCTAATTCTTGAGGGTTGTCTGAAATTCAGTCATCTTGGACTCTGGTAAACATGATGGTTCACTCCAGTGAAACAGCAAAAACTGGAATGTGACAAGCAAATAAGGGGCACAGCCAGAGGGTTTTAGCATAACTGGCTTCAATTAATGCAGGGTAGAGATTTTTCTGCAGATCTAGAATATATCTAAATCAGGGTGAAACAGGCAGCCGCTATACAGGATATATGGCAGATCAGGGAGGGAGCAAGCAGCTCAGTGGCAAACAGAGCAAAAAGCAAAGCAGCAATTGGGACAAGGAACACAGAAGAAAGCAGAAAGCAAAGCAATAGATCAGGCAGGGAGCACTGGGTTGGAAGCAGAAGGTCAAGAAGCAGATCAGGCAGGGAAAGAAAATTGGGGTGGCACTTGGAGAGGATGCACAACTAATTTGTGGCACACCTGCCAAAGAGGTTCGCCCCCATTGGTCTAAATGATGATAGTTGAAATACAGAAAGAAAATTTTATCAAGCAAAATCTTGTCAAAGACCTCCATTTTAAAACTATAGTAGAGGGGTGGTGGGAGGGGTATTATTTCTAAACTGTGACGATGAGCTAATGAAACTTTAAGAGGACAAGAGGTAGTTCAAACAGAGAACTACTCCTCTCCAAATTTTCAGACTTGAATCAATGATATTAGTGAGAATGGCATTCAAAGGAAAGTGATACAATAAGACAAATAAAAAAAACCATACAGGCAGGCAGTCATTTCATCCTGAGATTATCATGTTTTGTTGCTTTTTGAGATCTGAAGACCACAAGGTAGCAGCCTACACCAAACTCTCAAACACCCCTATCTAACCTCCTCTTGAAGACCCCCAGGGTAGAGGAGAGCACCACCTCCCTTGGGAGCCCATTCCAGACCTTGGCCACTCTAACTGTGAAGAAGTTACTCCTAATGTCCAGTCTAAATCTGCTTCCTGCTAGCCATTATTTCTTGTAACCCCTGGGTTGCCTTGGTGAATAAAACCTCATAAATTCCCTTCTGTGCCCCTGTGATGAACTTATAGGCAGCCACAAGGTCGCCTCTCAACCTTCTCTTGCAGAGGCTGAAAAGGTCCAGGTGCCCCAGTCTCTCCT
>JAGPOW010002067.1:9640670-9656844 GCA_030014935.1 Caiman crocodilus
CTGTGCCCCTGTGATGAACTTATAGGCAGCCACAAGGTCGCCTCTCAACCTTCTCTTGCAGAGGCTGAAAAGGTCCAGGTGCCCCAGTCTCTCCTCATAGGGCTTGGCCTACAAGCCCTTAACCATAAGAGTGGCCCTTCTCTGGACCCTCTCCAGGTTATCCACATCCCTCCTGAAGTGCGGCCCCCAAAACTGCATGCAATATTCCAACTGTGATATGACCAGCGCCCGATAGAGGGGAAGTATCACCTCCTTGGATCTGTTGGCCATGCATCTGCTGATACACGATAAAGTGCCATTAGCTCTTCTGATGCCTTCGTCACACTGACGACTCATGTTCATCTTGGAGTCCACTAGGACTCCAAGATCCCTTTCCGATTCTGTGCCACCCAGTAGGTCATTTTCTAGGCAGCAGGTCTGCTGGACATTTTTCCTCCCTAGGTGCAGCACTTTGTATTTCTCCTTGTTGAATTGCATTCTCTTGTTTTCTGCCCATTTGTCCAAACTGTCCAGGTCTGTTTGTAGTTGTTCCCCGCCCTCCGGCATGTCCACTTCTCCCCACAGTTTTGTGTCATCTGCAAACTTGGACAGAGTACACTTCACTCCTTCATCCAAGTTGCCGATGAAGACATTGAAGAGTATCAGTCCTAGGACCGAGCCCTGCAGGACCCCACTCTCCACACCCATCCAGGTCAATACCGACTTATCCACTACGACTCTCTGAGTACGACCTTCTAGCCAATTCACCACCCACTGGACTGTGTAGTCATCCAAGTCACAGCCTCTTAACTTTTTCACCAGTATGGGGTGGGATACCATAATGAAGGTCTTCCTGAAGTCTAAGTATATGATGTCAACCCCTACTCCTGCACCCAGACATTTTGTAACCTGGTCATAAAAAGACACTAGATTAGTCAGGCATGATCTACCTGCTGCAAACCCTTGCTGGTTTCCCCTCAGCATAATTTTTCCTGACGGGCTCTCACAAATGTGAGCCTTGATAAAGACTTTGCCAAGGATGGAGGTGAGACTGACTGGCCTATAGTTGCCTGGGTCCTCCTTCCCCCCCTTCTTGAAAATGGGGACCACATTGGCCCTTTTCCAGTCCCCTGAGACCTGGCCCGTGAGCCACAAGTGTTCAAATATTCCTGCCAGTGGCTGTGCAATGATGTCAGCCAGTGCCTTCAGTACCCTCTGATGGAGCTCATCCAGGCCTGCCAACTTAAATGCATCCAGTTCCTCCAAGTAACTCTGCATCATCTCAGGGTCTATGCATGTTAGTCTGGCATCCTGCTGCTGCCTCTACACAATCCCAGTGAAAGACTTGTCTTGCCTCTCACTTAGGAACACTGAGGCAATGAACTCATTGAGGAGTTCAGCCTTGTCCCCCCTGTCCATCACCAATTGCTTCTACCCATTTAATAGGTTAGATCACAAAATATGAAATTGAATAACTGAAATGAATAAGAATAGCTGTCACATGCAAATGTAGAGCCAAATTCTTTGGCCAGGCACGCCCACAAAAGTCTGTCTTCTAGATAATTAAAAAGTCATGATAGTCTTCTGAGCAATTCCAGAAGCCTTGTCTACTAGAGTGGTACTACTGTATTAAGAAATTCAACAACCTGTCACCTCTCACTTTACTGTCACTGGAGAAAGTCATTCTAGTAAATACAGCAATAAAAATGCCAATTGAAGATAGCCCCCCCGCTTTTTTAAATTTTAATACAGCATGCCAAGTTTACATCTGAGATAACAAAAGTCATTTTGGGGATGGAATTCCCTGTCACTTATGATTCCTGTTGACTCAGTGACTATCAATCTAAATTGATTGCTAATTTGTTGAAAAAACAGTAATTGCAAATTGTCAATTGCAGCAGCAACGAATTCTTGACTATCTACTATATAATATCTGCTGAAGTGAAAGAATCACGAGCTAGACAAAATAGAGTTGTTGACCAATAATCTTGTCACAAAAAAAAAGTAGTTGCACTGTCCCTGGCTCCAGCAGACTTATGTATAACCTCATAAATCTGCCCTGATTGGGACCTAGCACCTACCAGAAATTCTGGATTTTTGAATGAGTAAAGCTGGAGCTAGGGAAGGGGTGGGGGAGGGGCGCAGCGCAGTCCGGCAGCTGCAGACAGGTGGCTTTGGCCACTCCCAGGGCTGCAGGAGGGAGCAAAGCAGAGGGAACTGTCAGTGGATGCAGGGCACAGCAGTTCTTGCTGCTCTGTACACTCCTGGAGGGCTGCAGGCTGGGGGGCTGCGCTGGGCTCTTCTTGGAGGGGCACTTGCTCCTGGATCTGCATGTCAGACAAGGGCAGGCTGCCACTGCAGGCTGGGGCTGACAGCTGTACCGGGTTCTTCCCAGTGCTCAGGGCAAGTGGCAGCCTTCTCTTGTCCAGCACGGCAGCACTGGCCATGCATTCCCGATGAAAAGCCCTGCACAGCCACACAGCCTGCAGCCCTCCTGGGAAGAGCCACACCTCTCCTGCCCTGCACCCACTTACAAGTCTTACACTTTGCTGTCTGCTGCAGCCCCAGGAGCAGCCAATGCCACCTGCCTGCGGTGCCGAATTTTTGAGAATTCCAGAATTTTGAGTACTGAATTTATGAGGTTATACTGTATGCCTATCTAGCTAGGCAAGATCCTTTAATATTATTTCTCTATTAGCTCCCTAAACTTTCAAGTTTGAATCGGTATTTACAGAAATACACACCATCTACTAAAGGGAATTAGCTTATTTTTCTCTAATCATCATGTCAAACAAACATGCATTTTTCTTGCCTAGGAGATTATGCTGTTTCTGATATACAAGTAACACCTCACCCCTAGAACTGATTCACTATTTAAGATAAAGTTCTTAGATCAGTAAGTAGACTGAAGTATAAAGCTTGAAATACACAATATAATGTTTATGGAAAAACCATAGGAGACGATTACAAAATCTACTCCAAGACTCCTGAAATGCAAGGAACAGAAGTTCCCAAATAATATGCAGTGAAATTAAAAGCTTTTTAACATTCTCTTCTCTCTTTTTAATCCTGTAAATCCTTTAGGATTACTTTTCAAATGCATAGATAACTTCCCAACACAGGAAACAGCAGCAAGGTCTAGTTTTGGTTCAGAGAACTGTTTTCCAGGTTTTTCTTTGGGCAATTTATTCAATTTAATTCCTTGTGAAAAAAAAAATTAAGTTTTGTTTTCTGTGCAAAAACTGTACAGCCTCCCCAAGGCATCTACCCAAATGCCATGAAGCATAGAAATAATAATTTTAAATCTCACTTTCCAGTACTGCAGCAACTAGGAATGTGGACTGTGTTTGGAGGTCAGAGTGAGTAACAGGTTTAATTTTGAGTTTAGAGTGCCCCATGGCTGGTGCCACTACAGATAATCCTCCTGTACTGGTTAAATCCATCACATTCTATGTTCTAGGATATTTTCATACTTCCTCCTAGAACTGGAGCCATTTGTAAAAGCTAATTTGAAGAACTCTAGTAGCCACTTTGAGAATTTTAAAACACTGAGTCCACATTTAATGCAATAAATTTCCTTCATTAATAACTCCCAGCTCCCACTTTTTTGTCACAGAAATCATAAGAAAGTAGGACTGGAAGGCATCTCAGAAAGTTATCTAGTCCAGCCCCCTGCTAAAGACAGAATTGTCCTAGATCAAACTATTCCAGCCAAGTATTTGTCCAAACTGTTCTTGAAAATTTCCAGGAATGGAGTGTTTACAACTTCTCCAGCTAAATTGTTCCAATGCTTAACCACCCTCATAGTTGGGTGCCTCCTAATCCCCAGTCCAAATTTCTTCTACAGAAGTTTGAAACCATACTCCTGGTCCTGTCCCCTGTGGCCACAAAGAAAAAAACCCATCTCCATCCAATCTATAATTGTTCTTCAGGTATTGGAAGATAGTTACTAACCTATTTATTTCAGCCTTTCCTCATAAATTTTGCTTCTCAGACACCTAATCATTATTTTTGCTCTCCTCTGGACTTTTTTCAGTCTGTCCACATTCTTCTGGAACTGTGGGGGCCAAAACTAGACAGTACTCCAGGTGAAGCTTCACCAGCGCTGAATAGATCAAAAGAATCACTTTCCTTGATTTATAAGTGGCACTCCTGTTAATCCAACCCAGCATAATGTATACTTTTTTTTTTTTTTTTTTTTTTTAAACAAGAGCACACTGGAGATTCATAGTCAGCTTATGGTCCACTATAAACCCCAGGTCCTTCTCTGCAGTACTGCAGCCTAGCCAGTCATTCTGCAGTCTGTATTTGTGCATGCCATTGTTTCATCCCAAGTGCAGGACTTGTACTTGTCCTTACTGATCTCATTAGATTGAGTGTACACGACTTTTCCAGTCTATCCAGGTCATTCTAGCCCTGTACTTCAGAATGTCCACAGCTCTACAGACCTTGGTATTATCCACAAATTTGTCAGCCATGTAGTTGGTCCTCTCATTCAAATTATTAATAAAAATATTAAACAATATCAGACCAATCACAAACTCCTGAAGAACCCCTGTTGATACCTTCTCCCAACTAGAGAGTAAGCCATTGATGACTACTCATTGAGGATGAACCAACCAATTATATATCTTACTTTATGTATCATTATTTCCATTTAGTCTATTTCCTTAGCTTGTTAATGAGAACGTCATGGGAGGCGGTTTCAAAAGCATTGCTCAAGTTAAAATATATAACATTTACTGTTCTTCCCCTACCCACAGTTTGCTTCCTTACCATAGGAACAAAACTTTGCAAGGCCACTGAATTCAGACCTCTGCTCAAGGAAGGATCATATTTGACTAAACCATGCCAGCCAGGTGTCTGTCCAACCTGCCCTTGAAATTTTAAGTGATGGAGATTCCACAATTTCCCTAGAGTCAGGGCATTTTTCTCATCTCTAACTTCAATTTCCTCTACTGCAGTTTGAGGCCACTGCTCCTAGTCCTGTCCCTGACAGCCACAGAGCAAAAGCTACCTCCATCATTTCTATAATCATATTTCAGGTATTTGAAAACTAATATCAAACACCCATTCATCATCCTTAATCCTACTAGTTAAGTATCTGCCCTACAGTATTTCTCTGGCTTGTTAATGTAGCTGAGTATGGTTGGCAGGGCTGTGGCCAAGAGCCCAGATGGCAGGTGGGTACTTTTGACCAACGGAACAGAATTAGGCACAGACACGTATCGATTAAACTGAGATGGCTTTACTTACACTGTCGATGTACACAGCGTAGGAAATTCCGTTATAGTTGCACCGGATAAGAGCTCTGAACATCACATGGGATATTTTCAAGCATGCAGGCCACTGGGTATGTCAGGATGGTCGGTGAAGGGGAGTCATTGGTGGGTAATCAGTCCGCCAAGTTTACTCCGAGATGCACGCGGAGTTCTCCAACTTGGGCGGAAACTGCTCTAGCTTTTAAACAGCTAGCAAGCCAATTGCTAGTCTCCAGGTAGGAATAATTTACAATCAGCCAACAGGTGGCACTCACTTAAACAATGCAGTTGTCAAGCTTGGTGGGAACTGTTCACTGCACCGGGGTTTTCCTCACCGTACCGAAAAATTCCGTCACACCGAGGAATCTTATTGCCAAAAATTCCACTGTGCCGAGGCATTTTAAGGCTGAGTACTGACAGTTAATAAAAATGTTGAGAGAGACTATATCAAAAGCCTAGCTCAAGTTAAGATGCATCACATCCACTATTTGCCACCTTGCCACCGAGACCGACATCTTATCAAAGAAGGAAATTAAGTTGTTCAGACATGACTTGTTCTCAGTGCATCCATGCTGGCTTCCTGGTCTCCATGTTCTCCTCTAGGTGCTTCCCTTGCTGCATCTCAACTTGTGTTTTGACCTTCTTATTTTTTCCCATACACCTATGCAGTACTCTTATACTCGTCTACAGTAATATAACCAAGTTTTCATTTTTTATAGGATTTCTTTCTGAGTTTCAGGTCACTGAAGAACTTCGATTTATGGATTACATCTGCATATACTCAACTGGTTGACATTGATTACTAGCAAAAAAGCCTGTTCCCAGGATAAATCATCTTGAATCCATACAACAGCACCAATAATCAACAGGGAGACATCTGTTATTTCTGGTATGGCTGTTGAGAAGAACTGGCTGAAAGATAAGTAGCCTCATTTACAGATTATAGCTGTGGGGTGGGCAGCTAAATTTTCTCCCTTCAACATGGAGAGAGGGACAGGTGGCTACAGCAGCTCCAGCTCCAGCCTAAATCCTAGGCCAGAGGTGTAACAGCTGCCTGGACCCTACTCTGCCTGCCTCATTGCAGCCTTCCCCACCCTGCCATGCCCCCCACCCCCACAGCCTCAGCCCTCTCCCACCCCGTCGGCTTACCATGAGGCATGGGTTTAAATCTATTCTCTCCTGGAAACAGAGCACTTGGAAGTCCTGGACCCTGTTTTGCCACCAGTAGCATTCTGCTAGGATCAGCCACTGCTGCTGCTGCATGATGGAGCATGGGCCAGAGCTTCCATGTGCTCTGTGCCCAGGAGGGGGTGAAACCAGACACTGCTTGACAATAAGTGGAGTGGGGGCAGGAGAGGGAAGAGGCTGTGGGACAGCAAGCAGTGGGGGAAGAGGCTGCAGGAAGATAGCAGGGGGCATAGGCAACAGGGGTGCAGATGCAGCCAGGGAGTGGGGCAGGCTGCAGGGAAGAGGGGGAGGGGGCAGAAGGCAAAGGGGCTGCCTGCTCCTCCAGCCATCTGTCCCCCCAGCTGCTGTTTTCCCTGCTGCAGCAGTGGAGGGAATACTTTTAAGACAAACCTCTGGTAATTAGGTTCTCTTCATGGAAAATTACAAAAAAAAATTATAAATCTTATATACAAATATGTAAACATCTAATATGGGAGGGTTTGTCACAAATTCAAAGTCATCTTGGATCCAGGTAAATATATTTTCCTGCTAAAGTTCTGTCTAATTGCAAAAGACAAGGATTTCTGCAGATGATATCTTTTGGATCACCTCTATAGTTGAGAAAGACATAGATGAGGTACCTGAAAAATTTATCAGGGAGACAGCTATATCTCACCTAACCTTCATTGACTGAACAGTCTTTCCACAGGACAGACAACCTAGATCCAAATTTACAAGGAAGAGTAGAGTAGTACGCAAAAGCTCATTTATAGCCCTCTCAATGATACAGTTGGTCCAATAACAGTATCACCCACAAAAATCCTTGCCTCTAGCATTTTTCCTTGACCATCACAGCTACATTACCCCAACATTACCCATCTATAACTGGCATTTTAGTTTACATGTGTAAAGCAAGACTTATGAAGAAATTGTTTTATGAACACTGCATTGGAAGGTTCAATATAGAGTACAGCATACCGGGATCATTTATAAAAAGTAGGCAACAGCCAAGTCTGTACAACTTTGTCTTGAAAAAGTCAGAGACAGAAGCCTTTTTATTCAGCTCAATTTTTTCAGTGGCATATTATGGACATTTTCCAATCAGGGAAAATGTTCCTGAATTCTATCCAAAATTTCAGGTTGCTCCTTGGCTACCAAGATTTTGTACTGGGTACAATTTTCTCAAAATGGATCCTGCATTTAGCAGCTTTTTGGGCATCCCTCAAAGAATGCAGACACTAGGCATTATATCCAGTCAAGACAGTGCAAGCTAACCTCACCATCTGCCAGTTGGGCTCAGGGCCCCCATTTATGCATGCAAATGGAAGAGTGTGAACAATGAATGAACTGTACTCTGGAAAGACATCACCATTATTAGGCCACAAACTGAAATTTTGATATATATCTTTTCATGTTGCCAGCTTAGTAGTTGTGATTGGAGCATTCCTCTTGAAAGACACAGATATTGTGAATACAGATATCCAAGTTTTACAAGTCTTATTTATTTCACTGCATTTATAGGTTGCCATTACCAGTTACCCCATTCTGCACTTTTTTTAAAGGGCATGCTGTAAATAAATGCATATGTAACTGGATTGAGAAGCATGCAGTTTGTCAGAGATTACTGGGTGTTTACAGCTAAGGATAAGTGCCAGGCAGATTGGCTGGCTTTAGCCTCCGTGGACAGGAGACAAAATGACCCATGTATTATTGCATATTCAGGATTTGGTAGACAGGACATAGATGAAGTTTCAGGTTTAATTTCAGTTTATGAGAATGTAGGGCCTCACAAATAGTTTTAGATTGATCAGAAGGGATCTTTAAATTAGGCAGGATGCCACTACATGCCTGGGGCAGCGTACATATGTAGCCACACATACATATGTGTGTGGGGGAGGGCGGGAGGGGGAGACAGGCAGACAGAGATGGGGTCTAAGAGGCCACAACTGTAGTCTTCTTAAAGCTGAAAGGCATTTCCAAAACTGACTGCTGCTAGGCAACTGTTGGATTCAAGTGTATTTAATACTTCAACCAGCTTCTCCTAAATTAATGTTCTTTTAAACATTGAAATTAAGTTGCACTCAAGAGTTTTATCAGCAGACTATCTTCTCAACAAAAGTGCTATTCTGAGGACTTGATAATGGTTCAGCAACAAGATAATGTACCTCATAGAGGAAAAGAATAGACTTGTGAAATCTCTAGGCTCACATTGTGAAAACAGGGCCTAAGCTAGCCTCTTTACTAAAGATTCTTACAGAACACTTTAGCTATAAAAATATAAGAATGTCTAAAGAAGTCTAACTACCAGAGATCCATCGAGCACATCCTCTTCTTAATTACTAACTAGCAGCATAGCCAGGATATCCAGAAAGAAGATGAGCTCCTTTTACTGAAGCTTACACAGATCTTTGGACTATTTACCAAACCCAATCCCCTTTCTTCTGAATGAAGCATGTGTCCCCTGTACCTGGCATCGTAAGATAATATCCATGAATCTTTCTCCAGAAGTATCACTTTCTACATTCTATTGTGCAAAATCTTTACAGCACTAGATTTTACTTCTATATCAATACCAATATGGTACACCTCCTAATGAATAGCTCAAATAATAAATTTTAGGAAAATTTTCTAGTAAATTCAGTCATCTAGTGAAGAGGACCTCCTGCTTATACTGTATATCAGCATGCAGAAAGTTATGAAAAAGACAATTTCCATCATATTCCTGTTTCATTACTTTTAAATGATCTGTATTTACAAAGATGAAATGAGCATTGAAAGGCATTGCTTTATAAGGTTGAGTGCTGTTATAAATAAGTTAACATAAAAGCTAATTACACAATTTTAGACTGATCCAAAGGTGAATCACCGAGATAGAAATGAAGACCTCCTCTATGAGGTGGCAAAACATCATAGATTGTCTCCTCACAGTAAGGTATAGTTATGAAAATTTTATAAGAAGAATATGAAACCAGAAACATGCACACTCATAAATCATCCTCTTTACAACTTCCATATTAGGAAGAATGTCTTAATGTAAATGTCTCATTCCTTGTTTCTGTCCAGAATTGATGTTTTTTTTCAATAAAAGCACATGCTGTCTCCTGCAGAGTTTGAGACATCATCTGAAAACTGCACTCAGCATCCTTACCTGTTTCCTCCTAGTCTTTCAAGCTAAATTCTGTATGATTTATGAAGCATGTTATGTGTAGACAACTAGCGAAGTGGAATCCTAATCCTACTAAAAATGTAAACATACAACTGCAATGAATTGCATTACATTCATGTTTGCAAAGCATTTACATTTTAATAGTCTTTGTTATCCAAGTGGTGTACACAGTGGGTGCATCTACACATGCATTTTACTGCCTACTACCCTATTTTACTGCACATTACAGCATCATGAAAAAAACGTGCAATTAAGCTAATGTACAATGAGATAAGCGATGCTTCATGCACAGTAGACTAAGTAACATGTGCATTTGTTACTATTCTTTAAGGAAACCTAGTACAAATGTCTTTAGTACCTCACATTGGAGGGCGCCTGTATATGAGCATGGGGGCTGCTATACTACACTGGAATTATAGCACATTGGAGCAGACTTGATTAATCGAGTCTGCTGCAATGTGGCAATTACTGCACTCCAGTAGCCTCCTACATCTTGTGTAACCATGTCCCTGAACTTAAAAATGGTGGCAAGAGCACTTGAACTAAAGCTTATCAAAAAAGCTTTAGTACAAGCACCCCCCACCACCATTTTTAAGTGCGGGGATGCTGAATCATGAGATTAACAGTCATTCTAATTAAAGTGCTGCTGTGAGCCGCTTCAATTAAAGTGCCCCCTCACCCGCAACCCCAAAGCACATGTAGAAGTGCCCAGAGGTACTAAATTTAATGCACATTAGAAAAAAAAAACACCTTAATGTATGTGTAGATACACCTGTATCCTGCAATTATTGTTGTGGTTTTTCATACCATCTTTTTTATGTTTATAAATCGTTAATGTTCCAAGAGAACACAAAACAAAATTCTTAAAGGACACCCTTATTAATGTGCAAATAAAGTTTTAAACCTTTTCAAGTTAGTCTTGGAGCCGGTATTAATGATATAAGGAGGAGAAGAAAAAAAAAATCAACAAACTCCATCTTATGGCACATAAGTGATTGTAGCAGCTGAGGGCATTATTCTAACTGCTAGAAGTTCATTCTTCCAAAAGTCAGTTTTACTAAAGATTAAAACTTGTCAAAAAGTTATATACAAATATATATTTTTAAAAAAGGAGAAAGAAAAAAAAAATCAAATGACTTGTGAGTCGTTCTTTTATAACCCACTATGTCAGATTCCATACAATCAAGATGCTGTCCACAAAACTTTTAATAATTTTAAAATTTTAAATTGTTTAAAACTAATTTGAGGACTTCTGTAACATCAGATTGTGGATGCCCAAGCAGTTTAGCTTACAGGGCACTTTTACAAGTGCTCCAGGGTTGCAAGGGGAGGTGCTCTAAGAGCCATTCTAACTAAAGTGCCACAGCATCTTGTTTATCAGGGTCTCCATGCTTAAAAATGGCCGCAAGGGCATTTGAACTAAAGCTTGTGCAATGAGCTTTAGTTCAAGCCCCCCCACCACCATTTTTTAGCTCAAGGACACCAATACATGAGACTCTGGAAGCGCTGCTGGAGTGAAATAATTGCCACAATCCAACAGACTCGATTAATTGAATCTGCTTCGAGGTGCTATAATTATGGTGCATTGAAGCAGCCTCCACACTCATGTACTGGCACCCACAGAATCTCTAGTTAATACAAATACTATGTTTTTATTTTGTAAGTTAAAAGAACTTTATTTCCAATACCGCAACCTCAATAATGCCTCATGTTCTTTATTTCAAGAGATAAGTATCTTTCATACCCAACTTGCCTGCCTCAATTACAGTTTATCTGAAAATCATGCAAACTTCCTGAGACAAGAAGAAACAAGGAATAACACATAATAAATAGACCTTGTGTTTAAAACAAACACTTAACATTCTGAAAAGAGAAGAAAGGAAATTGGGTCAGATGAGAAGATTAAAAGGAATTTCTGTGGGGGAATATATTTAAAAATATCTTGAAATGATGCTTGTGTCATCTTGTCACTCGCTTTTCAACAAGAATATAGGCTAACACTTCCCTACCTGGCTTTTTTATTGTTTGACACTTAAAAAAGTGACCATCTTCAAAAGGGCTTAGAGTAGGTATTGAATGCACCTAGGTAAGCAACCAGTTTTGTAAATTTTGGTTAATTCCTTTGGTGCAAAAAAACCTGTATATTGGCCCAAAATGAATCAATACTGCTGATTCAGTCTGGCAGTTTTTTCTTGTTAGCTTCTTGCAAGATATAGGAGAGGTCAGAGTGTCTTTGAGACAAAGGAAACTAGCATTTTAAGACAGAGTATGCCCTGCATGGAAAACAAAGAAAGAGAAAAAGCTTAGGGAGAAACTTAGTTTGAAATTTCTGTTTTCTGAATTGCATTAAAAACTCATGAAGGGATTCAGTTTTGACCATACATAAACATGATGCAAATGTATTCACTTGGAGCAGGTTGGAAATTTCATGCAGTTAGAATACTGATATTCCTCCAGCATGTTAAACGTAGTCTGGCAACTTTGCAAAGACTTTCTCCAGTAAGACTAAGTGACTGCTTGAAGTAAAATCCATCCAATGTTCATATTTAAAACTTAGATCTTGCATGCAATGGAAGTTGCTTCTTTTCCTCCCATAAGAGTAATTTTGTATTTTAAGAAGAGAAGGTGAAATGTATCAAGGGACTTTGCAGAATTTATAAATGAAGCTGCCTGGCTAATACACAGGGAAAATAAAAATATTTCCTGATTTTATTAATATAATTTGTGAACAGTGATAGTTAAATTCCACTCTCCACAGACACCAGTAACTAATCATCTTATACCCTGTCCACAGGAAAGAGGGCAGGGGAACGTAGGATGCCATATCACAAATGTGTGCATAAACTAACAGAGGATATCATCTATATTCAGCATATGAAAGACAATAACATCTGATGAGACGTTATAAGAAAAAACATACAAATTAGAAATCTCAAATATGCTACTTCATTGATGACATGAGCAAAGCACACACTTAACAAGTTTTTTAAGTGCTCTGTTGAATAGATTTGACTTGAATGCATGTTGTCTGTCATGAGCTCAAATACTGAACTAGGTCTTTACTGTACAAAAATCGTCCTTAAAAACAAAAAGGGGGGATGGGGAGTGTGGGGGGGGGAGGGGGGAGTTGAACAGAGCCTTTAAAGAGACTATTATAGCATTTTTTTTCTTTTAAAAACATTTTGGGAAAAAAGCATCTAACTTGTTGAACCTCTTTGTTTGAAAAAACAAAAAAGGCAAAATGACAAGAACATACTGACATCTGCTGGCATTTTATAAACACATTGCATTAGAGATAAGGGTTTAAAATACAGTTAGTCTGGTTTTTATAGTCTCATGTCATAACTGGCAGCCAGGATTCAGCAAATTAATGCTGACCATAATGTTAACTTGGATATAATAAAGAAAAAGAAAGACTGACAGCTTGCAAAACTCTGATGTGTATGCCATTGCTGCAGACAGTCTGCATAATTATTTGTACTTTCCCCTATATGGGCTCTCTAGGATATTACAGAGAATTATATTTGTCTGGTCTCTGAAAATAAATGGTCTGTGGTGAAGAAGAGATTCTAAAAATTCTTTTCTTAATGTTCTATACCAGACAGTGGCCAACCTTATCCAATTTAGACTCTGAGAATTCACCCTCTAATCTCCACCAAGGCTAAACTTACAGGGAGAAATACTGTTTCAGAGCACTAAATAGCCATTTAAAATGTCTATATATGCACATCTGTGCCCACTGAAGGATAGGGCTCTGCATGTGTGCGTTACATATAGTGAATATTACATACACAGTACTTTACAAAATATTAAAGGAACAGATTCTCCCCTGACATGCATCAGATAAGTTACCATAGGTATACGAGTTTACATCAAAATGAGGATCTGACCCATAATACTTGCCACAAACATCTACAACATTATTTCAAATTTTAAATGTACAAGAGTTAGAAACAAAAGTTATTGGTCCTACAGAAACTGTAATATGGGCCCCATCAGAATAGGTATTTTTTTCTGCACTTCTAAATTTACAGGTTAGAATGTGTGCTATATATTCACTTTATGCTTGCTATGGGAATCATAACTTAAGATTTCCTGACTTGCATGTGTTTTAATGTAAAGTTATGGTTGAAAATTTAAACACAAAATGGCAGAAATTCAAAATTATGATTCACACTAAGCTCACAACTCAGATACAGTCAATATATATACACTAGGACATTAATTTAACAGTAGATAAAGTACAAAACATTATGCATGCACAGAGGCAAAGTTGTGCATGGGGGAAAGCATAGCTACATTTCTTAATTATTGAGCATGTACAAATAGTATGTATTATATACTATAATATATAAAGATGCATTAATGTTGCATCATCTCAGTTGATTTTCCCCCCAAAGAAAAGGGAATTTAAAAAAAAAAATTAGAAGACCGAGTGTTGTACTGTTTAAAAGTAATTTCAGAAAGAAAGCCAGTCAAGTCTAGATGTAAGACTTGTTTTAATTAATATGGAAAATGGGTTCAACCAGTCTTCTGTTTCATCATCATTAGTACATGAGTAAACAGTATCATTTTTCAGAGGAACATGCAAGAAGTCTTGTAGCAGGCGGTTACAAAAATAACCTTCACATACTGAAAACCTCTTCCTGAATCCCCATTAATTATTGGTTGGTTTGTGACCTTAAATCTGAACTTTAATAAGCTTATTTTTCATCTCTCCTGTAAAACTTCAAATGCTTTTAATGCATAGAAAGTTCTAATTTTTAAATAATAATAATATACTTTTGGCCTCAGTGATACCTTTTGACAGTTTCACTGGCTTTATACTGTAAAAATAATAATTCAGTTTATCAGTTATGATTTCACTTAACAGATGGCCATTCTTGAATTATATCATAGAGTAAATAAGTGTACCTAACTATCTTCTTCTATTTGAACTGTCAAATAACAACCTGAGTTGCAATTCAGTAATGGGCATGGGAATGCTTAGGGAAGTTTTGTTCGTTTGTATGTTTTGTTTTCTTCCTTTCCATTGTAGAGGGCTGTGGCAAAATGATGTACAACCTTCTGAACAAAGAGTTTTTCATCAAAGATACTGTATATTTACTTTTTCTTCTAGGGATTCAAATAGAAGGACAGTTCCTAATTAAGGTACTCCAATACCAAAATGGTCACAAAGAGTGGGATAGCACGAGCCTGCACGAGCAATGCAAGGCAAGATGGCCCCAGGTCCATAATAACAGCTCTTCTGAGAGCAGCTGACACTGAAGTTCCAATATTGTACCTCCAAGCTCTTGTCACTAATGAGCTTGTAGTAACAATATCAATACTTAGCACTTTTTGACTGTCACTTCTTGAAGCCCATCTGTCTTCATATACTAACCTGCATCTGTATTTATTAGGCAGATTTTATTTTTAAAACATCTGAAAACATATACAGCAACATTCCTTAAGATACTCTACAAATGTTAATTAATTTCACAACACATTAGAGAGGTAGATAAATATTTTCATTTACACATGGAGAAACAGAGAGGCAAAAAAAAAAAATTCAACAGAAGCCAGCTCTTCTGGCTCCCAGTAATATGCCTTTCCCACACAACTAACTTTCCTTCCTTCCACTTAGGAGACATACAATATCAATTACAGGAAGACAGGAGCTCCTAAAGCAAAGCAGGGAACAGTACACAGTCCTACAGTGCCAAATAAATACTGGTCCACAGAATAGGGCATAAAGAAAGACAGAGAACAGCGGTCATCAGCCCCTGCACACAGCAGATGGCATCAGCAGAACAGGAAGCCAAAAATCAGCAAGTAAATGATCAGAGAGAGTCATGGGAACTGAAGATACACACTATGCTATGGAATCACACAGCATTACCCAACTTGCCTGCTCAACTCAGAGCCAACATGTAAACAGATTTCAGGGATTTCCATGTGGTCTTCTTAGATGATGCCTTTGCAAATGCCGTCTAACCATCCCTAGATGTAATGGCACTGCACTCTGAACACACAACATTTCTCACTGTTTGAGCACCATGTGTAAAAAGATAACTATACCAAAATGTTAAGTTGCAACAGAAAGGAAATGCACTTGTCATTTCTGCACTTTTTTTAGTCCCAATAAATTATTTCACTTCTGACATAAAATATCTATATTTGTATCTGCAAAATGATTCAAGAAATGTAAAGGATATTCTCTTCAGAGTAATATTTGTAATTCATGCACCTTGCAAAAGACTGCACATTTAAATGAACCATCTTACAACAACTATATACCTAAGTATATGGTTTAATCCACCTGGCTCTCTGTTTTACCACCATCCAGACTTCTCCTGTCCTCGCTGCCCATACACTACACTAATATCTGATTCCCAACTCCATAATTCCTACTATCTATACATGCAGAACCCAAATCCTACTAGTCTTTAAAAGTTAACAGTGAACTCCTAAAATCCGCTAATTCCAATGGCCAGCCTTCTGTGGCAGAAATGCCACCATGGGTGCCCCTCTCCAGAAACCTCTCTCTGTGCCAGCCCGAGAGGCTGCTGGTGAATCCCTCAGGGCAGGGATCTCATCCCTGTCTGCATGACAAAAGCCT